>JAUMHI010000190.1:4359-21672 GCA_032359435.1 Enteromius unitaeniatus | reverse complement strand
TCGTACTGTTCAAAATCTTTTGAAAGAAAGTGTACTACAGTATAGCTGCATGGAGTCAGTACCTGAATAAACAGAGTAAAGTGTCTTGTTGAGAAGTACAGAACGTAGCTGAATTCTGTCATTCTGATCTGTGTAGATACTTTCTAAGAGCGACGATCAGCAGAAGGATGAATGATATCAATAAAGAGATGGATATTGTGGTGCAGACGCTGTGCACATATCCAGAGATCAACTCCTCCATCAAGATGGAAGTAGGAATTGAAGATTGTCTCCATATTGAGTTTGAATACAACAAATCCAAGTGAGTGTGCCTGCTGATACATTCATTTGAGTTCAAACTGTTTGTTTTAACAGAATTAACCACAACAATAAAAGTGTATTATATATAATAATATAGTTTATTTTTCATAATTATATATTTAAGTTATTCATGTTTTTATTTGCCATGAAAATAGATTATATATATATAAAATTATATTTTGTTAAACATCAAAGCAAAAATAGCCTTAAAATGTTCTTTTATTCATTACATAATTTTTAAAATTGTCTTGTTTAGATACCATCTGAAGGATGTTATCGTAGGAAAGATTTACTTCCTGCTTGTGAGGATAAAGATTAAACACATGGAAATCGATATAATAAAACGGGAAACGACTGGAACAGGACCCAGTGTGTACCATGAAAATGACACCATTGCCAAATATGAGATCATGGATGGAGCCCCGGTGAGAGGTAAAGCTAAACCTTTCATCTGCATTCTATACTGTACCACCTGTTTTAGACACCGAAATGCATTGTTTTCCACACGCACCTTATGGGATAGTTCACCGTAAAGTGAAAATTCTGTCATTAATTACTCCTCTCATGTCGTTCCAAACCCGTAAGACCTTCGTTCCTCTTCAGAACACAAATTAAGATATTTCTGATGGAGTCTGACAGCTCTCTGACCCTCCATAGACATCCTAACATGATCAAGGTCCAGAAACACAGTAAGGACATCGGTAAAGTATGTCATGTGACACAAGCCGTGATTTATGAAGCTACGAGAATACTTGCGTTCAAAAGCAAAAAAAAAAACTACAACAGTTTGTGTCCTCTATTTGAGAGCATCACACACCCAGACAGCATATGTACACGGATATGTTGTTTATGCTACCGATGTCCTTGACATGTTTCTGGACCTTGATAAAAAAATATTGCATCAAAAATATCTTGAAGGGGTCCTATTATGCTTTTTCACTTTTTATGAATCTCAAAGTAGAGACCTGCACTCCCGCGGGACAAGATTTGATGGGAGAATATAATTATTCGCAGGACTCCCGTAAAATGGATTTATCTTAAAATGAATTTAATAAAAACAAATATTCTGTCATTTATCTACTGCACAAAAGCAACAAGAACGAATAAAGTAAAAACAATTAATACAAACAAGCTAATTCTCGCGGGGAACTATAGACTCGCACCGAGACACAATGTCTGAAGAGCATGACACAGATGGAAGCGAAGTTGTACTAGTTTTTTCTATATTGCTGAAGGAATAATTTTAAAAAGGCTAAGGCACATTCTGAAGCAGTATTAGGCCAAATGCTTTTTTGTTTGACCGCTTCAGAAATCAATGTTTATTATTATTTTGTTTCATTGCAAAATTATCAGCCTATTTCTAACTGTATTTCTATGTTCTGAAACGCTCCTCGTTCGTGTCCATGTTCATCATTCCATTTAATTAAAGGGGTGGAGCTCGTTTGTCATTGGTTCCCACTTTTTTGGGAACAGAAATGCTCTAAAACTGCTGCTTTGCCAGACTGACTTTGCTCGCGAAATTGAATGTAGCGTCACAGGAAGTATGGGCGGGCCCAGGGTAATATAAAAAGATCTTGAGCTTTACCACTCTAACAGCGCCTCCCGCTGGTAAAGGATGAATTTGCTTTTAGTCATTCTGTCTTGATGTTGGCCAATCACAACGCATTTAGTGTTTTCGGAACGTGGGCCTGCCAGTCTGGAGAGAAAGGGGTTGTAATAAAATTGTGAACAGTAATGCATTTATTAAACCACCAAGCATGAGAGCATGTTGTAATACACCCCAAAGTGAAATCAAATAATTAGTGTTCCGAAGATGAATGAAGCTCTTAAAGGCGAGTAATAATTTGATATCATTTTTGGGGGAACTAACCCTTTAATGTTACGCTTTTGCTTTCTTATTCTTTTCAGGGGAATCGATCCCCATCCGCTTATTTCTTGCCGGATACGAGTTGACTCCCACCATGAAGGACGTCAACAAGAAGTTCTCTGTGCGCTACTACCTGAACCTAGTCCTTATAGATGAAGAAGAACGACGATACTTCAAACAACAGGTCCGGATTCTACATGTCATGTAACATTACTTGTTACTTACAAATGAGTAAAGATACATTACTGTTTATTCTCAACAGGAGATCACACTCTGGAGGAAAGGAGATATTGTGAGGAGAAGTATGTCCCAACAGGCCACCATTGCTGCCCAGAGATACGAGGGATCAAGCTCTGAAAAAGTATCAGCACAAGCCAAAGAGGAGAACAACTAGACGCAAGACGCTTCATGTTCCCCCGAGATCTTAAACGAACCCTGTTAAGTCAAAATAATGTTTTAGAAGTCTCAAAGGGATCAATGTGACACGCGATTTTTGCCGGAAAAAGAGAAATCATCGCTTCTTGAGATCAAAAATGAGAATCGAGGCAGTCTGTGTATAGACTACAAAATATTTTTTTATTCCTCCTTCCAATACTGCTCACATTTCTATTATACAAGCGACCAACAGTTTTGAAATCCCAGACACAAGCTTTTCTTTTTTTCTATTTTTAAGCTTTGCGTTTGCTTTGTGCTTCATGAAGTTGTAAGGCTCGATACATTCCTCTTGTTATGCTCAAATTTTGCTTAAGTCATGTACACTGAGAAATCGGAATCTAGCTTCTGTACTTTGTCCTGTTTGATGAGCCCGAAATGATTTACTGTGATCCTTTGTGTTAAATCTAGCGCTTCATCATAGAGCTCTGCACAGTATTATTCTGTCATCCAGGCTATTGTAAATGAAGGCCTCCATAGAAATGTCTAATAAGGGAACAACTAACTTACTTAACATGAATATTTTTATTATCGATTATTTTTGTCTTAAGTGTCAATTTTCTATAAATAAGAATCAGCTGAATCATGGCCAGGTTCCAGTGTTCTCAAGAGAGAAAATCCTTCTTGTGATTGTTTCCTACTCATTTTAAGGTAAATTTTCTATTTTTTTTCCAAGCGTATGCCATTGTATTATACTAAATATTTGTTTAATATCTGTTCAGGTGATGAGGTATGACTATTAACAGCCATGCAATGGTGACAATTTCTGCAAAAGGCTCATTTAATCAGCCCTATTGTAATAAAATTTACTAACCTCTGCATTCAATATGATTTCCTCTTTTGTCCAAAATTAAAATACCCTGCGATAACTGACTTCTCGTTGATTTAGCGATATCTGGTATTATTAAGAGTTCTGAAGGAAACGGAAGCTCAAACATTATTTTATTAACACAAATATTCAAATGTTTCAATATTATTTGATATGTCAAGGTTACATTGAGTATAGATTACATAAAGAAAAGACTACATAAGTAAAAGTGCGAGAGAATCATAATAATATTCATGGATATATGATTTTCATATTGGATCTTCATTCTCCAAACTCAGGACAAAGTCAAATTCCCCTGGAAAAAAAGAAATGAATAAGTATAAGCTTATAATGATTTTAATTAACTATTATATTGAATTAAAATTATATTTCCAAGTAAAAAAATGATCTGCTTTTCACAAATCCATACAGCTGAATACCTGCAATATCTAGTTTGTAAAATACTTTATTAATATCCTATTTTAGCTAACACAAAAACAGCATTTACACAACGAGAACACACATTTGACTTATTTGTATTAAACTAACCTGCAGTGAGGGGCTGAACTGATAGTCTGGCTCTGGTGAAGAGGGCCATTTCTTTTAAGGGTCCACCTTTAGCTTTGTGCTGTAAGTGGTATTTCTTAAGCTCAGTCAGAGGAATGAAACGCTTAGTCATCCTTTCGAACTGAACATCCACCTAAACGGAGTTAAACTGCGGTCAGTTCTGAAGAAAGAAACATTAAAAGTTGTCTTTATGAATGATTTTACGGTCTGTGTAAAGACGCACCATACTCCATTTAGGGTTGTCTGCTTTGCTGGAGGGGTCATAATGTGCGTCTTTCTTGTCGAATTGCGTATGGTCCACATAAGCCTCTTTTCCAATCTGTAAAAATAGATCATGAAAGTCATTCTCACTATTGTTATATATGTGGTGATCAGGCTTGTATTGTAGCGACTCCTCACCTTCATGAGGCCGGCAATACCTGGCTCTTTGCAGTTACTGTGGTAAAAGAAAGCCTGCTGGCCCACCTTCATATCTCTCATGAAATTACGTGCCTGAGGAGAAAAGTCTAAGTAAATGTTCTGCATGTGCTGCTCGATAAACATAGTCTAGAACAACAGAAACAATCAAAGTCTACCTGATAATTCCTCACTCCATCCCAGCATCCAGTCTGATTGGGAAGGGCTTTGAGGTCCTCAATTCCAAACTGCAGTTGGAGGATAACAAGATAATACAGTACTATATCATAGCATCACTTCACAATCAAGTTATTGAGATAATTAGCTTCACCTAGTAACAACATTTTAACAAAAAAGCTCCTGCACCATTTAACATTTTCCTCATTTCCTCAAAATTTTGAAGCAACAAGTCATAGTTATGAGATAAAAGTCAAAATTAGGAGGCACTATATGAGTCTCTAGTAATTCATATGTATGGGACGAGTCGAAACTATGAGATACTAATTAAATATGAGGTAAAACATTATGATATACTAAGGTATGAGTTAAAAGGTTGACATTTTGTCATAAGTGTGACTTTTTCATCATTTTGATTTACAGAAGCATGTTTTTTCTTGTGGTGGGATTACAATGGACTGTTGTTAAAGATCAAATTCAGCAAGAAAAAATCCAAACAAAGAACAGTGGACACACACTAAAGAGTTTACCTTCACATCCACTCCATTTTCAATCCGACTCTCAGGTTCAGATTTCATGAGCCAGTGGCTGTAAAATGTTTTGCGTGCGTCATCATTTTTATTTTTCTCCACATCACTTTTTACTCCTGCTGACCTTTTTCTTTTGCCAGTTTTCAGTTGTGCAACATCATCAGACCCCTCAGCGTGTTGGGCGTCTGCGTCAGCTAAAACAAGAATCAATTCATTCAATGACTTTAAAAAAAAAAAAGACGCAACCCTTATATTAAGCAGATTACTTACTATGTTTATTAGAATTGGCGCTGCTACGTGTTGTTTTCTTGGGTGGCATGTTTGACTGGAAATGCAAGGAAACGTTTACACAAGCCCTTGTGGAAAAATAACAGCGCGCTGGCAGAACGCATGTGATCTGAGGAATCATCGTTTCTGGATTGCGTCTGCTTTTATTTAAAACCCAACCACAGAATGTGGTGTATACTGAAATAAGAATGTTTATCATTGTCACTGTTTGCAGGTTAAATTTGATTCATTTATGAATAATAAAACTAAAGCTGCGTTGAGGCTGCGCATACATGATTCACATAAAGCTAACCTGTCAAGTCCGATACGTGTAGAACTACATTTCCCATAACCCACCGCGCTAGCTGTACGCGTCACTGAAACAACATGGCGACGGCTAGGGCGCTCGCAAGAGGTGTCCGATTGGGTTCATATAGCATCGGTAGAAGTCGCAGTGTAATATTTAACTGTGTACAGAGACGAGGAATAGCAGCTTGCATTGATCGTAAGTCAAATTATTTAAAGACCGTGATTATAACATCAATGTTCCTAGAGAGACAACGACACCAAGTCATTTAGGACTACTGCAGTGAATGCTTCACATTCTAGGGTTTTATTAAAGTTTGTATAAATCTAGTTTAGATTTTAATTAATGTAACGTCAGATTTGATTCATGTAATTTTGTTGCAAATTTTTTGCATCAATTTTTAAATGATTTTGAATATCTGTCGATGTCACTCACTCAGTTTTTGGTCCCATTCCTAAAAAAGTAATCTATTTGTAATTGGAATTTTATTGAAGTAACGCATTAACATGACATTTAAAAAAATATATAACGTTTTTGTTTAGTCAACTAAAGTTGTCCAAGATTGTTGAGTCAATATAAAGCTTCATTAAACGTCAGTGTTGACAATTTCAAACATGTATAAACAAATGTTCTTTGATATATCTTATTATTAAAACCTTACTTTTTTGTAACATTCGTAATTATTTCGGGTTCGTGCAAACGCTATTGGCTGGTTTTTAATGAGCTCAGCCAATCATATTTGGGGGGTGTGTATCAAGTGCTGTTGATTGGCTCCACTGATTTAAATAATAATATATAGATCCATATATATATTCATGGTTCTATCTATATATAGATAGAACCATGTAGGTCCTTGATGCAGCTGCTAACACACAAGTAGATAAACAATATAAAACTAAGTACTAATATATAACACATACACATTTGTGCGTATATCTCCACAGCCTCTATAGGACTCACAGATGAACAAAGAGAGTTTCAAAAGGTGGCGTTTGACTTTGCCGCCAACGAGATGGCACCAAATATGGCAGAATGGGACCAGAAGGTAACCTGCACATCTGACAGTGGAACCTATAATGCTGAAACATTTACCAAAGTTGAGTTCAACATTAATGTCATCATTTGTAGGAAATGTTCCCCGTGGAGGCCATGAGGAAAGCTGCCCAGCTGGGGTTTGGAGGGATTTACGTGAACCCTGATGTTGGGGGGTCTGGACTTTCTCGTCTAGACACCTCTATCATATTCGAGGCCTTATCCACAGGCTGTGTCAGCACGACCGCATACATGAGTATTCACAAGTGAGCCATCTATCCCTACTAGCTTACTAATATACTGTAAAGTTGCTTCATAATAATACATAAAGTTGGACTAAATATATTTTTACATAAAGTGAAGCAACTCGGCGAATACACACCCAGAGCAGGCGCCCAGGGAGCAGTTGTGGCAACGGTGCCTTGCTCAAGGGTCTTGGTGGAGGTGGAGAGAGCGCTGGTTATTCACTAACCCCACCCACAATTCCTGCCAGACCCGGGACTCGAACCCACGAGCTTTGGGTTACAAGTCCCACCCCCTATCCATTAGGGATACAATACTTGCTTGCGGGAAGTTTTTGTTCTTCGTGGTTAATTAGATTTGACATGGTTGTGTTTTAATCAGCATGTGTGCTTGGATGATTGACACATTCGGAAACGATGAGCAGAGGGAGAAATTCTGCCCTGATCTGTGCTCTATGCAGAAGTTTGCCTCGTACTGCCTCACAGAACCTGGTAAGTTCAGGATCACATTTTTCCGTGCTGCTTTTTGGGATATATCAGTGTTGTTTTCATTAAAGTCATTGCAGTCTGTAACTTTCTGTTTAAAATGTATAAATTTCATGACTCCGTGGAAGTTTAGACTATCATTTTATTTGTATTTATTTTTTCATTATTTTTATGTGTATATATTGAGTTAACTATTTGCTTCTTTTCTTTTATTTGTTTATTTTACGCATTCGTTTATTTGCTTTTTTGTTCCCTAACTTTAGGTAGCGGGAGTGATGCTGCTTCACTTCTAACAAGTGCAAAACTCCAAGGAGATCATTATGTCTTGAATGGCTCCAAGGTACCTTGAAAAGTATTTGAGAAATGAATCAGCATCTCTATGCAGCTGCCCAACACTTTGGCTGTTTGTGGTCAGGCGTTCATCAGTGGAGGCGGAGACACAGATGTTTATGTGGTGATGTGCAGGACAGGTGGGAAGGGACCTAAGGGCATCTCCTGTCTGGTGGTTGAGAAGGGAACCCCTGGACTCAGCTTTGGCAAGAAAGAGAAAAAGGTAACAAACATTTTCTGTGTAAGTGTATTATATAGGACAGGAACTCTGAGCAGCAGAGATCGTCCAGCAGGTGGCAGGATTGAGTTATATCGTCACTCTGCTGATTTATAATTGGTGTACATCTTTCAGGTAGGTTGGAACTCACAGCCAACCAGAGCCGTGATATTTGAGGACTGCGCTGTCCCAGCGACCAATCGGCTCGGAGCAGAGGGGGAGGGCTTCAACATTGCCATGAAAGGCCTTAATGGAGGCAGAATTAATATTGGTGAATTGTTTCATAACTTTGATTTGAAACCTTTTGTGATAACCTATTTATTTTGACAGATTTGTGTTCTGGTCATTTGAACCCAGAGAGGATTTGAAATGTTATGACATTCGACTAAAACTTAACTGACTTTGCTCACAGCTGTGTAACAACTTGCTAAAAATCTGATAAATAGTTTGTTTCTATTTTTGTTGTACTTGAGTTAGTAATATAATAGTTTAAATTATTCATTTTTGGAGCTGATTGAACATAGGCCTCGTTGATCTGAGCTTATGCTCCTTATTTTCTGAATCAACACTGACAAAATTATCCACAAATAATGCTTTTTTTAATCAAACATTTAAATCCAGATGCTTAGATCAGTGTGGTATGAGATCAGTCATTTGGAAATAGAAATACAAAAGCTGGTAATAGAGAGAAAAGAGATTTTACAAGGATTTTCAGCACGGCACAAGGGTTAACACTAGTTGTTTTGTACCCACAGCTTCTTGTTCCCTCGGGGCGGCTCACGCATCTGTGCTTCTGACCCGAGATCACATGTGTGTGCGGAAACAGTTTGGAGAAACACTATCACGCAGCCAGGTACCAGCCTAGCACCGATCCGTCTGATAGAATTCATTCAAATGTGTGTTGAATCAGCAATAGGAAGTTATTGAAGTGTGTGTTCAGTTCCTGCAGTTTCAGCTGGCTGAGATGGCCACTAAGCTGGTAGCTTCTCGGCTGCTGGTGCGTCAGGCGGCGCTGGCTCTGCAGGAGGGCCGACCGGAGGCGGTCTCGCTCTGCTCGATGGCGAAACTCTTCGTGACAGATGAATGTTTTTCTGTAAGTTTATATATGGAGTGTGGTAAGCGGTTTGATGTTGTTACATAAATACATTAAGGTTTTTTGTGATCATCTCTTTCAGATATGTAACCAGGCTTTACAGATACATGGAGGTTATGGTTACCTAAAGGACTATGCAGTGCAGCAGTACGTCAGAGACAGTAGAGTGCATCAGATATTAGAGGGTAATGAGCTTTTGTGTTATAGAAAATGTTGGAATATATCTAATAATATACTTATTATATTATAATAATATACTTTAATATACTTAAAATTGTATGTAAAAAAAACAACAACAAAAAAAAACAATAATATATATATTTTATATTTATTATATAATTTTTATTTTATATATATAATTTTTATTTATATATATATATATATATATATATATATATATATATATATATAAATTTTATTTTTTTCTTTCTTACAACAGCAATAAAAATTATAATTAGTCATCATCATCATTAATGATAGAAATACAAATAACAGGTAATAAAAATTACGATAAAGGATAGGATAATCATTATTTTCGATTTCATACAAAAGTAATAGTATTTTATAATAATAATAATAAATAATAATAAAAGTAGTAGTAGTTAAATTATACTATTACTATGAATGTTATAATAATCAATTGTTCTCTGCTACATTCAGAAAAATATATAGATTTTTGATGATGAGAATATTAGCTAATATTAATGGCAAATTTTATATATGCACTAGAAAACGATGGACTATTCTAACAAAAACAACACTAAATAATACTTTTTCTTTATTAATTTATTATTAGTTACTATTTTCTTCCGTATGTGCTAGAAAATGGATTACGTCAATAATAGTACCTTTTATTATTATGTTATAACAATCAATTATTTTTTTACTTTATATATGAAAAAAAGAATTATTGTAGTTTTCTGCATCACTTATTTGGTTTACAGTAACTACAGACTTGATGAGGACCTCCAAATTTTTATCTGACAGACCAATAAATATGAATAATAAATCCTGCGCTACTTTGAGTTAGCAAATTCTGAGGAGGTGCTGAAAGGAAAGCACAAAAAACACAGCAGTCCTCCTCTGTCCTCTGATGTCCTGTGGGAAGGTCACAGCACACTTCTCCTGTAACACGCACCATTTCATTAAGTGCCACTCAATCATCCAACTGTCAGATGTAGCTTTTTTTTTTTCGTGCTCTTTGCTCTAAGCACTGTGGTTGTCCTAAAGTGCAGCATTTATATAGCAGCCTGCCACACACAATATAGCCGCCTCCCTAAATTGCCCATCTTTTAGATATATTACGGTACCCTTTCACCACTGAGAAGGCAAGCGGTTGGAGGAGGTGAGAGCCAATGAGCTTTTTCCACTAGTCTCTCCAATGTACAGTGAGACGGCAGAGAGAGGAGGTAGAGGTGGCAGAGGTTCATGCATCTGGGCTGCTGTCGTCCTGCGTTCTGGACTGAAGTCACAGAGACGGGATCATGGGCTGCTCCGGCAGCAAAGTGTGCCTTAACACTCCCTGCGCTGGACACCGGGTAAAGACATTATCCTCTCCACAGGGTGCAGGACAGGATAGATTGGTGTTTGAAATGGGATAGCTGCGGATGCACATACAAAGCATGTCAGTTGTGTGTGTGATTAGTGTGGTATCAGGTCGGTTTAATTCTAATATAGATGATATGATAAGTTCCTAACTGCAGTGTAAATGATCTCTGGGGGAAGGGGAAGGGGCAGGTCAGGACGGGAGCATGCGTTTTTTGAAGTGTCTTTGTGTTGGTTGGGGAGGCTGACAGCACTGCAGCTGTGTCGCTGACTGTCCTCCACTTTAAAAAAGAGACAGTGGTGAGGAGAGAGAGACACTGCTGATTTCATTGCTCTACATTCAGTTGTTGATGTCGTTCATATGCTTGTTTTTATTTTAACACTTACTGTCATAGTGGTGTGTAAACCACAAAGCTGGGCTGTAGGGTGCGTGCATGCCTGTGCAGATGTCACGACTGTTGCACAACAACTGAGGTTTACTTTTAATGCTGTGTGGCTGTAATAAGTTACAAGAAAGCCTGTTTTCTTCAAAGGTTTCTGGGCTAATGCAGTTATTTGTAGTTATAAGCACGTTTAATACTGAACTAAAAGTCCGACCCATCCTGTCCTTGTGATTGACACCTTATACATAATTCATGTCTGCCAAAGGAATTTCAGAGTTGTTCATCATGACATTAAATTTCACTTGGCACTGGCCTTGCGCCATGGGGACATTTCTTTGGCATATTGAGTAATATGAAGCATGTGTTGCATTGAGAAATGAACTTTTTTTTTTTTTTTTTTTTCCTGCAGCATGAGGAGATGATGAAGCAGCGCAGGGAGCTGTCTCAGGAGCTGGTCACCTTGCGTGAGGAGCTGGGTAAGTGAGTCATTGTAGAGTGCTTGGCTTTCACTGTCTGTGGAAAGAGCTGCCAAAATGAAGCTGTTTGTAATTTATGTGATATTTGGATTGCTGGGCACAAGGTAATCATTGGGATGAACAAAAGGTGTGCCATTTCTTGCCGTTACACGCAGACTACCATGACCTCTCACACTTCCATGTAATAACCTGTATCTGTCAGAATCTGTCAAAAGTTTTTGTTTTTTTCTGTGTTCTCTCTGAATTATACAATAAAAGTAGCAAAAAAGTAGTGCTATAAAACTTTAGAAAACACCCATATGGGTCAATGTGTTATTTTAGTGAACATTTTGCAAATGACGCATTTCGAGCTAATCATTCCTGTTTACCCACATCCAATCGCTTTACTTCTCATTCACTATAAAAACCCCAGCTTTCATTCCATCAGCATCTCGCTTTGAGCATCCCCCCTCCTCCCCTTCTCCACTTTTGTTTCAGCTCACGCCTTCTGGGGGAGCAGTCTGGGACCGAGCTGAACTTCGAACCCTTGCCCACAATAGGGTTCAAACCACTAGGGTTCGGGTTCGCCGTTCTCCCGGGCTCGCTCCCCTGACAGCACGCTAAACCCGCTAAAACCACTTATGAGGAAATCGTGAACCTCTTGAAGCACTGCACAATCTGAGCTTATTGTCCAAGTTCATGTAGTGCATCTTAAGATGCTTTTTAGATCTTATTAGAGTTCCTATGAACAGTGCCAGGCAAAAGTTTGGGGTCAGGTTTGATATATTATATATATATATATATATATATATATATATTAAGTTCTATAACAAATTTCAGTAACTACCTTTTATAATGCTGTTCTTTTGAACTTTCCAAAAACTTTTCTGAAAAATTGTATCACGACTTCCACAGAAAATATTTAGCAGCACAAGTGGTTCTAAAATTGATATTAAAAAGAACTGTTGTCCTGAGCACCACATCAGCACATTAGAATGTTTTCTGAAGGATCATGTGACACTGACGAGTGGACTAGTGATGCTGAAAATTCAGCTTTGCCATCACAGGAATAAATTGCTTTTAAATGTTATTAATATTTCACAGTGTTGCTCCTTTTTAATGTTTATCTTACATCAAATAAATGTAGCCCTAGTGAGCATAACATTTTTTTTATAATCTTAAATCTTTAACCCCAAACTTTTGAACTGTAGTGTATACTAGGGGATTAAGTTCAGTATTCTGTCCTATTTACCCCTTTAGTTATGTTAGGAAAAATGCATAGGCACAATTTACATTAAAAAAAATGTGTTTAAGCTTGTCCACTTAAGACGCTAGAAATATAATATGTCCAGTATACACTGGTAGTGTGTAGATAAAGAGGACGGACTGTTAGGAGAGATGCCTTCAGAAAGCACATACTTGAAGCAGAAAGGGTGAGCCGTCCTGGAATGTGAAGGTCATGCTCATGTCTGTAGACAAGGTCAGAGAAGTTTGATGTCCTGTAGTCTACTGGGCAAAGTAACATGGAAAAATGTATTTAGTACCAGCCAGTGCTTCCCATGAGATGTCTAATGCATTGATTTCACTGCTCATATTTCCACCTGAAAACTGAGCACACAAGGGACAGATATTTATGTTCTTTCTTTCCTGATATACAATATCATCTGAGCAGGGTTAATATATTTTTGCTTAATTAAAAAAATCTAGATGTATCTATACATTCTTTTAGTTTGCACATGATCTCTCTTTAATGTTATAATCACTACTTAAGCGTATTAGCACATTCCAGGGCTCTTGAACCCTATAAGCGTTCTTCAGACCACCTCTTGAAGTCACACTATAGCTGCAGGAAAATATCAGAAATATTTCACCATTTACTCATAGATTTCAGCGTTCACCCAAGAATGAAGCGAGTGATGTCAGAGTGAATACTGCAGCATGCCATGTTTTTTGGCACGCACCCACAATTCCCCTTATAAAACAAAAGTGTCTTTTAACACAGGACAACTGCTCTCTTCCAATGAAGCGAGCGCTGTCTTCACACAAAACCTGCTAGAACTGTGTCCAATTAATTTAGCTTTTGGTATTTGGCATGTGACTTGTATTAATTAACTTCTCTGTGCAGAATGTTAACTTCATTTGCCTTTTTTGTGTAATTTTGTGAATAATGGAAAAAAATAAAAACATCTGTTTATAGAATAAACATGTCTAGACGGTGTCACATGATATTTTTTTAGGCACTGTTAAATGTAGTGTTTCATTTTGCTTAGAGACTGGATACAAGCGTGTGCATGTACATAAACATTACATTTGTCAAGATTTCTGCTGCCGAGAGCATTTTCTGTATTAACCTAAATGTACTGTTTGGATGCATGTGCGCAGTCATTTTTGCTGACTGTCGAGTCATGACCTGTTTGTACCCTTTCTCTTTTTCTTCTGTGGAAAAGAAAAAGGATCCTCCTCCTCCTCCTCTCTGACTGTCTGTTTTTCTCTTGTTTGCATTATTTGGATTATTTATAGGACTTCAGCTGTACTCTGCATCATAAATATAACCTATAATAGAATTACGGTGCAGATTCATGAAATACATCAAGCCATTAGCCAGCTCTGGGTCTGGCTCATCGTCTCTAAGTGGATCTGATCATGGTTAACTGTCTATTGTACAGCAGGGTCAATAGATATTGTTCTTATTTAACCCATAACAATGACTTTATAATGATTCTGATTGAAACTCATTTTAAGACTCTTGTAAAGGGTAAAAATCTGTGGTTTTCATCTCGGTATACAGATGATTAGATTGCAGTGCCAGTAAGGGATATGACCCAAGTTTCCCTCTGGAGAACAACAGCCGTTCTTGTGTTGTGACTCATTCAAGTAATTCATTTTGCTGACATGCTTTTGACCTTTGATAATAGATGAGGTTCAGAAACACCTACTGATGTGCCCATAAACTGATATGATGAGCCGAACAAGCTGGTGTAATTAAGCTGTTATTCTATGAAAGTTAGACATAAGTTTGTTCCCAGCATACTCAGTGTGTGTTCACACAAATATGAGCATCACATTAGCTTCATGAAGTGAGTGGATTGGTAAGCTCTGTTTGAAGCCGCTGCCTAGATTTCATTATAGTGGCCTGGGCCAGGGACAAATAAGTCTTATTAAGAGACCTTTGCAGGCTCGTTGCTGCATCACATGACTTTGTTGGTTATGCCATATCTCTTGGATTTGGCAGTTACATTTTCCAACTATCAGTAAACACTGAAGCATCTTAAATTTGTATTCAATAATAAAACCAAGTAGTTTGGCATAATCTTTTTTTTTCTTCATCATTGTGATATAAGAACTGTCGTATCACGCTAACATTTCTGATTTCATGCCTCCCTAAAACATCAGTCATACATACAGTGCCTCATTATCACAATCAAGATATTTTAAAGAAAGTTTGTAACCAGGCTGTTTTGGTTATCATTGACTTCCATTGTATTTTTTTTGTCTATTAGTGAAGTCAATGGTGACCAAAGCCTGCTTACAAACTTTCTTTAAAATATTTTCCTTTGTGTTTGGCTGAAGAAAGAGATTCATACAGGTTTTGAACTAATTGAGGGGGAGTAAATGATGACTGAGCAATTCCTTTTAATGAATAAATACTAATAAAATAAATACAGACAAAGAAAATTGTTAGTCGTTATTTGCTTGCCTATATGGGTCCTTTTTAACCTTAACCTTAATTAAAAAATAGCCTATGGGAAACCATAGGCCATCTATCCAGCCAGAAATCCCAAACTCAAGTGGTCCCACCAGGACAGTCTGTTACTTCATGTAGCACACTTGTACTCAAAGAGCGGAGCAGCTGCTGGATTAAGCTTGCTACTTTGTGTGAAAAACACAGCAGTTTCTGTGCAGTGCAGGGAAGTGTCATCGGTTTCTTTCTATAAGATGGCTAATGCTTACTGGGACAGTATCTGTGACACAGTTCTGATCGAGAGAGCGCAGTGGCTCCTGTTCATTATGACTCTGTGGATTAGTCTTCCTTTTGCTGAACCTTCCCTTGTAATTTGACGTGTTACTTGTAACAGTTGACACATTATTTACAGAACTGCTGGAGATACCATAACTGTAGAGACAACTGGGACTCAATGGAGAATTCTTGAGTAATGAATCATAGCATCGAGTGTCGGCAGGGCCTGATGTCAAAGCAGCAAATGGACGTGTTGGCCTTTCAACATTTGCTCTGGTTATCCCACTGCTGTCTACATATAGCATATCTATATTTTCATATCACAAACCGGTGCATTAGATCAGATGTCCTACATGTTTTTTTTTTCCTTTTTTTTGTGAGAGGGTTGCTGTCATCATGCCAGAAAAAAAGCAATCTTCTTAAATGGTGCTTTACGGGCTTGATGTTTGTTAACCGAATTAATCACTTAATTGATCTAACTTGTCGGATCTGATCTTTTCCTCAGTGAGCTCGGCTCACTCCTGTGAGCGTCTGGAGCAGGAGAAGGAGGATCTGCGTGCAGCTTTTGATGGAGTTCTACAGAAGGTCCAGGAGCAGCACCACTCAGACCTCGCTGACCTTGAGGACCGACTGAAGAACTTCTACTCCACTGAATGGGAGAAGGTCCATCAGACCTACCAGGAGGAGGCTGACAAGTGCAAAGCTCAAATGGAGCAGCAGGTGTGAAAGACAATGGCCCTTTTCTTTCTCTTTTGTTCTCCACATTTTTGTGTCCTGACACATTTTTTTTTGTTGGATTTGCTTCATTTCAGATGTCTTAAACTGTCATATTAATGCTTAAACATATGCTGTCATATTAAAGCTTGTTTGGACATATGACATCTGATTTCCACATCATACATAAAACAAGACTTTTATGAAATTGCTTTATTTCTATTTGTCTAGTTAAAAGAGTTACGAGAAAAACATGAGGATTTGAAGAAGGAACTGGAAGTCAGCCATATGGAGGAGGTGGATGGCCTTAAACAACAACTTGAAGACACTTTTAAAGGTAATATTGGGCTTCATATTTGTCTAATATGGGCTTTTTCTGTCTCTAAAGTGTGTGTGTCATACTGAACTTTTATTCTGGGGGCAGATTACTATCTAGAAGTAAACTAAACATGAGACTCTCCCCAAACCTTCTTTTGGGGATGTTCTTGTATGTGAAAACAGTACAAAAATAAAAGTTTTTAAAAAAGAAAAATCAATATATGTTTAGGGTTGGGTTAAACCATAGAAGTCTATACAGTGTCTCTATATAGTTGTCGCTATCAGACATTTTGGATATTATGAGGACAAAGTTTAATTTCCAATTAAGATGTTTTGTAAATGATACCAAATTATGTCTTTTAGGTTTCCTAGCAGTGTTAGTGGATAAAATATACAGTTTGTACAGCACTTAAATGCTTTAAATCTTATGCTCTGATATATACATGCTCTGTCTTGACTTTCTCAGAACTCAAACTGTCCCATGAAAAGGAAATGCAGACTCTCAATGCGACACTGAAGGAATCAGAGGACACATTATCTGTAAGGCAGTGAGCAAGAGCTAAAATTCTCCACACAACATCTGTGTTTCAAACATTTTCAAATCCGTGCATTTGTCCTCAAATAGAATCGAATTCAGGAGCTCATGAGCGAGAATAACGACCTCAGAGAAAAGCTGGATGCTGAGGTGAAGAGAAGAATGGATCTGGCTGAGAAAACACAGGTACATTATCACACATTGATAGCACTGGCTATACAGACTTAGCCACTGCTATCGATAGCAATGCGTCTCTGCTTTAAGCAGACTTTCCACAAATGACAGGTTAATATTAGACTGGTCCTTCCAATCAGAGTCTGAAAATGCATGCAAGGGCATTTAGATAACTACCCT
>JAUMHI010000189.1:0-61524 GCA_032359435.1 Enteromius unitaeniatus | reverse complement strand
GAGACCATAGACAATATATACATAGGCTTAAGCAGCGAAGAAGTGTAGTGCAAATAGCAGATTTTTAGTGCAAATGTGCAAATGTAGTGCAGCATAACTAAACTAAATAAAACAAACCAAAAAGAAATAATAATAAAAGAAAAAGAAGAGAGAGTAAGGATGAAATTCCACTTTGCTTACCTACCAATGCCAAGGATAATGATTGTAATATTAGCACTGGGGTACTAATCTTTTTAATCTAATCTAAAGACTAATCTAATCTTAGTGCCATAATTCCTTGATGATATTCAAGCAATTATTAGACCTGTTTCAAGCAATGATGAATGTAGGCTAATTGTAATTAATAGTTTTGCCTGTAAATAAATAAATAAAAACACTGAACTTATGACTGAACCTTTCTGAGTCATAAGTCATCAGCCATAGGAAAAATTCTGACTTACTGTACCTTTGGCTTGAAGAGGAAAAACACACAAAGTAATTTTGTAAATGAGTCTGTTTTTGTTTGTTTATTTAATATTTGCAAATGAGTTACTAATTTTGAAATGATCCCTGTAAAGACCACAAGTTCATTGTGTTCATTGTGCTCTGACAGACAGAGATAGACTGATGTCATTCTAATAAATCATTATTATTTTTAAAACATTAATTTCCCAATGCTTGAACTCAACAATAACTTAACATGAGCAAAATTGTACAAGACCCACCCAAATCTCTGTGACACATCAGATGCAAACACACTGAGTGGAAACAATTTCTTTACGGGCCGCGAAAACCCCAGAGGGAACATTTCCCTCACTGAGCTCTTTGTTCTAAACAGATCAAGGGTGTGTTAGATGTTATCAAGCATATTTGCATGTTTACCTAAGGACGACACATCACAGTGGAAGCCCTTTCCTTTGGAAATCACAGCACTTCACCTAGTTCTGCTAATCTGAATGGGAAACATGATCAGCCTAGTCCCAGATTAAACCCATCGAGTCTCTGTCAGGACATGTTGGCTTTTCTACACTTTGGTTTTCTGTGGAACTGTGACAGGGCATGTTAAACTGCACTTGCTTGATATAAGTATTGTATTTGTCTACAGAAGGAGAGATTTTATCATTACGGAGACTTTAATTTCTGCTTTGGATTTTGTACTGCAGACAGAGGAGGTGAATGATTTTGTTGCAGAAGCCATCTGACAGTCATGATCTGTCATCAGACATATTCATGTCAAGCTGCTAGGATAAAGGCATGTGTATGAGAGTTGACATTTTCTTTCAACAGGTGTTCGTTGGCTATATTTGATTGTTATTACTCCTGGAAGTATTTAGCAGCTGGCATGTGAATGGCTGTGATTAAAACAAATCCATTCTTATTGATGGTGTCATGTCGAACTGAACTATACTAAATTAACGGCTACAAAATCGTCCTAAAGCAATGAAATCTTGGTGACACATGGTGGCGCTATATGCTCACACATCTAGAGTTCAAAATCTCCCCCTAAAATTCAAGGCTTAATGAAAATCATATCCAGCTGTACGATTTGTGCTTCATAAAACCATGTGCCTATAAAATAAATGGGATGTTTCAGGGAAACATCTGTTTCATCATCGTACTATCTATCACTAGTGAGAAGTTCAAAATTGTTAAAATAGTTTTCAAATAGTTTCCCTTTTTTTAAACATTGCTGATTTTCCTTTTCCCGTTTATAAGCTGAGTAAACAGAAAGAGAGCTGGTTGAAAAGCTACTTATGCAGCGTGACAAAAAAGGTGCTGATTCTAATTTGCTGAGCGTTTATCACACCAGCAATCAGTGTGTGGCCCATTATCTCCTTTGGCTCATCTCCTCGCAAATGTGTATCTCTCCAGAAAACGTGGCTTTTTGACCGTGCAAAGACTACATCTTTTCCATGTTGCATTACTTTATGGTATTCTATCTATCTATCTATCGAAAACTGAAATCAAACCATAATCTTTTAAATATATATGAATGCATAAATATTAAAAAATTGCAAATTATGTTTTAAAGTCTATATTTCTACTGTAATTTAAATTCTCAGCCCTTCTTAGAAAATCCAACAAAATCAGAAATGTTTGATCTCAGCACATTTGTGTGGTGAAGCGTATTAAATGAATCATCAATGTACTTTTCCACAAATTCCACAAGATAGTGTTAAATGAACCTGGCCGATACGAGCGTCCACGCTGTACTCATATGCTTAATGGCACCCAGTAGAGTTGAAGCCATCTTCCCTAAAATGAACACCCTCCGTTGGGCCAAAGTTCACAAGTGGTGCTATTACGAAGTATTAAATGTGTCCCATTTGGAGGATGCAGCTTCTTCTTCTGGAATTAATTACTGTGCTCCAAGTGAAAACTCTCGCTGCTGATAGGGTGAGCTCATGATCTGTAAAACGCGAAAACTTTTATGCAGGAACTGAGTCTGCAAAAAGTCTTACAGAGCAAGCACTGATTCAACGATGGCTCAAATTTTGTGGTGAGCAACAGCTTTTTTTATTGGAATAAATTATAATGCACAAAACAGATTATTATACGGTGCGCTGTGATTATACATGTTTTACTCTGCCCTCATGTTCTGAAGAGACAAAATCTTACTCATCTGATGCGAGTTCCAGGAAACAGCATGTCTGCCGAATCCCCTCCCATCTTCTGTTGTTTAGGTCATCGCATGACTTGACACTGTCCTTTCTCCATACCGAGCAGCCTGTTCACAGACGCACAGAAGCGTGTGGCAATATTGATGTTTTATAACACAAACTCTACTGCCAGTGGTGAAGGAATTTCATGAACTTGACTTCTCATGGGGATTCCAGAAATTACTGTGGCTTGTTTATAAAGGTTATGGCACATAAGCGTCATGTGGTTTTGATTTGGACGTAATTTTTAACTATGCTTAAAAAATATTGTGTGCAATGGGATTTCTAATCGCATTGGATGCTAACGTAACAGGGAGTTGTCTCACTCCCTGTTTGACATCAGAATGTTAAACAATAGGAAAAAAGAAGAGGGGAGATCATAATTAACAGGTTTTTTTTTCGGAATAATGGATCTCTGTGTTAGTAGCAAAAGTTTAGGTTCGGTTTTACCTGATTGGATATAAATTAGCCCATGAGAAATGGTTTGACCACACGGTCTGTATGGTGGACAACTTCTGCATGGGGATTTTTCCACGCCGTGTGTCAGCTGAAGATATTCTCCTGGTCTTCAGAGGGCTGTTCCCAGGAACACTCAGCCAAGACCCCAGGCTCAACACCCTGCTGTACTTTGAAATGGGATCTTTATTGTCCATAAAGTTTAAGCCAAGTATGAAGAATCGCTCCTCCCAAACAAAACACACACACACACACACACATATGTATGAAGAGAGAAAGGGAGAAAGAGCACACAGTCTGTTTTGTCAAAGCCATGTTTCCAATTATGCAGCAGATATATATAGATGGGAATTGATAAAGTACTTTTCATAACTTTCTTTAATACAAAGAAGGCTCTTCATCTCATATAACTACAGGAATAACAAGAACATGTCTTAGTGCGATTAGATGCTATTTATTAAACTGATTTGATTTTTTTTTAATTGTATCCTCTTTGCTAGATCAACTTTTTAGTAAATTTATTTGCCTTCAGTTCAGAATTGATTGCTGTTTGCGTGCAATTAAACTATCTCACAAGACAGGCAGGTTATCTTCCCTCTTTTATGTAATGATAAATTGAACTGCAACACACCTGCAGCTCAGACAAAACTGTTCCATATTTGCAGCTTTGAAGCTGGAGGGAAAACAAAGAGTGAAAATCAAAAAGACCTGACCCTGAGATAACAGATAAACAGCCTATCACATCCCCTTTCTGCTCTCGGCTATCTCTATCGAGATGTGAAAACAGATCCAGAGCTTCCATCTTTGATTGTACCTGTATGAGATGCAGTACATCAGTATATCTGAATCCAATAGCGAAGTGAGACTTCAAAAGAGCAGGGAGGTCTTGGATTTCAATTCGAGACCCCCTGGCCATCGGATAGATGAGGTAGAGCGTGTACGGCGAAATGAAGACAACATCACAATGAAG
Organism: Enteromius unitaeniatus; assembly: GCA_032359435.1. NCBI lineage: Eukaryota > Metazoa > Chordata > Actinopteri > Cypriniformes > Cyprinidae > Enteromius > Enteromius unitaeniatus. Next base: position 57,459 of record JAUMHI010000189.1, on the reverse strand, counting down.
AACTGTCTTGAGAGCCACAAATTACATTGGGAGGACAGTTAATGAGGGTGATAATGCAGATCTTTGCAGATGATAGATGAGAAGACAGCTATTACAGGCCAAATGTGTAAGATTCATGGCTTTGTTTTAAATGCACTACAGGCTAAATACGACTGTGTTTTTATGATTGGATATGCTCATAAATCATTATTTAAACAATGGGGGGCTGGAATGCAAAAGCACAAGCTGAATGGAATTTAAGATTTTTTGGATTGTCTTTATACAACTAAATAAATCCTAAAATATTTGATAACGATTCTGAAGGAGCAAGAGAGCAAAGTCACTTGGAGTTAGCTGAGAAAGATACTAGATACCTGAGCACGAGTAACCTAATACTGGAATAAAGTGTGTCACCATTGCTCAACATGACTTGACTGTAGATCTGAATGAAAGATGTTTGTAGACGTCTCAGAAATGGTTATACTGTCATATAAAATTATTACGTATGCAATATGTATTTTATATATTTGTTTTTCACTTCACGTCTTTGTGCTACATTGTGTATATACGTGAATGAGAATCTATCTATAAATCGATCTATCTAGTTTACCGCTGGACATTCATAATGTGCTGTGCACTACCTGATCCTCCAGAAACTGTAGATCATCAGAACCGTTTTTCCTGTATGACAAAGTTCCTGACTCAAGCCCCGGGCGACGTCACTGAGTGGGTGATGAGCTCTAGGTTTCTAACACCACGAGAAAAAGGTCCCCAGCTGAAGGCAGGAAAAAAGCATGCACTAGAGGAGCACGAAATGCCTTCTAGACGTCTACCTGTTTGGATCAGGATGAGCTCTGAAGCACTCACAGAAGGGCGCGCGCGCACAGGTTCAGCACATGGCACTCAGATCTACAGTTTTGCGCTTGAAAAGAACAACTAAATATTTTCCATTCCAAACGGAAACTGTTTTAAAAGTGCTGGCATTTTAGTAGTTCAGGAGGTTAGACTGCATTCCAACAAGATCTAAGTGCGCTTCTGCCTGGATTTTCCCCCCTCGTTTTATCTGATTTTGATGGATGAAGATCCCCAAGAAATAAGAATGAAGATGCTGACCACTTTCCAAGCGGATTTTGCGATCGTCCTCACCAGATGATGTGCTTCTTGGAAGTGTACTATTCAGGGGTGCTGAATCTCCTCAGAAATTATCAAACTTTCTCCAAGGACAAGCCTTTTGCATCTCTGGACTAGTTCTTCAGACCCTCCAGACCTCATACTTTTTGTCATTCGCAAAGGCATCTGACAATGACGATTCCTCTTTCCAGAACGCAACTTGCCCTCTTCTTTATCCTGCTTTGTCCAGTCAACATTATCGGGCTCTGGTGGTAAGTAATATCTCAGTCGCCTTTAGAAATTCCTGCAAGCTCCATATTTAAAGCACGATTAGTGAGGAACTTACGCGTGATCGTTCAGAGATAATCGTTCCGGGTTATCACATAATCATTCACTGAAGAAACATCCCTAGACGCTCTTAACAATAAATAGTTCTCAGGTTCGGCAAAACCCCCTCTTCTTATAATGAAACTTCTTACTGTATTTCAGACCATAACCACGGTTCTCTAGAGGTTCTAAAAGTTCTTGTTACATATACTTTGTTCAGATCGGTATGTTGGTTGCTGAAGTGTTAAAGCAGCATAATAGTCTACAGATTGTTAAATAAAGAACTAGAATGAAAATCTGTTTGTGGAACTTATTGTGGAAGAGTTATTTTTGCGTCATCTGGCTGTAAAGCATTTCGTTTCTGTTTCACATTTATTGTTTAGAGTGCATTGATGCAGTATTGGAATTACAGGCATAAAATGAATTTCAATATTAGGCCTATATATCTCAAATATGACTTATTTACTGCTCACTCCATAAAACTCGTAATTTTTACGAAAAAAAGTTATTTTTACGCCTCTCACAAAAAAAAGTTAAGAATTAGAATGAATCATAAATATCATCAGTCACAGTAAATAGCTGAATAGATTATATAAAATATTTGAAAGACGTATTTTTTTGGTTTGTTTTTGTTTAAGAAAACTTGCTTAGTTAAACTTTAAAAGGTTTCTAAAATAAATACAGGTGAATCAGCAGTTCTAGAAAACTTAATACATTTGAAATCTGTCCAGAGTTTCCATAAAAGTTGTTGATCATAGCTTCCATTATCGTGGGTTTACTAAGGGTTAAGCTGTACTCGGTTTTAGAGGTAGACACATTGGGGGTCAGAGTTGGAATTTTAGGTGGACCTCCGGGCTGTGGGTGTCATCATAAACTATTCCTTCCCTTAACACTCTGAAATGCACGAGTTTGACAACAGGGAGATTGTTTGCTAAACAGAGACAATCTAAAGTGACGCATTTAGCAAGGGTGTTGTTTAGCTAATTAGATTTTCACATTATAAAAGGTCAGCGGCACCTAAAGCTTCATTCACACTTTTTGCGCACACACGGTCTCTCTCATACACCTGGAGGTATAAAAAAGGTTGAAGAGACAATGATGCTTTCTTTGGGGCACGACGCATGCCATCACAAACCTCTCGTCTGGGAGTGGGCTGTGCCAAGGGTCTCTGACAGACAGCATGCCATTCACATGCTGAGAGGAGATGAAACGGAGGCAGATAAACTGGCTCTCAGGACTCTGATTATGCTCTGATTTGCTGGGCTGAGAGCTGAGTGCTTGAGGAAGCGATGGGAAGCCTCACCTCTTCTGGAGTCTTTGGGGTCATGTGCTGGCGGCCCGCCAGGAGTCTGTCGGACAGGTGTGTCTGTGCACACGCCATACCCTCTCGCTTTTATGTCTGTGTGTGTGTGTATGTGTGAATACACTCTTAGCCACTCTCTTATTCCATTAAATCAGTGGTTCTCAACCTTTTTGACTTGAAGGCTTCCATTATCCAATTCAATATTCAAAAGCCCCTCATATATTTTCTTTGGAATGTTCTGCTGTAGTAATGGCAAAGCTACTTATTTACAAGCTTTGTATTAACAGATTTTTTTAACAGGTGCATTAACAATAAGCAGCATTTTGGAAGTTTGTGAGCATGATTAGCTTTTTTCCAAATGAAGAACCAATTTTTAAGAGACATAATTCAATGGTTTGATTGATTATAAAGTCAACTATTTACAAAAAGTTATCTACAAAATAAAGTTTAGCAGTAACACTATAGCAGTGAAATATACTGATAAAATATTAATGTGTTCATGTAGCACAGATAGTAGAGACAAGTGCTAGCAACACCAAGGTCATGTATTTAATTTCATTTAAAAAAAAATAAAAACTTATGCTTTGCATAAAGGCGTTTGCCAAATGCACAAATGTTAACGTTAATTAGGAATATGGATTTGGTAAATTAACTATCCATAATAATATTTGTTCCGGAATTTGAAAAGAACCATCTTCTTTAATAAAACAATAGGTTGCTATAACAATTAATTCAGCAACAAAAATAATTTTTGAGGATCACTGTGTTGTTAAAAGGGACAGTTCATAATTCACCATGCATATGCCGTTTTTTTTTTGGACCCCATTGTCTTTTGTTGGAAAAAGAACAGTTCGCCTTTATTTCTTTCTGCAGAAGAAATACATGCTTAAAACTACAAACTAAGCATGCATTTAATTTGCAGAAACAGTAAAGACTAACAGGATTTTTTTTCCATACAGTAAAAGTCAATGGGGTCCAAAAAAACAACAACAACAAAAGTCATACATGTTTGGAATGAAATTAGGGTAAATAAATGACGACAGACTCATAATTGTTTATCCACTCACAGGTCTCCCATTGGACCCAACCAATGTATGTTAGTGCGTCCCACACTGCACAGTATCCTCTCCGATGTTCAATCTGGGAGAAGCGAATCTCATTTGGAGAAGGGAGAGATAGCCAATCAAGCGGCCTTGAGAGATGGATCAGATAACGATTAGATGACAGCTGCTTGGCCCGTTTGGCACACGTACAGTGTTTCACCTTGAGCATGCGTCTGCTGTTCTCTCGTACTTTGGGTCTGTCCCATCTGTGTGGGACAGACAGCGTCGTAGTGATGGAGCTGTGCTGTGCCGTGGTTCCACTCGCATAATTTAGTGGCGTGCTCCAAGAGGAGATTGTGCCATGGCTCTGCGCCACGCGCCACAGAAGTGAACCCAAGCCACTCTGTGCAGTTCCAGCCCTGTCGTGACTGACTTCATATCCAGCATACTTGGGGGATTAAGTAGGGATGAATTTCGCTCTTTCACAAAGTGAAAAAAGAAGAGACTTATCTGTAACCATGCAATTCATAATGTAACCTGAGGTCTCAGCAGGCGCAGAGGACGACAAGTCTAAGAAAAGATAAATGTGCATGTGTATGTTCGCACTGATTATTTGGATAACTTCTCTTAATCACAGTTCCCCCCTCCGTTTCCCCCTCTGCATTATCTCTCTCATATATCATGATGTGGCTGTTTTTGGATATTCCTGATTGCACAAGTTGGGTACATCTTTTTCTATGTTATGATTAGGCCCCATCTCGTGCTTATCACATCCAGGAGTCTCACCGGATAAAGGAGAAGCTTGAATAAAGTCATGATGATAATAGTCGGTTAGATCCCATTCTTATTCCCCGATCCTAAAGTGAATCACTGTATGAGAAATGGCAGAAGTGATCTTAGAATAGTCATCATCATGTCCAGATTGACTCTTTCTGCAGGCATGTTCCTTTGTCTTTTGTTATGTCTTGGTCGTGGCTGGTTTCGATTAGAGCCAGGGAAGGGATGGTTCATCAGACGTAGACGAATATCTTCATCTCTATATCACCCAAGCAATAATGTAACCACATATGCAACCCAGGGCCGCTTTTGTGATATTCAAGCTTTCCTTTAAAAGCCAGTGCTTCACCTCGCCCCTTTTGAGACTGAAACAGGACTTGGAAAGTGAGAGTCGCTCCAACACTGTCTGCTTTTTTACGAGTCTACACCTCCCGCTGTAAAATGTGGTTCCATTATTTGAGCAGTGATCCTGGCGCTGAGAAGCTCACAGGTTTGTAGATAATCAGAGGCTGCAGGAGAACATTGTATCTGTACGTTATTATCAAGCAGTGGTGTGTGCGTCATAGATCTGTGAGAGATACTAATAGAGGCTTTATTACATGCCTGTCCATTCAGCACTATGGAAACCTTGACACTGGCCACAGACTTTTCCTGGTGGGGCACTAGACTGTCAAAATGAAATTGAAATCAAACTTAGATTCGGAAACTTTGAAGAGAGACAATGTCTGACTGTCATAATAGAATAAATGTGATCCAATGTGTTGCCAGTAAATAATAACAAAAGATGAGAAAAAAAGGGTTTAAACATTGGTGATCAAAACAACGCATCACATATTCCTCCAAACCAGATCAACATTTTGGTTCTATTTTTAAGGATATTAATAGAGATTTATTTTGTGTTTGTTGTTCAATTTCTATTGCTTTTACAATACGGTGACATACAATACTGTTCTTGTTAACAAAATCATAAATGGCCAGGTATATGTGATGAATAAATACAGCTTTACAGTAATGTTATGCATAATATGCAGTGTTTGCAAAAAATACTTTGCTATAGGCAGGGTCCAAAATGAACACACACTGGTGAGTATGTGCCAATTGGCCTGTAATTTTATTAGAAACTGCAACATAATACATGCTTAAAGTCAAACTGTAAAAACAATAGTCTGACCTTCACTGATTTGATAGACGTGCGATTCCAAAGAAAGACTAAATACTATCTATTTATTTTACCTCAGTGGAACACTGACCATCAAAAATGTAATGTTTATAGGTTTATTGTACTCCATGTGGTCAGACATATGTGAAATATTCCTCACATTAGACCACTAAAACAAATCTAAGCGTTTGAAATTAGAGAAACTGGGAATATCGGATGATATGTGATGCTATTGAGGGAAAATAAAAAAGAGTTCATATATACTGTGTGTGTGTGTGTATATATATATATATATATATATATACATGCTGTCATTAATTAATCGTATCCAAAATAAAGTATTTTTTGTTCACATAATATATGTGTGTGTACTATGTATTTATGATGCATATAAAAACACATACAGACAGTATCTCGAAAATATATACAATTACATTTATATAGTTATTTTCTTATATTTTTATATACTGTATAAATATATTTAATATATAAACATAACATATTTATCTTAAATATATACATGCATGTGTTTTTATTTCTATATACAAATAAATATACACATATTATGTAAAGATTTTTATTTTTTTTATTGTGATTAATCGTTTGACAGCACTAATATATATATATATTTTTTTTAATTATATAAAAAACTGAGTAAAATAAATGTAGTATATAAAATGTCATTTTTCAATGTGTATTGAAATGAATCTGAAGTGCCCTTTAGTAAATGTAAGCATATATCACAGCAAAACACACTCATGCTGCTCTGTGTCCAAAGACTGTTGAATGGTCGTATGTAAATGAAATATTAGGTCTATCAAGATGGGATGCATCACTTGTAAAGCCTGTTATCTCCCCTCTCATATTTCTTATCAGACCGCCATGGAAGGCGACTGGCAAGAGTGTCGGTTTGACTTTTTAAAACAAACTCGCACGGCAGATGAATGTTATTAGTCTAAAAGATTAGCCTTGACAGGGGTGAATGAAAAGCAATGAGGTATTCGCACAGAGCTCTGCTCCCCCATACGGCAACGTAATGATGAAAACCGACTTCAGCTGCACGGATCACAGCCGCTGAACTCCACTGCAATACGGCAGTTATTAAAAAGAAAGAACCGGAGGACTGTGTCGTTCTGACATTACGTCATAGCGACTGTCACGGGAAGCTCTGGCAGTCCGCTCAACGCTTTGGACCTGAGGCCTCTTCTCCCATTAGCAGTTGAAATAAACAATTGATTCAAGTGTAAACACAAGTCTGTCATCACTTTTGATAAAACCCAGCAATTAAGATGCAGATTTTTTGCTTTAAATGTTATCTGTTTATGTTCAAAGGGGTAATTCGATTACCACTGACAATATAGTGTGTCTGACTCTAGTAGTTGTCTTTTTTTTTGTATATTTTCTTTGTCATCTGCAAGGAACAATGAGTACCCCTAAAAACCAAACGAATGAGGATCGGCTCAGACCTTAAAGTGAACCTTGCGGTAAAGCAACAGAACATTAAATTTATAATGCTCTACATCATTTAAAGTGGTTTGTGTGCCGTGTGGTTTGAGAAGATAACCGCACTTTATCTTGTGAAACCTTGTGTAGTTCAGATGAGTCATTTGATGAAGCTTTGTTCATTTCAGGGCAGTGGGGAGTCCTTTGGTCATGGACCCGAACAGCATCTGCAGGAAGACCAAGCGCCTGGCGGGCAAGCAGGCCGAACTGTGCCAGACCCAGCCAGAGATCGTCAACGAAGTGGCCAAGGGCGCTAAGCTAGGCGTGCGCGAATGCCAATACCAGTTCCGCTTTCGACGCTGGAACTGTACCAGCCAGAACAAGTACTTTGGCAAAATCCTCCAGCAAGGTGAGCGTGTGTCCTAATGGAGTTAATCAATCTTTGTCTCGATTATGGGTCAGCGACATCTATCTGAGGCCATGAACTCTGGCCCTGAGACCCAGAGACCTGTGCCCTCATTTCAGCATGTTTGATCCAAGTTCAGGAGAGAACAAGGACAGCTGTTGTGTCCGGTTTACCTCAGTGCCTTTCTTCTGTGTTAAATTGCTTTCTAAAAACGATCCCCAAATTGCATAATCATTGATCCACCACATTTTTCAGCCCTTTGAAGAGTAATAAACTAACATAGCTCTACAATTATTAGGCCATCCACAGGGTTCAACCCCTCCCTTCTCACGTTGGATTAACCTTGTTCAGTTGAGGCAATAATTCTGGCTCACAACAGCGGTGTTGATGCTAAGATGTCTGTCATTATCTAATATTTTGGAAACTTTATTTATTTATTTTTTTTTTCGATCAAGAGGTGGTTTGAAACATAATAGACATGACTTAGCAGAGTGTAAATGCATCTTGCAGTTTCGGCCACAGTTTACTTTGTCAATGCTTTATTTTAACAGACCACATACTACTAACTATAGGAAACTTTGCCAGTACAAAGTTCACCTAACAGTCTATCTTTTTGGCTTGTGATGAGTATACATGAGCAAATAATTAAAGAATATGTTAGAAGTGAATTTGTTGATGCTTGTTGCTCACCTTTTCTGTTTGTACACTGTCTAATTGGTTGCCACCAGTAGAGGGCGCTACTTTGGCTGAACATAGTCTGCCCTGAGCCAGCAAGGTATGAGGTTAAGATGGTCAGTGCAATTTTTTGCCTAATTTCACATGAGATTTTTCTTTAGACATGCCCATATCACAGTGATGTAGAGAGATGCAGGCTTGTCATATCCAGGTCTGGAGCTGAGAGTTCACGATTTGGCCTCCAGTGTGGACGTGTTCACACACGGATTGCAACATGATTCCTCTGTCTGCATCAGCCCATCTTGCACTGAGCACTGGAGACTGCCTCGCAAAATGGAAATTAATCATAAATTCCTCTGTGTCTATAGGTGAGGCTTAAGTGCTCTTCTGTTTTCATGCATTTACCACAATTACCATGAGACTTGGCTCTAATGACCACGTGTCAGAGCTGAGATCTCTGCTAAGGCAGGTTCACTTCCTGCACGAGTGATAGGGTTGTACAAAGTGTCTCACATATTTCTTCCATTGCTAAATAACTGGGGGCTATTTTCTTCCCCTATTCAAACATGTAAACCAGAGCTTGTTTTCTTGGCCCTAGGGAGCGGCCTCTTAATGCCAGAATTTGCTGGAAATGCTGCCGGCTGCTCTTACATGTTGTCTCTGAGGTTGTAATGAAGTCGTTAAAATCGCTCAGAGACAATATGCGGTTCCAATTAGAAACCCAAGAAATGATAAGGACGCCGTGTGTGCGTAATTCGCCCTGTCACCTCAGGAATGTGCCTCATTATTTTTGCTGTCAAGACCTCTTGTTTCTGTCTGTGTCAATAAATGTGTTTGGTATTGCGCATTGTCTGATGCACAGAAGTTGCTGACGTTTTACCTCGGTTTCAGGTGTCAGAATGACAAAAAACTAAATTTTATCAAATTATAGATTTTTTTTGCCATAAATGTTGAGAGAGGCAGGTGTTTTTGTTTTGTATATATATATATATATATATATATGTATATATAAATTAAGCTTTTAGCACTCAGTTTATTCAACTGCCTTGCAAAACTTGAAAGGTAGTTGCTACCTTTCAAAACTTTTGGGTTATGAAGATATTTTAATGTATTTGAAAAACGTTTTTGTATACCAAAGCTGCACATGATGAAGTAAAAACAGTAATATATCGATTTAAAAGTAATATCAGTAATATTTAAGATTTTTAGTTGTTTATTTTATAAATATTTGAAAGCATAATTTCATCCAATGAGGGCAAATCTGAATTTTCAGAAGCTATTACTCCGGTCTTTATTGTCAAATGAATCTTCAAATATAATTTTAATACATTGATTTCGTGCTCAAGAAAATGCATTATCAGAATTAAAACCAGTTGTGCTCCGTAAAAAATTATTGTGGAAATATTTTAGAATTTTTTTTTTAGAATATGTGGTAAACTGATGAAAAGAAAGTTCAAGAGAGCAGCTTTTTTTTTAAATAGATTTTTTTTGTAAGTCTTTTGTAAATAAATTAACTACAATTGGCTAATTTAAATTATAATTTTTTGAGTGTATATAACAGTAGGCTATAATGTATTTGTCTCACACTTATATGAAATATAATATGTCAGTCTTATCTAGCATGAAGCACCAAATGTGCCAGAAGTGCCATATAGGTGCATGATTCTGATGATTCTCCTCCCAGTATTGTGTAATAGGACACAGAGTTTCTCTTGAATTTTACTATCAGAAATAACATCCTTGTTTCCACATACTGTATTGCCCATTTGTTTAGCAGATGTGTTTGGTATCTTCAGTATTCTGACAGTTGTGATCGTGAACTCACATTTGAACTCGTAAGCTTGCGTGCATTAAAAAAAAGGCAAAAAAGCAGGGGATAGAGAGAGAGAGAGGGGAAGAGAAAAGATAAAAAGGTAAGCTTATATCAGAAAACAATTCAATAGTACATCTCCAACCCCGGAGGCAGACCATTTTTGCAAGCATTAAGACTATAAATGCTCCTTTTTTCTATATAATCCCATTTCAAACCCCTAATGCATGCTACAAACCAAAGCACATAACACACATGGCATTCTTCAGTCCTGTTCAAGAACGTTTTATTTCTGTTTCTATTTCCAGTCAAGAACTGTTGGAACAGGTCAGAGGCCAGTGTACTCAACATGAAGGACTGAATGAATATGTGTTATCATTTAAAGGGACAGCCAGTCCTGTCGTAATGGATCCCTTGAACACAAGAGAGTTTTGGACATATTTGAGAGTTGAGACAGTCCAGTTGACGTCAGAGCTCACTTCAGTTTGTTAGTGTCAAGGCGAATTTTCAAACTCTGAATCAGATTTTCTAAGCCCCCTTAAGAAAGGTGGCATAGGTTATGCTTCATGGCTCAGGTACTGTATTTACTTATTGTGTCTATATTAGACAATCTGGTTTAGACCAAGAAATTGAGGTCAAATAGCCTGAGAACTACTCCAGAATATTATCCAGCAAGATGTGTGTTTGTGTGTGTGTGTTGCTGCGGTTGCCTTCAGTTGATAAAAGTGGATCCCAGGTATGCAACAAGATCTGCGCAGCGTTAGAGATTGTCTCAACCCTCGCTGCATGCAGGCAGCACATGGTGGCAAAATAAATCAATCAAAATGATTCCCGCCCGTCAGCACTGGTGGAGACGCTGGAGGGGCCCTGCCTTCTCATCTCTTTTCATCCTGCAGCCCCATGCTTCATTGACTCAAAGATTGAGTATTAAAAAAATATTTGCTAATTCTCACAGAAGCCCCTTCTGGCATTAAGTTCTCTCTCTCTTTTCTAGGCAGGCCTGGGCATAGACAGCTGCACAAAATTTGTTTGGAATTTGTGTCTTGGAGGAAAAAATAAGAGAGGGAGGTGAAATCAAGAGACGTTTTACCCTCTGTCTGTCATGACAACCTCCGTCTTATGAATGTATTGGATTAAATGATTGTGGATCCAGATGGGCAAATTTTGTTTTTGTAGTAGTTCAAATGCTGGACGTTACAATGTTTACAAAATATAGTTTGATCATGATATGTCTGACTTTCAAAAATGTTGAGGTAATAGAAGGGTTCCCATGAGGTTGAAAATTGTGCAAATACCAGGATTTTATTATTATTATTTAGCCTTCTAGGTCTGGAAAAGTCGTGAAATTAATACATTATATTTCCATTTTTTAAGCAATGGCCATTTTAATAATGATTATAAACAGGATTTTCTGTTCTAAAATATTTAATCAACTTGTTATTTTAGTATAAATCTTACCCAGAAGCCAGCATGATGACATCAGTCTGTGCTTTGGGGGGTCTTAAAGGCATAGTTCACCCAAAAATTCTGTCATTAATTACTAACCCTCATGTTTTGCCAAACCCGCGCCAAAAACCTTTGTTCATCTTCGAAGATATTTTTGGTGAAATCTGAGAGCTTTCTGACCTTGCATAGACAGCAATGTAACCATCACGTTCAACGCCCAGAAAGGCACATTGTTAAAACAGTCCATGTGACATCAGCGGTTCAACCGTAACGTCATGAAGCTATGAAAATACTTTTTCTGTGCATAGAAAACAAAACTAATAACTTCTTTATCAAATAATTTCTTCCCTTTGTGTCTTCATTCTTTGAATTTCGTGCTTTCATAAAAATACCATGATGCAAAAAGTATTCTTGTAGCTTTAAAAAATGATGTTACAATGTCCTTACTACCTTTCTGTGCCTTGAATGTAGCACTTGGAGGGTCTAAGAGTTGGACTAAATAGCTCGAGAGGTTCTGCATATGTCATTGATACTGTCACTTGTTAAAAAATCTTTACTTTATTGTAGACACTTCAATTGTGGCATTATGTAATCTAAATTATTTAAAAAATATTGGCATGCATCAAAAAGAGAGGAATTTAATATAATGATTCCTGACATACACATGCACACTCTGTAGTAATGGACAACAGGGTTATGTGAGATTTATATATATGTTTCTTTATTCACAGTGTATAATAGTCGCTAACCTGATTTTACGAAGTGCAACATGACCCTGGGTCAGATTTGAAGAAACAGTTTTTGTGAAGTTTACAGCCAGTGTTTATCTATCATTTCCTCTGATTTTAGACATCACTCATGGGTAAGGGTAGGTTTAGGTGTAGAGATATGGTCAAGATTGTATTTTTGCATTAAAATGTTGTCCCAAAAATATGTTGACACATAGTACTTGGCAAAATCATAACATGAGTCTAATAGTTTTTTTAAGTCATTGGATTCACTTGAAAGAATGTTTTGAAAAGATCATTTGTAAATATTAAATATTATGCTCTCTGCTGTTTACATGGGCTTGCTTCATATCAGAGCAAATATTAATTTTCCCCCATCAGGGGAATTTTTTTTATTTATTATTTATTTGTTTTTGCATAGGCATAAATATAAACTGCCACATGTATAGAGACTGTATATTAAACACACACACACACACACTGTATATTATAGCAGTAGAGCGGCTGCTTTCCTTTAGGACACTTTGGGATAGTACTGTAGGCAAAAACCTTTGGATAGGTTTATGCAGACTTGGTTAGTGTTATGAGCGCCAGAAAACTACAGGTGTTTTCAGGTGGGGTGCTGTCATGTATCAAAACAGGAACACACACACATTGTTTCACAGTATGAAGACAACAGTGCTCGTGTGAATAGACAGCTGGGATTAATATTTGTGTATGTGTGTGTGTGTGTGTGTGTGTGTGCACTGAGCTCTGATTCCATTTCACTGGCTTTAATGAATCCCATTCACTGAATCATGCAATGCAAAATTGGCACAGGGCTGAGGAGTGACTGCACGCTCACTGCATCCAGCGTTTACACAGAATAAAAGTCATTCCTTTCAACTCCCTTACTACGAGTTGCTAAACACATCTGTCCTTTCCAACCTCTCCATTCTTTTCTTGTTGTCGTCTTTCTTTTCTGTTATTGCAGAGAGTTTGTTTTCAGTTAACATTATTAAATGTTAGCATTTAATAAATACTTCTAGTGAACTGGTCATTTTCTTTCAAAATAACTTTTGACAGGAAGAGTAACAGTTCATTTTCTTCAATGTAAATAAAGGATATTTAAAAAGAAATAAGAACAACAGTATTATTGCCATTTAAAAATAACTGTTTTCCATTTGAACATATTTTAAAATTGGTTAAAATGTTGAATTTTTAGCCTCATTACTCCGGTCTTTAGTGTCATATGTTAATTCAGAAATTATTTGCTGAAAAAAAAAAAAAAACATTTCATGTTGAAAAAGTTTTCAGGATTCTTCGATAAATTTATATGAAGCAATGCTTAGAAAAAGTATGTTAAAAAGAAAGTCTGTAAAAATACGGCCGAATGTTCATACAGAGGAAATTTCTGTATTGAATTTAGTTATTTTACACATGTTATGTTATATGTGGAATCACTCATTGCTATGTCTTGTGTTTTAGAGCTAAAAGTAATGTACAGATAACGGCCTAGTTTCGAAAATAATCTTTTATAATAAAAAAATTACACTATGTATATGTGTATATGTGTATATGTGACAAAAAAAAAAGTTTGATTAAATTTTTAGAAAATATATAATCTAGTGTTTCCATCTCTTTGGAAAAATTAGATAAGTATATTTTTAGGTTCATGGGAACACTGATTTTTAAAGGTTGTTTGTTTAAAAAAATAGCTCATGCATATTGAAACATTATGGAACAAGACCTGAATAGCATATGCTTTGATTCACAATGCAGCTTATTCTGGTCTGATATGACATGACCTCACATTGCTCACAGCAGTGCTGCATGTCGTTGTGGATGAGACTACATTGTCACAGAAATAGCCCATGCAGTTTCAGGATATCTAAAGTGCCAGAATTATCAGAGTTCGATGTAACCCAGCCTGGCCAACAATCAGAATCTCTCTTTGATGTCTCTACGTGTGTGTGTGTGTCTTCACAGACATCCGAGAGACAGCCTTTGTGTATGCCATCACGGCAGCGGGTGTGACACATGCAGTTACTCAGGCCTGCAGCATGGGGGAGCTGCTGCAATGCGGCTGCGAGGCCACAAGGAGCAGAGGGCCACCCCCTCGTTTAGCCAGTGTTGGCCCAACCGAGGGGGTCAAGTGGGAGTGGGGTGGCTGCGGAGACGACGTGGAGTTCGGCTATGAGAAGTCCAAGCAGTTTATGGACGCCAGGCGGAGGAAGGGCAAGAGTGACATCCGCACGCTGATAGACCTTCATAATAATGAAGCCGGTCGACTGGTATGATATTTCATCTTTATCTTGACACATACAGCTAAGAATTAAAAATAAAGTAATAAAAATAGTTTGTAAAAAAAGTATTTTGCTTGTGTTATAAATGTAATCTGACCTATTAACGTTTTAGATATATATTTCTTTTATTCAGCAAGAACACATTAATTTAACCCAATGTGACAATAAATACATTTAAAATGGTATACAATGTTACACATTTGCACTATTCTCAACTGTTCATAAAAATATTCCATGATCACCTTATTAGACTAATTTGTGGAGGATCATGTGAGTAATCACTGCAAAATTCAGATTTGCAACCTGAAATTTAGTTCTTAGTTCACACAGCCCTTATTATGCATCAACAACAATCTAAATTAGAAATTGGAATGACTACCAGGTATCTTGTATTTACTACTTTTTCTTTTTGTTAAAGCCAGTTTCACATAGTACCTGTCACCCTCATGCAGGTTTGGTGTAGATGTTTTTTTAATGTTCCTGGTACGATATCAGTGTGGATAGATTTTTTGCATCGATGCATAGATGATACAAGCACAGTCGTGTGGTGTTTTGCCTGTACAACCCTTAAGAGATAGTCAAGCTTAAATGAGCAGATGGTGCACTTCAAAAGCCCAAGCTTGGAAATGTTATGGAAATATACTTGGCAGAGGCTGCAGAACACACTACAAACTGGGTTGAGACCAGTTTCCCAACATCACCACTCTCTTTGTTTCCTTATTGACTGACTTGATCCATTTTATAGTTACAGAAGTGTTATTTTTTTAACGAGAGCTTTCAAATTACAATACTAGCATGCTCAGTTAATTTAAAATGTGTATGCATTTATTTGATTTAATATGGAAACTGCTTTGCTATGCTTTGTGTAATCAGAAACCAAAAAAACATACACACACTACAAGGGTCAACGGAGCAGGCATTTTATAAAAAAATCTCAAAAATGTATAAACACCCACGCATATATTCTAAAAATGTCAATTACACAACCTGCATACCCCTGTAATTGCAAAATTAAATTAATATTGGATTTTTTTCTACTTTGAAATAAACTGTATAATAAACTGTTATTAACGTATAACAACCTGTTTAACATAATGACAGACCTACATTGCCCCAATGCAATTTAATACACAAATTTAACACACAATAGTTCACCAAAAAAGTGTAAAGTGAAATAGAAAAAAAGTAAAGTGAAACAGAAACAGTATGTTGTACTGACAAATGCTTAGTTAGTATAGTTTACTTAAACAAGAGTTATAGTAACTAAAAAAGAACAATAGGGTGTACTGGATCCTTTACTTTAGGTTAGGGCTGTGCAATTAATCGCAATCGCAAAAAAAATCACAATTTAAGCACATGCAATTTCAATCTAAATAAATCTATTAATTTATTTAGATTTTTATTCAGAATTTTTTATTCAGAAACGGCACGAAGAAATTACTGACGCAGTTACCTATCATATGTGCACAGATATGATGCCTGCGCACATCGTCAGTAAAGATGGCTTCCGAAGACTAATACAAATACTTGACAAATTAAATAACATATTTAATTTGCTTGTGTCAGTAGTAGCACAACAAAACGAGCCAATAAAATGGTTATACAATTAATAAAAATAAATGTAATTTATTTGTTACCATTGTTGTGATTTGCGTGCTGAATGATGAAGTCAGTATGTGACTTCAGCACATTACCACAATAATTAAAGTATTACATCATACAAATTAAAACCTTCTCAAGCGGTTTATGAAAACATTTAAAGTGTAGAAGATCCTTAATAAACACAAAAATGTAATTGCAACCAATGGAAATGCTAATCAATATAATGGTAAGGTAAAAAAAAGGGAAAAAATAAAACATTTTAGGAAAATCTTATGTGGCATATGTGATGTTCAGCTGTATTTAAAATCAACATTGAAGATGACTTTGTTAAACCAGTGAATAATATAAAAAAACAATAAACCAGTGAATCACCCTCAAACCATCCTAGGCCCTGTACACCTGATTTTAACATGCTTTTTCATCAATCCAATCACAAGTGGAAAACTTAGGGTAAGGGTGAAAAGTTACTTAGGGTAAAAGTAAGGGTGTAAATCAGGTGTAAAATGTTTTGAGCTTGGCCATTTTTGACCACATTCAGAGGTGGTTGAAAACGCATTTGTGCTTGTCAAGCAGGTTTTTAACATTGAAGTTTATTTTGAAGCATGAGTTCACATATTTTCAGCAAGGTCTTGCGGCTAACACTGCAGAAACAAAAGTGGCTGCTCTCCTCATCTTTTCTCATCCTTTTGCGAGTATAAAACAGTTATGTGTGCATAATTCATCCAGTGGATTGAAATAACTGAAAAGCCCCTACATAAACATGCACAGCACATTGTGGAGCATCTTTCAGCATGTTTCACAGTCGGAAACACATCAAATAAAGCATGCACATCCATAATGAAACATGCTTCACACAGCTCTGGCGGGCGAATAAAGGCCTCCTGTAGCGAATCCATGTTTTTTTGTAAGATAAATATTCATATTTCAAACGTAATAAAGAATTTTCTCTCACTTCCGGTATCTGTCATATGTGAAAGGCTTACTAGCGGATACCATAGGACATTGGCATTGTTGGCATAGAATAAAACAAAACAACGGTCAAGGATTAGAATTACCAACTGAGGATTTGTAAAGAAATATATTGGCTGATTTCAATATAAGCCAAGATGAGACTGGATTTACGTTGCTAAAGTTAGGAAACTTTGCTTCCTTGGCTTCTATAAATAAACATGTTTAAAAAATGGATATTTTTCTCACAAAAACTCATGTATTAATTACAGGAGGCCTTTATTCAATCCCAGAGCCGTGTGAGAATGCACATGCTTTATTTTATGTTTTGACTGTTGAACAGAAGCACCCACCCACTGCAATGATAACACTTGGAATAGTCAGAACGTTTTAGTATAACTGATTGGATTCTATTCTGAAAGAAGTCATATAAACCTAGGATGCCCAGAGGGTGAGTAAAAACACAGGCTAATTTTCATTTTGGGTGAACTAACCCTTTAAGTGACTACAGAGACATTTTAGACAGGGCAAAGAAGCCTACTGTGCAATAGAAACTTGTGGTGCATGTGTGTGATAGATCAGTCTAGTATACAACTACTCTTATCTCAGTTTACTTTTTTTTACAGTTCATCATTATTCAGAACTCTAAAGAAGTCAGATTTATGGTTTCCTTCAAGCCATCATCAGTCGGCCACTGGCCAAATCCTCAGATTAGTTATTCACTAGTGTCAGAATTGCTTCATCTTTCAGGGGTCACTGCCTCGCAGCCTCAGGTCCCGTTAGCAAGGGGTCAGTCACAGGTAAATAAGCATTAAGGGGTCATATAGACATGTTTGACAGATGGTGATTTTCTTTTACGTCAAAGAAGACTCAAATGCCCCGCAGCGACTTGTTTGTAATTAAAGCTAGAAAAATGGTAACGCTGCATTTATCAGATGTTAATTCCAACAGGTATAGAACTGTACAAATCTCTGTTTTCAAGCTCTTGGATTGGTTTTCGAGTGGCTAGAGGCTAAAGAGGGAGGGGAGAGACGAGGGTAAATTCCTTCTAAATAGCTTCTCCTTTTATCTCACTGAACTATCTTTGTGTCTTGAACTGCAGGCGGTGAAGAATTATATGAGAACTGAATGTAAATGTCATGGACTGTCTGGCTCTTGCACTCTGAGGACCTGCTGGAAGAAAATGCCTCACTTCCGTGAGGTGGGCGACCGTCTGCTCGAGCGCTTCAACGGGGCATCCAAAGTGATGGGTGGGAATGACGGTAAGACTCTCATTCCAGTGGGGCAGAACATCAAACCTCCAGACAAGCAAGATCTCATCTACTCGGCCGAGTCGCCGGACTTCTGCTTGCCCAATCGGAAAACGGGTTCTTTGGGCACACGCGGGCGGATGTGCAACAGCACGGCACTGGACGTGAGCGGATGTGACCTTCTGTGTTGCGAGCGGGGTCACCGGGATGAGACGGTGGTCCTGGAGGAAAACTGTCTTTGCCGTTTCCACTGGTGCTGCGTGGTCCAATGTAAAAAGTGCTTGGTCAGGAAGGAACTTAGTTTGTGTCACTAAAAGAGAACACTTGATAATGGGATAATGAGAAGTGAAATTTCAAACGAGGACAAGAACAAAAGAATCTTGAACATTCCAGATTCATGCATACACATTTCAAACCCTGAGGCTTTGGGAAAGCCTAGAGGAGTGTCTGACTTGTGATTCACCCCTCAGAAAATCCAGGATCGCTAGTCTCAATGACTACTCAAGATTTAGTAGGGGCTCTTCAGCTGTGAAGTCGAGACATTCAGATATCTTCTGATCAGAGGGCTTTTGTGTGTGTTTTCTGTTAGTTCAGACCCATATACAGTATATTATGAGTGCAGATTCAATGAATGAAAGCACATCCACATCAGCACCGGAGCCATGGTGCAATGGCTGTTTATGCTCTGAAGTGACAGAACATCAAGAAAAGGATATTAGGCATATGCTCTGTAAAGTAGGCTGGATATGGAACAAAGATGGTTATTTATAAGCATTTAATATCATCATGACTACTTCTTGTGATTATTGCCCTGTCATTTTCTTTCAAAAGCACTTTGAGAACTTTTAACAAAAAGAGTAAAAGTCAGTTTTACTCTTAAACTCAAAGGTAAAAAGTAAATTCAAGAGAAGCAACATGTAAAAACTCTTTATCTTTGTGAGATATTTAATCTATGGGGCTTTTAATGCACTTTTACTGATACTGATCACTATTTTTTCATCGGTTTGCTCCTTAGTGAAATGCATTTTCAGTGGTTTGTTTCAGTTTGTGTTGGTTTTTATGATGTTGACCTCATATATATGCTCTGAAAACCTTTCAGTATGCTAACACTGCTCAACAGTTCTTAAAACCGATTGTAACTGATGATTAATGACAATAATCACAGGAGCGAATGAGAAATTGTCATTGTTTTATCATAGGTTTTTTTTTGGGTCAGTGGCTCTCTCACTGGAGGGTTAATCAAGTCAGGTCATCATTTCAACACCATGTTCAATAGATTCAGTGTCATCCAAATGCGTTATGTTTGAAATAGGATATTTATGCAGTCTGTACAGTTAATGAAATCAGAAAACAGAAATGTCAAGAAACAGACATAAAGAATGCAGAGCTTCACAAGCTACTTACAGGGTCAGCCATGAGACTTTCATCAAGTGTTAATCTCAAGCACCCTGTCCTTTGTTTGGAATGCATTGCATTTTTGGAAAATACCTTCACAAGGTATCATCTGGAGTTTATATGTTAATTAGTTAATATGACTATTGAGAAATATAATTTTTCATGCATTAGTTTTAGGTGCATAAGTATAATGGACTTGAGACTGAAAAATGACAGCATGTCCACTAAATGTAAAATAGGATGAAATTTGTCATTTGAATGGATGCATTCATATCTATTTATCTTAGACTTTGTCTATTTATCTTAAATTTAAGGTTCATCTCTCTTACTCAACCTCATATTTGAAAAGACATGGCGGAAAGATGTGAGAGATTATTTACTGCTCTTCAAACCAACTGTAACTGCAATAATTCATACCAGAACTGTATATTTTGGATATTTAATCACAATGCATTTGAAAGGAAGATTTCAGATTTGGAAAACTGAAGACTGGAAGTGAGAATCCTTTTTGTAGCTGCTCATCACTGAATAAAATATACAAAAACTTGTTTCCTAGTTATTTTGTTGGATTTATCAGTAGGTTTTTTTTTCTTGCTAATAAAGTACTTAAAATTAAGTGCTATATAATTACATGATCTATCTATCTATCTGGCTTTTAATTGACAAAGTGAATCTGCACTTAGTATAAAATGTACAAATAAACATATTCACACTGACAGACAAGATCTGGCGAGAATCCATTTCCGAAGGTTTGCAGTCTGTCTCTCATTCCTCAGTGATAAATTGGTTAAATGTTGTAACTCTCACATGACGTTTTGACTGGGAGATATGATGCCATTTCAGCCAGAGATATTTATATAGACATCATTATGAAGCTTATGTCTCACTTTCCTTTCATTGATGTTAAACAAATCGTACAATTGTTGTTCTAACTGGCTCACTTCACACAGGGTCAAGGCTCAATGCTCCCACCTCATTTTCTCGCTACGGCAATTCAGAAATTTCAGCTTCAAGTATATCGCTTTGCCACTCAGCAGAAGAAAGGTGTTGTTTTGAGTTATTTACGCAGTTGGAAAAAGCTCCCTTTGTATTAGTATGAGTCCTGCAAGACGGCACAAGTTCATATTTTCCAGGAATTTGGGCTGCGTAGCCAACAGTGTTGAAGATAGAGGGGAAGATGGAGACCGGGAATGTGCCAGGAGCATTGGTGAGGGAATGAGAGACAGAAAGAGACCATAGACAGCTCATCATACAGTCATACCGCAGACAGCCAATAGATTTATAGAAGCATTGGTATTAATATAGCTGCTGTGTTACAGTGTACTTTAACACACAGACACACACACAGTGGCTGTGGAATGTGCAGGATGAGACAATCGTTCTGTCTTTGCCTGCTGATAGTAAAACATGCAGGCCACTAATGAAAGCCTGCCACTGTGGGAGGATACACGGCATGATGGGAGACACTCTCATTTCCTCTGATCACCCAGACAATGAGGTGCAAAGATGCTCAGACGAAAGGCTGTGAACTCTAGTTGCAAGCGTAGAGGTGGTAATCATTTAAGCTGTTCAATAATGAATTCATGATTCAACATATTTGCAGTAATGGCGATTTTACTTTAGGATTTATATCAGGTAAAAGTGACTTCTCTTGTTATTGGAATGCATGGAATTGTTTTATGTTCATGTGTACACAGGTGCATGTGTGTGGCAGATAGCCTGAGTGAATAAAACTGTAACATAATACCACCATGCGTCCCCTTCTTCTGACAACCAGTCTTTATCTAAATAGAGATGCTTGCTTTAGGAAGACGTACTCATAAAAGTCGAGCCGTGAATAAAGGCTCTGAAACCTCGCAGGAGATTGTATCATGAGGTAATCAGTCTAATTACAACTTAGGCCCTGTCAGACTCTATTCTGTGAGTCAGTGAGGTGCATTATGGGATGGAGGAGTGCACTTTACAAAAATTAACCTGTACTTATGCTATGTTCATCGCTACTAGCTGCTGTACTTTATTACAATTACTGTGACTTAACAGTTCAGCTCTACTGTATTACTGTAATCTTTACTTATTACAGTAATAGTGTGATTTCCGTAATACCATGCTGACTCTTATGTTCCCAGAATGCACGGCAAGAATAACTTTAATTTGTGGCTGTAGATTTTTCTACTGCATTATGAATATATATATATATATATATATATATATATTTTTTTTTTTTTTTTTTTTTTTTTTGTTTCAACTTTCCTTGTTGGTAACCCTGATGGGATTGTTCCTAATAATAGTTATGATATTTACTTTAACATGGCCACATAAATGTAAAATTGCTACCATTGTTGCACTGGCTCTGAAAATGTTGGTTTATTTCATGTTTAATACAACTAGCCTACTGTTATTATCACACAATGCAACAAAATGCAATTTGTGTTACTGCAAAAAACTGACCATTTTCACTGTAAAGGTCTGGTTACAGTTTTTAATTGCAATAAATCACTGCTAAAGCATGGAGATTTTTTACAGAGTAATACGTCCTGCTACAGGGCGTGGAAGTTCATCGGTTTCGAGGAGGGCCGGAACAACCTCACCTCCCCTGATGGCAACGACTCTGCTCGGTAAACAACACAATTACCTGCACCATTTCTCTTTGTGGATAAACGGAGTTTAGTGCTCTCGCCGGGTTGTTAACCTTTCAATGTCAGGATTGCAAGTGCTGATAATATCTCTAGAAAACAGCTTACTCCCACTTAACATTTTGTCTCTTTTTGGATGGACTAAAACGTAAAGCGACCCAGCGTGCAAGTCTGTGTCAATAAACAATGTTGTTTGCGTGCTCTCCGCTCTGGAATCGCCAGATGGAAATTGAGTCCCTGTCCTCAGTTAGATCAGACCTGCTCTTTGCAAAATGGACCTGCAATGAAGTGTTTATGGATTTGTGGTTTGCCGGCATACGGTCTCTAAGGATAAAGCCAACCTTTGCGCGCACGCTCTAACACACCACTCAACACAAGATGGCGCTATTTGTCTCATTTCATGGCTGCATGCTTCACAAGAAACACGCCGATGAAAGACAACGCAGCTTAATTTGGATCATCAGTAGCAGCAAGATAAGTACAACTGAATTAAAAACAGCTGTGAGTATAGTGAATTACTAAAGAACAGTGCGAACAATGGTATAAGAAGTTGCATAAAATGTCGCAATTGTGGAAAAGAGGCCCAGTTTAGCCTTCTGTTAAAACTAGTAGGCCTGCTACAGTACTAAAAGAACATATGAATTTGTGAACACTTAATTTCATGTCATTTACATTTAAATGAAAATGCATTATATAGCTAGATTAATTTATATTAAACTTTCGAGTTGTTGTTTTTTATGACCCACTTAAGAACAATTGCATAATTACTAATAGTGTCTTTGAAACTATTCTTCTATTTAAACTTGCATGCCATTTAATTAAATATATATGTAATTGCAAGATCATTAAAACATAATGATTTGAAATGTCCTTTTAATTTGACATTATTACAAATTGCACATAGAGAAACATGAAAGTTGACTTTTCAAGTACACTTAATTAACATTTTATTTAATTAATATTGTATTATCTGCATGGACTGTGTTTTTGAAACACATTTCAAATTTGAAGTAGGCCTACACTAGGTACACACTGAATACAATTAAGCACACTTCACTTTTCACAAGGGATTTTGGAAAAGGGTATATATTCAGTTGTGTGATAGACTATATTCCAATTTAGGTTGTTCTGAACAATATTTTGATAATACAGTTAAAATATTGTGCATGTACATATAGTTATTCTCAAATTAAATGAGAAACGAATATAGAGTGGTAGCTTGGAAATATTACCTTAAAATATATTTTATCTAACAACTAAATTTAGTAATATATTGTTTTGTTTTTGTTTTGTTTTACTTGAAAGTAACGATTTAGATGTTATCCCATGTAGATTTTTTTTTAAATTGTCACAACTTATAGAGTAGAAAGAAGTGAATTTAAAAGTGATTTAAAAAAATGTATTGTCTAGTAAAATTGTGTTTTCCAATCAATGCAGTAAGTACAATGAATGAGGGCTGGTAGCAGAGCAGTAGCACCTGTCAGACAGTCGTAAGAGATTAGTATAAGGGTTAAAAGCTTGGCTGAAGTGGGAAGATACTCTTCTGAGAAGCGGTGGTCTTTGCGAATAGGGATTTGTTGTACATTCCAAGAGAAAAGCTGGAAGAACTGATGCGCAGAGGGATAAAAGGGATCACCGATTATTTTGGTGTCCCAGAGTGCCCAGAATTGTCTTTTGTAGAGGGAATGCCTGCATCTGCCATTTTGTGCCGTTTTATTTTTGATGCCGGGGTACTTTGAGTGATTTCTGGGGAAAAAAACTGACCAGAAGCTGCTGTTTAATTCACCAAATAGGTTCCTCCTTTGCTGGACTTTTGCTGTTGTTTAATTCAGAATTTTTCGAGTCCTTTTAGACAGATTTAGTATGTGAGTGCAGTGCATCGTGGGAGGTTTACTCACAGAATCTTGATGTAGACATCCTGTAAGGTCAGAAGCGTTCACAGTGTCCAGCTGTTTATAGCCAGTGACCTCTGAATAACTCTTGCTTTTGTTATCTTCAGCATCATCTTAATGACTGCAATTCACAGGTGAAACATCTCACTCAGTTTTATACTCTTTGTCTGCCATTGTCTTATTTCTCTCTTTCTCTTTCTCTCTCTCTCTCTCTCTCTCTCTCTCTCTCTCTCTCTCTCTCTCCAGATCAGAAACCACCAGCATGCAGAATTCATTTTGGAATGGAGTTTGCATTCTTCTTTGGGTAAACGGTTTGCTCACAAATCAATAACAGAAGCAGAGATCTGTGCAGAATCAAGGATATGTGCCTCTGCGTAAGAGGAAATCCCCTGTGACGACCCCACATAACAAACTTTGTACACAGTTGTTTCTGTATGTTATATGTACAGTATATACCATGGGTTTCAAAAGTCAGAGACCACATTGAAAATATAGGATTTCAAAATGTATTTAAATTCTAGATATAAACAAGAGGTTTTAGGACTTTTGAAAATAAAATGTAAATAAAAATAGTGTTGTTTTTTTTTTTACATTTTCATAACTTTTAAATATTTATTTTTCATAGTTATATTTTTTTAATTTAATTTGATAACAATATTAAAGTAATTATTCAACAAGGTTGGATTAAATTGACCAAAAGTGGTAGTAAGGACTATTATAATTTACAAAAGACTTCTATTTAAGAAAAAAAAGTGTGACATTTTCCGCAAAGATTTCAGTAAAGTGTCACTTGTTAATATGAATTAATGTATTAACTAACATGAACAAACAATGAACAATACATTTATTACAGTATTTATTCATCTTTGTCAACGTCAGTTCACAAAATCATGCTATATCACGGCGCATCATCTAAAGTTAATAAACACAACTAAGATTAATAAATGCTGCAGAATTATTGTTTATTCTTAGTTCATGTTAACTAATGTTGTTAACTAATGAGCCTCATTGCAAAGTGTTACTGAACTGTAATTCAGTACGGCGGTTTTTAACATTATCAATGAAACATTTTCTTGTCCTATACGTATATATACACATTCAATGAAAAAAGTGCAAACTGGTTGTCTCAGACTTTTTAACCTGTACTTCAAAGAACGGCAGATTTTCTGTACTTTATACTAAATTGTGGCACACGGCCATCAAACGGAGCATATTTCTGTCAAACGGCAAGTGACTTTCTTATCTCTAATACATTCTCCTGCTTCACATACCTTTACAGTCATATCATCTGCTGCAGTAACCCAAACATTTTCACAGTACCAAGAAAAGCAAGCAAGCGGGTGTAATTCTGCTCAATTAGTGATAGCGAGCAGCAACCCAAGCGGTAAAGAAAACAAGCAACGCTCTGCTGTTTTTCAATAGCCATGGCTTAGCCAACTCAGCAGCTGGGCAAGTTCCTGACGGCAGGACTCTCTGAATATCAGTACCATTGGAAATTGTTTGTGATACGCAAACCAAACATCTCCTGTATCTCCAAGAGAAAAAGGGCCAGTAGGGGGAGCTTCTGATATCATGTCCTAGCTGCCAGTTTAACATGTTCAGACATTAATTGCCAGTGCAGTTGTACATTGTGGTATGGAGTTCATTGTCATTAAACATAGCATGCAAATATTCAAAAAAAGTGTTTGCCCATTGAAATAAATAGATACAATCCATCAGCAAGTGTACAATTTCATCTACATATTTATCAACACAACATCTGCAGTTGCTGATGGAGATGTTTATTTTTTAAGGAATCATGTTCCGCTGTTAAAATGAATAATTAACTACAGGTGTCCATCAAAGAGAAAACTTCCCGTTGAGCTGTTTTCAATGCGAGTTTGCATGTTATTAATTCCAATAACTAGTATACATTATAAACAACCGCTAATGCCACACTGCAGTGAACAATTTTACAAACGATGTGACTATGATCAAAACAGGCCGCATCATTCCATGGCCTATAAAGATCTTTTGCGGTCAATTTAAGACATCTCTTAAACAGCACAAGACCCTCTTTGTTTGGGTTGCTAAGACAGTCAATAACAAAACTTCTCTAATCCCCCAAA
Source organism: Enteromius unitaeniatus (assembly GCA_032359435.1). Lineage (NCBI taxonomy): Eukaryota > Metazoa > Chordata > Actinopteri > Cypriniformes > Cyprinidae > Enteromius > Enteromius unitaeniatus. The sequence continues at coordinate 31,140 of JAUMHI010000189.1, read as the reverse complement.
ATGTTTAGCTCCAACACAATGAACATTTAATTGATTGCAACCATTCCACATATCAACAAGCAGATCAGAGGGCAACGGTTCTTGGGAGCTGTGCACGCTGCGCTGTACCGCACAATGCTTATTTTCATCTATCCTTTGAGCGTCCTCACTTTCTGTGTCTTAGGAGCCAATACCTACACCATTAGGCCAATCAAAAAGTCCTTTTCCCATCATGCTCTAATGGCTTAACGACAGAAAAGAGACAAATATTCATGTGGGAAAAACCAAGGCTTAGTACTCATCTTTATTCTCCCCTGAAAAAAGGAAAGGTTTCCCTGGAAGAACTCATTTCTCCACAGATGTGTCATTGCTCCACAGCAGGGGGTTGAACTTTCTAATTCTTTTAAAAACCTTCTTTAGAGAGACGTCCTGCGGGAGCCCCAGTAATTGTGGCGTTGATCTTTTTACTCTCTGTTCTGTTTCTCCTGTAGCGTCACATCTTTTGCCCACTCACGAAAGGTGGAAATGCTTATTAAAGGAAGACTGGGACATGTTTAACCTCCTTAAAATAAGGACATTTGAATCAATTCAGAATAGTTTTTCTACACTTTCATACAGGAGAAAAAGGTCCCTTTTTTTCTTAATTTTTGTGACATTTTCATATCTCTGTGTTCTCAGACTATACTGAATCAGCCGTGAAGACTTTCTTGGAGAACTTCTAAAACCTGACAGACTGTAAATAATTCAAATGTCCCTGGTGGGACCATTTGGACAAGGACAAGAGCTATTAGCATCTACAATGCCATTTCGCCAAAGGAAAAGTCCACGCAACTTGCAGCACACCTCTTTATCGTGGGAAATTCCAATTCAGCATTATCTTTTGCCTTGGGGCTCTTCTGGTAATCACTACACTCAGTGAACAAAACTGTTTTTTGCTCATATGAGTCATTACATCACAAGACAGAAATCATTATGTGATTAATCAATGTAAAATTACTGTAATGATTTTACCTTTTACTAAATTATGTCTTTCTCAGGCATTTAACGCATGATCAGAAGATGTGTTGTTCAGCCGTGGATGAATGTCATTACTAAATTATCTTAATGCTTTACAATTAAATAGATCAGAGAGAAAGGGGTTCCCCAGTTGACACTAGGACACAATTAAAATCAGCATGTGTTAAATTCTTGACCGCAGATCTCTTGGCAAGGATCCACACCAGATGGAAGCAGGATTTAGTTTTCCTGAGCGTTGCGACATCTTACTGGTATCCATTCGAGTGGGAATGTGTCTGTTGTAATGTTTTTAACTTGTCATGAACTAGTAATAAAAACGAAGCTGTGATGGTGCCTAATTGAAGACAGAGATCATTATCAATTCATTCGGAGTCAGCGGGGGCCGTTCACCCTTGTTTGAGACTGAAGTTTTAAACCGTACCGACTCCCTCCTTGTGACTTCACTGTGACTAAAACCCTGCCACACTGAAGTAACTTTTTGTGGTTCGCTTTATTGATACCACTGTGCACACACTGTTCATTTAAGTCTTGAAATGAAGAATTACAAAGGAGCATATGGATTTCAAACGTTACAAAGCTGTGGGAAGGTTTCAGCTTTATTGGGATTTTTTTCTCAGCGTGTATGATGTGGCTGTATTTTGCATTTGTCATGGGTTTACTTTAAGTTCGGTGTCCATAATTGCGTTCCCAGGTAACATGAACACCAAGAAAAAGTTTTATAGGGTTTAAAGAAATTAGACAAACATTATATTAAGAGACTTTTCTGTGAAATTACTGTATGATGATATAAATATATATATAGGCCTATATATATATGTGTGTGTGTGTTATAGAAAGGAAGATATAGTTCGCTAAACACGTGTTGACCTTTTGTGACAACATGCCCTAATAGGGACATATGGCTTGGCTTTTCAGCAAAATTTAACCAGTTACGGAACACAAAACAATTCATATAGGCCAATAGCCAAATAAAATTAAAAAATAACATACTGTATATTAATGTAAAGTAAATATACACTATATTTAAAATACTTTGCTCCAATGAGAAATACCCTTATTTAGCCAGTTTAGCCATTGTCATTTTTATTAAATCAAAACCACCGCTGAAGAAAAACATTTAAATGGAATTTTTGCCTCAACATCATTTAAGTGTGCTTATCTGATATGTTTATATCTGTCTTTGTGTCCTGTCGTGTGTCTCAGTCAAATCCTTCAAGATTCATTTTTATCCATTTTCATAGCATGAAAGTACCTCATTAGATATTATCATTCTCTATCTGTGCCCGAACAATTCCTCTCATCCCAATGAGTCGTAACTTCCCTGTTTATCGGTTCAATCGGGATATGTCTAATGAGGCACTTGTCCTGTACGGCAGACTGCTGTGTGTGTGAGTGTGTGCGCTGACGTAGAGGTGGGCTGGCAGAGAGTTAAGTGTAGTCTGAGTGCCATCAAGATAAGGCAAACATCAGAAGTCCTGAAGACAGTAGATAGCTCTGTCTGAGTACTGATGTGTACATGAGTGTCTTGTGTCAGATGATATCTCTGCGGATCCTCTCAGCGGCGGCTCACATTTTCATTCATTCTGAAAGTTCCGAACTGATAGCTCCAGCAGAAAAGTTGTGAAGTGATTTCATGAATGAGGTATCACGACATCGCGTGGCACTCTCCAGCATCATTTTATTTTTCGTCAGATTTGGACGATCTGAAGCTGATCGCTGGAAAGCTGTGCGCGTATTGGACGAATCTTCTCCTCAAGCAGAAGAGTTGTTGTGAAAGAGTTTTGCAGAAGAGCAGCAGCAGCAGCATGGATTACTTTTTATTTCGACTCTTCTGCTCTTTGGCTTTGGCGTCGCTTTTGGTTCAAAGGTAAGAACTTGCTCAGTTGTTTCGTGTGAAATTATTTCAGTCGCTCACAAACATGAACTGGCATGATGTTATTACGTGCACCCTAAAACTTTCAAAAACCTCTACTTTTGGAAAAAAGTTTTGTATATTCATTGCTGCTTTTATATCTCTGGGAAACGTGAAAATGGACGTTTTCTTTTAAATCTGTTGTAAAGTATTTGGAAGTGGCCTGAAGTGGTATATGATAGATCTGAAAAATTTTGCTGATAAATAATGGCTTTACCAGAGCTTCAGTGAAACCCACAGTTTGTTTGCAGATTATTTACTTTATTTGCATTTTCCTTTAAAGTTATTACATTGTACATAGTGCAATGTACACTGTAGCTGCTCAAATATAGTTTCACATAACTTTTCTTGCATGCACTGTTATAGAAGGAGGTTTGCGTTTGCTATTTGTCAAGTAAACTCTTTTGTAATTGTTTCAAATCAGCCCCATTTGATGCCATATTTTCTGCATGTATATGGTTTCCATTTCCAGCACATGGTGTATTTTGTAATAGTCATGAGCATTAGGCTCCTCAGTGGTACTTTTTCACTGTAATGTGTGGCACAGCAGTGTTGCATGATCTAGTAATAAAGGATATTTGTATATTCTAAGCTCCTAAACAATGCAAAGGAACACAGGGTATTTATTATTTATTACCTCTTTATTCATTTGTGCACATGTATTTGAATACATGATAAGGTTTCATTCTCTCTTCTAGGGCAGACTCAAATGAGATCCTGGGACTAAAGATCCCCTTTGACCCCATTCTCAATGCCAACACGGTGTGTTTGACCCTGCCCGGCCTGACAAAGAAACAGCTGGATGTATGTATGAGACATCCAGATGTGACAGCCTCAGCCATACAGGGCATTCAGATCGCCATCCATGAGTGCCAGCATCAGTTCAGAGGACACCGCTGGAACTGCTCAAGTCTGGAGACTAGGAACAAGATCCCCTATGAGAGTGTTGTCTTCAGCAGAGGTAAGCAACAAAATAAACTTCAATGAACAAAACAGTTACTTTTTCAGTTTGTGAACACTTTCACAATTTTCATGAGACCAATGTATAGAAGTATAAAAACTGAATATCAAAGAAATTTGCTATTTGTCCTTCATTAACATATTTAACTAAATCTAAATTATTTGGCTACCTGGAAACTGATTCGTATTGGGTAAATAAATCCTTGAAATTTGTGTATTGCAGACGCACATACAGTACATGTTTGATTGTAGGAAAGCTATCATATATCACTTCAAGAGTGAATGTAAATATCCTTCAAGAGGGCTTCCCTGGCCAGCTAATGCATTTTACTCTGTGCCAGTGCAAGTGCTGTGAATTTGCTTTCAGCATTTTCCCAACCCTCAGTGGCAAAAGCATAAACCTGTTTAGTTAGTTTCTGTAACCCAAAGTGACAGTTTCCTTCAATCTTTAATTCATTTTCCCACTTCCTCCACCATCAGCGCAGCCGGGCGTGCCTCTCACTTTAAATTATTTGTTAGATTGATTTGTTCCAGGTCTTTCATTGGCTTGGAAGGAAATCTAAAACAGCATTTCCATGTCCGTGTCTACTGGCTGTGCCTAAGTGCCGTTTGCCCCCCATAGAATCATGAGAGGATTGCACGAAGAAAAAAACAAAAAAGCAGCACTGGCTGGTGTCGTGTTTGCATTTCAGCATGCAGGTCTCCTCTGCGTGAGTGTGTATGTCACTGTGGGTGGGTGGGTTAATAGGTGTGAGTTCCTGTGTGTTTTGAAATGATCAATTGAACATCATTCAGCTATCTCAGATCTTTGCTCCGTGCCCCAAGGGTAGCTCTGCCATCAGCAAGCATTTTTGGAAAACACACTGAATTCCAGACACTGACTGCTTCACACCTGTTTTCAGTTTTAAAGGCTCATTAGTCATTTGCAATCGCCAGAGATGGACAAAACAGGACATAGAGGTGAGGTGAGGCTGCATTCACAGGCCTAATAAGACAAGCCCCAATCTGCATTAAACACACTTTCTAAGTGGCACACATGGGGTCATGGCCCGTTTAAAACTTGTTCAAACTTGGTCATTTCTGTTTGTCTTGAATGATCATTAACAATAAACCAACTTTAGTGGTCACACCAATGCATATGAATGTCGACAGTCGGTCATGCAGAAGTAATAAGCTCTTATATTTTTGTTTCTTTCAGATCTTAGACATTAACTGATTTTTTCCCCTCTTCGTGACTAGAATTTTCTTTTGATGATTTAAACAACATAAATTTTATAAAAGATGCAAAAGTCATTATACATTGTCAGTAAATTATATTATATTTCACATTAACCATGCTGATTTTTCAAAATAAAGTAAAAGTTTCATAGCCTTTTTTAATTTCTGATATTTCGAAATATTTATTTTCTTTCAGATCATTGACATTAACTAGGCACATTTTTCTTTTAGTGATTTAATCATTAAACAATTTTGTATGACATCGTTCTGTCCAAGTATTTATAGAGAGGATTATTTCATAGGTTTTCATTTGTATGTTTCAATTTAATATTTTCATTATATTTTAAATTATTAATAAAAATTATTAAATTATTAAATTACTAAATTGCATTAAAAATTAACATTTTTGTTTACATTATATATATGTGTGTGTGTGTGTGGGTGCTTAAAAAGTTGTTTATATTTTAAATATATATTTTATGATATACATTAATATGAATATAAGTATATACATATAACTAGATGCAAATATTTTTTGAAATATATACTGTATGTGTATGTATATATAAATAATAAATATACACAGTACACACATTTTATGCAAAATTTTATGCGATTAATCACAATGAATATACTTTTATATATCCATATTTTCTTTCAGATGTTTTATATATATATATATATATATATGTAATATTTGTTTTTATTTTTATAAAGCAGGAATTTTATATGTGTACTTAAGTGGGTATTTTTCATGCTGAAGAAGTGCCCTTTGATTTCAGCAGGCAGAAGGAACTATAAACTATTTAGCCTTTATGGGCTCTTTCATGTTCCTGAGCATGGCCTTCTTTAATTCCCCATCTGTCCCTGAAAGTGATTCAGGAGAGTCTGCTTTTATGAGACCTTCATTTATTATTGTTTGAGACCATTAGCTTTCAACAAGCCTTCAGCACATGGAGGCACCTTCTTCACTCTGGAAACCCTGGACAGGAAAAAAAAAACCACTGTAATTAAATATTCTTATACAAGAACAACAACATAACTTGCTACTGCTACATGTGGCTCTCATGTGTTCCAACATATTTGCTGAGGAATTTCTTAAATCTTGTCGGAAAGCCTTAAAGTCTGCTGCACTTCAGGTCCAATAAAAAGCGCAGCAGATGAGAGCTGAAATCCAGATGAGCGGCGTGTAATTAGCGTAGATCAAACAGCTGCTAACAGTAGCCAGGTTAATTGCAGCCACGTTTTTGAGCTCAGCGCAGAGCCTGTGCACAGACGAGCATGTCTGTGCTTAGCCACACTAACCGGAGCCCTCCACGCCTTCTCCATTGTTCCTGCATGTGCATGCTTTGGATGCTTAAGTGCAGAGCAGCATTCACTAGCTTTGTCCTGTGAGGTCTTTCTATTGCTTGTTGTGTGAAGGAATATACTGGTACTGCTCTCAAACATCAGGGCTTGTGCGGTTTCTCATCAAAAGCGATAGCCATCTTCTCCAAAGCACAGAGAAAACAATTCCAGGGTAAAGTGGAGAGCTTATAGACACCGTTTGAGAGAGGCTTGCCTTAATAATTCCTTGTATTGTCTCTTTGGCAGGTTTCAGAGAAAGCGCATTTGCATATGCCATCGCAGCAGCCGGAGTTGTGCATGCCGTGTCCAACGCCTGCGCCATGGGCAAGCTGAAGGCCTGCGGCTGTGATGAAAAGCGTCGCGGTGATGAGGAGGCGTTTAGGATCAAACTCAACCGTCTCCAGCTGGAGGCCATCAACCGGGGGAAAGGCATGGTGCACGGTGTGATGGAACACTTTCCCGCCGACGCTCTCGGCCCCCAGGACTCCTGGGAATGGGGGGGCTGTAGTCCCAATGTGGAGTTTGGGGAGCGCTTCTCCAAGGACTTCCTGGACTCCCGTGAGACGTACCGAGACATTCACTCCAGGATGAGACTTCACAACAACAGAGTTGGTAGGCAGGTGAGAGACGGCGTTATGTTGGCTGTGTGTGTGATGTGTGACACTAAGCCTGAATGAATCAGCAGTGTTGGATTGCATTTCCAAAGAGTGCAAAGGGATCATCTTACGCTCCCTTTTAAGGTGTGTTAAAACGTGGTGTTCAAAGATGAGCGCTTCTTTTCTACTGAGATACTATAACCGTGTCACATGTACTATAGGAGACAATAGCGGTTGAGTCCCTTCTTTTGATGTACCTAGAAGCTACAGATTTCCTCCGAGCGGCGGTTAAACATGAAGGGACGCTCATGTTGCAGCTGTGCTCTTGAAAGCTTCATCCCTGTCCGTTTTGCCAAGTGTAACATTTTTGTTTGTGCGTTCCCTGAGTCGTGCGATCGTTGTTTTTTTCTAAAGAGAGGCCCTGGCATTGCGAGAGGTTTGTTGAACTTTTTGCCTGGGCTCCTGCCTGAGTGTAAACGTACAAGCTGGTGCCCCGTCTATGCTCAATTAGGTGCTCTCATGAATCTTTTCCGATCTCCATGCACCCCCCAGAACCACCTACCAACAGCAAAACACTTAAATGAGCAATAACTCCACTCGAGCAAAAGCAAACATGCGCTTCTCTGAAATGTGTTATCTTTGGATTTGGGAATGTTTAAAAGGCATTTAAGCTTTATCAAAATATGCCTTCCCTGGTGTTGCCTTTGATCAGTGAGTCCCTCCTGGTGGCAATGTGTGATGTAAGGGATCGAGGTGTTGTCTCCTTGAGTTGTTGTACTAATTAGATAATAAGAGACAGATTAGCGGCACTGTAGAGCAGTTAAGTTAAATGCACTGAGATGAATAACAGGACGTGGATAAGGGGGAAAAAAATCGAATTCTTGTGTTACTTCTGTTTCCTAAAGACATCAAATGGGCATCGCTGTAGGAAAAAATGCAATGTATTTTACTCATGCAGTTTGTTGCATAGAACACAAGGTCATCAAAAATATTAAATATTTTTTCTAATTTGTTTATCAACCAAAAATGTCAAACAAATCAGAACTGTTGTATATTATAGATTATTTACTCTTTGCTTTGATGCTCTGGATATTTTTCCAGCTTCATGAGGAGCATCCAGAGCTGTCTTAACAATAAAAAATGATCCCTCAGATATGATGTAAGGTTATCGGGACACTTGTTTGTTTCTTTTTCTTTACTGCAGTCCAAGTCACAAATCTCAAAACATGTTTATTCTGTAAAGAACCTCATATATAGACCTTTTTTAAACAAAGTAGTCAAACATAAACACATAGAGCACAGATGCATTAAGATCTTGAAAAACACGTGTTCAATCTTTTAAGTGGTTCTTACGTATATATCCTTTTTTATGATAACTCAAGCAGTTGTTATAAAATTGTTCATAAAGTAAGACTTCTTAAATTATGTAAGAGAGCTGGAAAGAGTATCCTAACCTGGTTAGGAGTTGCAAAATGATTGCATTATGCAGACAGAGGCTGATATAAACATAAAGTTGGAATTGGCCTTTTTTATTTATTATGTATAATTCATTATTCTGGAGTGACAGTAATTACTAAGCATTTGAAAAAAAAAAAAGTGGTGTTCAGAGGTGGTGAAAAATACACATGTGGACATCTTGGGTTTTGCAATTTTTCCACTGACGCTGTTAGTTATTTTGTTGTTGCACTGATATAAAACTTTCTCAAAGAAACTCATTTGGCAAGACAGTTTGCTTGTGCTGTTTGATGTTATTTTACTGTAAATGTTTATCCTCTGAACATCCCATTATGCATAACTTAATTTTTACTGATTTATTCTTTTGTAAATATATATAAATATCATAAATTCAACTCATCTTTCTCCATTTTGCAAAATAGCACAGTCTAACAGCACAACAGGCTTCAGTTAGACTTCAAATATGAGAGCATGCGTGCAAGTGTGACAAATATGTGTAGAAAAACAAAGCTTTTGAGTTTTTTTTCTTTTGATGTCCATAAGTCCATAAGTCATGAAAGTTAAGTAAATAAAATTAGATAAAAAATGTTTGCAAGCAATCTTGCCATTCCTGTCATATTACTGTTGCAGGCCCACTATCGGCTCATTCGGTGGTTGAGGGCAGTCATTTTGGTTTAACATTGCTGTTGGGGTAAATTCACAACACATTAAAAGTAATTTCAATCAATACTTACTGTAGAAATAAGACAGTATTTTCTGAAACTTATTTTCAACTTTATTATATAAAGCTTTTAATTTCTGCAGTTAGGTTAGAGCATAAGTTTTTGAACTATTTCTACTCTTATAAACCACCAGTTCTTGTAATCCTGAGGTAACATTTTAAATTTGGCAGGCCACAGAAACTTCAATCGTGTTCAAAAGATACATTTTTACCAGTTCTTCCATTCCTTGGGAATCATAGCAGTGACCTTGGCATTGATATTTGCTATGCTCTACTGATTGCGCACTATTTTAAGGATTTTACTATAACTTGTAACCTCAATTTTAGCTATTTGAACTGCTATTGGTGTGGCTGCTCCTCACACAATGACAGCTCATCAGCTGTGCGTTCTAGACGTGGGAGGTAAGATATCATCATGGATTAATCTGTTGTCACTCTCTATCAGGACAGTACAGAGCTGAAGTGTAAATGACCATGATAAGCTCAGATGGGCTTCACTGGCAGGTTCACACAGACAGAGTAGCAGATTGTTCATTGTTTGCTGCTTCCTCTTCTATGATTTGTCTCTGTATCGTTCCATCGGTTTTCTGGTTCCCTTGATTATTTAGACAAAACATGGTCAGTCCCAAATAAAGTAACAGATAAAAGCCACGATTGCCATATTCTACTGATTCTCATGGCCATTTCTTTCTCGCACTATAAGCTTAGATACATCATTCTAGAGACTGTAAATTTGGTTTATTTCTTTGATGAATTATGTCACAGTTTTGTGATTAATTCTGATAATTATCATAGCCATTGTGGCTTTTACTGGCAAAAGTCACCCATTCTTGGACTCAGAGATGACACTACAAAGGATCTTTATTGTTATCAGTTTCTAAAACTGATTAATTGTTATTTTTATTGGATGATCTATAAAGGATGCTGGAAGTTCAGGATTTCTGTCTGAGAAGCTCAATTAGGAGGTGTGGTGTTTGATCAAGCTGCCAGCGAGGGTGTGATGTACAGAGAGAGACGTCATTGTTCAAGGATATTTCTTCTGCCATTAAGCCTATTTGGCATCCGAACCTGATTGTCAGAAAAAATATAGACAAGAAAGTTTGCTGCTACCGAAAAATGTTACTGTTGGCAGGTTTTCTTGAGTAAGTGTCAGCAGGACAAGAAAGAAAATATGGCAAAATCCTTCATCTCCTTCAATTCTTCATCTTTAATTAAACTCATCTTCTCGAATACATGATATACAGTATTAATGTTTTTCTCTGACTAGCCCATTGTCTTTGGCAATTGGGTTCCATCATTTTGGCAAATGGGTTATGTGACGTAGGGGCCGCGGACGGGTAGAATGGGACAAGCTCTGTATCACAGACCTTTTTTTTTTTATTATTTGCAAGGTTTGTGACCCAATATTCCAATATTCACCTTCCCACCTCCCTTCCCGGGAAAGGTAGTCACTTTCAGAGGAATGTAGTGACTTTACTGGGATGTACATGTCGCCTCATGCCCACCCTCTGGTTCTCACGACGTTCAGTCTTGTTAAAAGCTCTAATTAGTGGCTGCTGGCTACTTGGAAACAGATGTTTAAAGCCAGCAAAAGATTTTAGACATCAAACACAGCGGGAAGTAGAAAGACATTCACCCTTCCTTCCCCAAATACAACTTTTAAACAGTCTGTCACTGGCCAGGGCAACACAGAGGGAGAAAAAAAGGAAACTGTCGATACTAAAATTGTATTGTTTTAGTATTTGCCATTCACTGCCTCTGGCACCATCATATGGACCGCCAGGGCAAAAAGAACAGGACATGTTTTTATGTTTGCAGTAGTTGCCGATTACATGGCAACGTCTAGTGGGGTTGTAAATTATTTTTTGCATGTTTTCATTGGCCCTCCTTCCACTCAATGAAGACCGGTTGGAAAGCCAGGCGGCGTTTCTACTTTTAGAGCAAAGCAAGCAAAGGGCAGGAGACGGTCCTGAAGCACAGTTTATAAGAACAATGTTTTGACCTAAAAGTATTAGTGACATTTCCTCTATATTTCTTTGCTGTATACGCCATGCATGATTTAAATGTAAACATGTATAATTGACCAAATACATCACAGTCTGGTCACGCATCTGTCCAAGACTTTAATGAAGACGTGTGTTGGGACATTGAGGTTTTGGTGGAACGCCTCCTCTGAAACATCAAAGGAACCGAGCAATACTCATTCAGCAATTCATCAAGAGCCATTAGATGGAGGATCATGTTGTCAGGCACCCTGTCATCATTTTGTCCTAGATCTTAAGTGGACTCTCCAGCTTATACCTAACGGTGTCTTACTGTGACTGCAAAGTCTTGAACACGAAAGCGCTCCACAAATGATTGTCTGTGGTGACAGAATAATATGTTTCTGCTTTTTGAACTGGTATACAAAGATTATAGACATTAATGTATCTGTAATGTAGCGCTAAAAACATCATGAACCATTCAGTTCTTCTTCACATTCACAAAAATGACTTCAGATTTGAAACATAGATGCTTTTGTTTTCAGATCAAGAAATCAAGAATATGTAAACTGCCATTTGGAAACTCTTTATCAAACAGGAAAACAGCTTTGTTGCCATATGGCAATTCTGTGCCCCACTGTAATAGCTGTGATGTATTTCCTTAGAATTTCTATAGAGTATGAAGTCAATTACTGTACTTATTTAAATGTGCATTCTTTTAAATGTGCATGTATTAATGTGTGATCATTTTTCTGAACACATAAAATACATGATTATTGAATTATTTGTTTCATGTGTTCAGAAAAATGTGCTCACTTTTACAGATAAGTGCAAGAAGAAGAGTGGAGAGTTGAGTTTTTAAGAGGAATGAATTACAATGATTCATTTGATTTAAATGGAGTTTGAAAAGTACTTACTAAATATCTCAAATTACTAAAGAAACGTTATTTATAAGTTATTTTTCTCTAGAATAACATGCACTGGTTAATTGTACATAAAGAGGGAGGTTTGTCCTCCCTACGAATTATTATGAAAGAATAAAATATTATTCCTATTACATTCTGTATATACATTTGGGGAAATGTTACCATTTGGAAACACTCTAATGGAAACTACTGAGAGTCAAACCTAAAAAAAGGTAGTAATATTTCTTTCATTAAAATGTAATAACTTTCTCTACTTGCAAAATGACTTGTTAAATGACTTCTTAAAAGGCGGCATGACAGAAAAAAATATTTTCACCCATATCACAGACTAGCATTTTTCACCCCTATGAAATCCGGATAAAACTAAATTAAACCCCACTCAGAAAGCAGTAAATCAAGAAAGTTAAATTGTTGCAAATGCTCTTTCAGTTTATAACATTAATGGCTTGTTTGAAGATTCCCAAATGATTGAATATAATTGTAAAAGCTGCTTACTTAAAATATTGTATTGTGAAAGAAAAAGCATCTGACTTGAAGGTACTTGCAACTGTTTTGCTGTATACTGCCTGTGGTCCAAATGTGCTACCAATGTGTTTTACTTGATCTCAGTCTGGTGCCAGTTTATGGGCTAGCCTGTCTCACTTTTTCTTCAATTAAAGTGGCCCAGATGTGGCTCTCAATTTGCTCTGCACCAATGAAATTACAGCACACCCTTCAAAACATCCACATCCACTGCATGTCGGAAAAGAAAATGTGCAAATTTATAGGCCCTAATATGTTTTGCTTGGAGATCCATTTATAGTGGCTTCTGCTGTGTTGCTTTAGCTCTTGGAGGAGCACGTGTTGCTGTACACATGAAATGCTGATGAATAACTGCAACACTGCGAATCTGCCAAATACATGTCACATCGAAAGATTTGCTCTCTTTAAGGCTGAAATATGCCTTTAAGGTTTGTTCTGCGCTGACACCCTCTTCAAAGATCCAGAACATCCCTCAATTGCAAGCAGGTTGTGATATAAATATATGTTCCTCGGCACATAAAGCCCTGTATCCCTATAGAAACGCAAGGCATGTTGAATAAAACAAATGTGTTGATAAAGCCTATTGTCTCACAAGTTTTATTCTGTGCCAGCAAGGCAGTGCAGAGGCTTGACAGGCTTTACTTTAAGGATTTTAATCTGTTCATGGCAGACGCACAAATGAGCTGTGCTTCCTGCACTTCATCTGTAGCTCCTCAGGCTAGACGGTCTGCCAGGCTTCAGTCAGACGCTCCACCTCTCCACACACCCGATAGATTATCCTGTTGTCACTTAAGCAGGGCGGCAGCTTCCAAGAGAGCACTTCCTGTCTCTTCCTCCACTGCCACGCACTCATGCCGCTCCTGCCCTTAGGTGCTGGGTTCAGGCAGAGGAGGAAGAAGAGCAATCAGACCCTGCAATCTTTCATACCATCCCTGTAGCTTCCTCAGCATGGGCCACACATGGTAAGAGCAGGCAGGTCCACTTCCTAACTGCTGGAGGTGAGACATTTAAATTCCCGGCAGGTTTTCATCACTCAAAAAGGATTTGAATATCCTTATTTGTCTGTACCCGCATCACATTGGCCCTCAGGGAACTGATTTGGCTTCCCTTTGAAAGGCTGCAGTCTTTCGAAACAATGACCTTGAGATGATATAAATGCCGGTGCTACATAGGGTTAATCTTTGTTTATGCTTCACTGAGGGTTAATTTGAGTGCCACTGAGGTGTTCGCCTCAGACGGAGCAAGATCAGCCTGAAATTCTGGTGTTTGTCGAAACAGTTTTGTAGTACCTGATTTGCCATTGTGGGCGTATTGTTGTGATTGATCGTTGTTATCTTTGGCCTCAATAAGGTTGTGATATCTGTTTTAATATCTGTCTCTCGACTCTCAGCCCATTCATATAAAACAGATCTGCCCCATTTGCATGCGCACCTATGGTGGCTTAGAGCTTGAAATAGAAACCACCGACATGCAAACCATATAGCCTGAAGAATTCACCATCTTCAGGGATGCTTTTGACAACTGCTGAAAGTGACCTGCGACTCAAGGTGAACAGCAACAGTTGTCAGAACATCGAGTTTTAGCAGACTGGAGCCCTGGAGGATTGAAAAGTTGTTTTGAGTCATTTCAGAAACTGAAAAAATATGTCCTGGATTGTGACGCCATGGCATAGGAGGGGGAAAACTGAAGAAAGAAAAACACGCCAAGCCATGGCTGAGTGACATGAAATAGCGCAGCTTCATTTTGTACAGTGAAACCTAATCCGTTGAGTTTTGACAGACAAAACTCGACTTATCTCTAAAGATGTTCAAACTGTGTTTTGTCCCGCGGTGAGCGCTAGGAAGCCTGAGACAGTGTGAAATGTGGGATTGCTAAGCCTTAATGTTTGTGCTTGTGTTGTTGATATGGGTGGGTGCTGGGGCATCTGTCAGTAGTGAGGGTGGCCCCTCTTCCTCTTGGTAATTGGATCTAAAAGTTTATAGCTGGGGATGACAGATAAGTGCATTGTTGAGAGAATGGGAGGTCTGAACTTGTGAGTAGGGCATCCTCTTCTCCAACTCTGACATGTCATGTGGTGGATCTTATAACAACAGAGAAAGGGGAAAAAAGTGCATGAGTAATACTAGACTGAATAAATCTTGTTCATCTCGATATATTAATCAATTGAATTGTGTTTTCTGCATACTGTACAATGACTTGAATATGTCTCTTCTGTTACGTATTTAATTTAATCATGTATTCAATTTTTGAATTCAAATTTAAGTCAAAAATTTCAGGGTGGTCCAACTGGCCAGATTTCATGAATAAAATCAAATGCAAAATGATTTAGCATAATCATTTTCGAATGTAAAAATAGAATGACAAAATCAGTAGGCACAACTTTAAAAAATGTTGTCAGCCAAATCAAATTCAAACCGTCTAACCAATACGTAGAAACACGAGGAAAACAAGACCATAAAGAAATCAGGAGCACATAATATTCATTATATTTAAATAAAAATAACTGGTTTTCTTTACCTATCATAGATATAATTTAAAGACACATATATTATAATATGTGTAATATATAAAACATCAACATCAGTATACGGTACATCAACAGTGAAAGTAAAGAATTAACTATAGGTAAAAAAAAAAAGATATGGACTACAAGAATGTATGAATTTTGCCGTGTACAGATGTTTTGATTTTATTTCATCTATTGGTGGGTATTGGGTAACGGATCTGTATCTCTTGAAAATCCACCCTTCCATATTTCTGCTGTCATTTATTCTGTCTGTACTAGTTGGTCTAATGTGAATCATATTTATTTGCTCTTATGTTTTTGTAATTTTTCCTCACAGTAATTTCCCTTACTGTGTACACTCTTAAATGTCAATTATTAATCTATTAATATCTTTATCATTTTCCATTTGTCACAAATCAGTGATTCAAATAATGAGGATTTTTTTGCTAATGCTTTGCAAGGTCTATGGTCTAGATACTGCGGTTTCCAGATATTAACATCTTCCTCATCTATTTTGCTTGTGTGCAGGTTGTGGTGGACCACATGAGGAGGAAATGCAAATGCCACGGCACATCAGGAAGCTGTCAGCTCAAGACCTGCTGGCAGGTGACTCCAGAGTTCAGAACGGTGGGCTCGCTGCTGAAGGAACGCTTCAATATCGCCACGCTAATCAAAGCCCACAACAGAAACACGGGTCAGGTGGAGCACGCCCACCCGACACACCGACGGAGAGCCAATGTTAACGATCTGGTCTACTTTGAGAAGTCCCCGGACTTCTGTGAGAGGGACCCTGGGTCAGATTCTGCTGGGACGCAGGGCCGGATCTGTAACAAGACCAGCCAGGGAATGGACAACTGTGAGAGCCTGTGCTGTGGCCGGGGCCACAACATCCTACAACAGACTCGCAGTGAACGCTGCAATTGCAAGTTCCACTGGTGCTGTTATGTTGTGTGTGAAGAGTGCAGGATAACAGAGTGGGTCAGTGTCTGCAAATGAAATAAGCAATCATCTATTAAATGTACAAAATCAAACACTTAAAAACACAGGGAAAGACTGAGAAATCCCTCCCTTTTGCAATGGACTGCCGTTTCCATGATTCGAATGGAAAGCACAAAAGCAGACTGAGATGAATTGAGTGCTAGAGAAGTGTGCACATGTTTGCACACTGCATGGGTCCAAGCACAAGATTTCAGACTGATTTTGGACTTGCACTGCATTTAATTTCAGAAAGTATTTTTAATTTAAATAAATTAAGAATATGGATATATTGTTGAGTATACTGCCAACAGAGCACTCGTCGACACTATGTGGTGTTCAATTTTCAAAGAAATCAATGTCTCCTAGTCCTGTAATATAGCACCAAGCAGACGCATGGGATTCCGGTACTTAAAGAAGAGAAATATATATAAATATAAATAGTAGTCAGCATTTGAAGTGGATCAAAACTTTCATCAATGTCCAAAAACTTCAAACCAAAATGTGTTTTTTGTGTTAGGACAACTTTGATGAACCTTTATTTTTTGATCCACTTCAAATGTTGACTACTTTACGTATGTATGTATGTATGTATGTGTATATACATATATATATAGTTAGTACTATCATATAGTTTTGCACAGAGCCATTTATCAGAAGAGTTTACCAAATAAACTCTGAGTATAAAAACGGTATCATATACCAGTTAATATCAATTCAAAAAGACTAGCATGTCTTGTTTAAATTTCCAAGGATTGTATATATAACCACTTTAATGCTGGTAAAAGTGTAGACTGGTCTTCAAAGCCTTTCTAAACACAGTCAAATGAATGGATTGCAAGCTGTGGATCAGTCCTGGTGATCAGCTGAAAGGACAACACTGTTACATGGATATGGACGTTTGTTATGGACTAATCTCATAAAAACCAGATCATAAGAAGGATCTGAGGAGAATAAATGTATGGAAGAAGCTGGACTAAACCTCTACCGATGTGTGTATGTTGTTTCCCTGCAATCTGTTGGCTGTGCCTCTGTTCACTGTAACAGGAACATATTCACCAGAGCTTTTAATGTCAGTCAGTAGATATTTAGACAGATGTATAATCACGTCCTGATCACCACACCCATAATGTGGTAGTTATAGGTTCCCTCGACTCTTTATATAAAAATAAAATATCTCACATTTCTGCCAGCTTATTCTTCAGGTGGATGTTCAGACATGACCAGCGTTGGGAAAAGTTACTTTTAAAAGTAGTGCATTACAATATTGCGTTACTCCCTAAAAAAAGTAACTAATTACGTTACTTAATGACATTTTATGGAAAGTAATGCGTTTCTATAAAGTAGAATACAGAAGCAAGTTCAATACTCTTCAGCAATAAAAAACAACAACAATGACGCGCAGTCATTTTTGCTATCAAGTATGGTTTAGCTGGATCATCAAAGGTCAGCAGCAAAACATTGGTTAATAAAATGAGATTAGATGCATTTGTGTAATTTATTCATTGCTATTCATTGCAGTATTGCGCAATATTGAGTTTAATTCATTTTGATGAATACTACATCTGTTTTTTGAGAGTGAGATGAATTAATGCACATTCCCATTTAGTCTAGAACCGCTCTGTATTCACACACCGCACACAATGCCTCTGTATTTCTGATTTTTTCCAGCATGTCAGGAGACTTGTGAGTCAATAAATAAGAAAACAAAGTAACTGCCATTACTTTTTTGAAAAAGTAACTCAGTTATATTACTTAGCAGTGCGTTACTTTACTAGTTACTTGGAAAAAGTAATATTTTGATGTAACTAGCGTTACTTGTAAGGCGTTACCCCCAACACTGGACATGACTATTCAACATTCAAAGTTGTTTTAACATCTTTTCAGATTGCTTAAAGTCTTATATAATGTCTTGCATAAAGTAGTAAAATATCACTGGATATTTTATGAAAATAACTGTTCACGGCCAGTTAAAGGAACTTCTATATGTCTTAGTTAAAATAAAAAATTAGGTTTCTGCAAAGCCATTACCTTGATTAATAATAACTACACATAAAATAAGCTTTTGTGCATCTGAAACATCGTTCTTAGTATCAGATGAAGATAAATCATAATTAATCAATGCATTTTAAAGGGAACTCCAATCATTGTTTTATATAGTAGTTTTAAACTTTGTCCCATAATGAAAGAAGAAAAAAAATATTTTTGTTTGTTTTAATCTTCTAATATTGTTTTGTTCATTGGTTTTGCTTTATTGTTATATTTATTTATTTGTGTGATGTTTTATGTTATAATATATGCCAAAACATCATGTAAAAATATCAGTCAGTTGAGTTATCAGAGTTGAGTTTGGGTTCATGCTTAATTTAGTTTGGTTTTTTGCACATTTAGACCAATTATTCTGGAGAAAATGACTGACAAGAAATACTGTGTGGGGTGAGTGCGAAGATATGCTTTTTTTTTTTAATTGTATAATTTTTTTTAAGTTTGAATATGTAAGTTATTTTATTTTGTGGATAACTTAATATTTGTAAAACAATAAAGAACTTAATTATAAATGTTTGAAGAATGATATTGACATTACTGCATATTAGCTTTCACATTTCACCTGTTTTGCGTGTGCAGCAGGAAGAAAACCACACACCAAACATCCTATTGTGCATGTTTTTTTAATTTATGGAAAGCAGCAGAGAGCGAAAGACAGAGAGCAAAAAAAAAAAAAATCATTTTTCTGTTATCTGGCAAAAGTTTGCTATTTTTCATTTGTGAACTGCATGAACAGTAAGGACAAGTATGTTGTTGCAGCCTGCAGAGATGCCCTCAGGACTTCAGTCAGTCAACAGCCTTTTGTAGAGTAGCAAAACTGATCATCTCTGCCTTTATATAAACATGTTGCAGCATAAATTAGTCAAGTAACCCTTTAATCATTAATTGTCATAAAGAACGTTGTAAAGTCATAACTCATACAGAATATCATAAAGCAAAGCTCCATGAGAGACCAGCAATACACAAATTTAAGTGTAGATAGATAAATAGATAGATATCATATCATGAAACATCATCCAACTATCAAGTATCAGCCTGAAACCAAATGTTACATAAGAAGCATCTGAATTTTGTTCAGATTGAGGGCAGATAATGACGTCTAATGACGTCAGTTTGATCCCCACCGTTTGTCATATGACTGTGTGTGACAAAAATTCTCCACAAGTATTAAGTGAAATCAAACAGAGCTGATGCCCACATTTTTTTTATTATTTTTTTTTTTTTTACATTTTTTCATTTACAGGCAGAACAGACGTCTGCACATTGATGTGTTATTTTGTGCTTCAGTTGAGGAAAAACCATGATTTATGGTACTGTATTTACTGTATATTTGCATTGACAGTCAAATTTTTGGCAGACACCTATACCCATGTGATTTCTAAGAAAGAGCTTATTTGCATATATTGTGTTTTTCTATTACATTGTTTTCTATGTGGTTGATGAGTGCAAGTTGACAATTAGGGACACATAGAGAAGCTAGAGAAGGCAAAAAAAAGAGGCCAGCTGGGGAAAGCAGCCGATGGAAAACAAGCACCTCAGTGCCAATGCCTGATGTGAAATAAATGTTCTGCGTTTTTCCCCAAGGGTGGATCACGTCAAGCTGATGTGATGGGCTAGTCTCTACAAGCACAGGACAGAACAGACAGAGAGACTGTACACACCACGCAAAGCTTAGAATGACACAGTTTTTATTGCAGCCAGAGATAAGTCATTATTATTTTGTTAGCTGAATCAAAAGCATGACATGCGAGAGGCAGAGACCATGTCGTGTGTATTGAGACCTGTGCACCATTTGGCCATGGTTGTTTGACCATGCTAAAGGAATTATGATCTTGAGAGTAGAAGGCTCATTTAATTATCTGTTTGCAAACACAAGTGAACTTTGACCTCCCTACATGCTCAGAGACCACACATGAATGTTTGAGCAGGTATTGGTTTGCAGATACATGAGGAATTCAGCATGAAACGATCTGGTGCACACAGATGAACACATTAACAGGCCCTGGGTGGTGTTTTTCCTGTGCTTCAGCAGGGAATTTTAAAATAATATGTCAGTAAAAGACGGGTTGATGCAAATACCCATCCTTAACCAAATAAATGTCATTATACGTATTATGTCAGGGTGATACTTTTTTTAAAGGAAATCAATTATTGAAAACAGGTAGTTTGGCATGATCTGTTATTACTGTATCTTGTATATCTAACAAATTTGCTTTAAAATATAAAACTGGAAATTATATCGTAAAGAGATCACCCAAAGGCCCTCATGGCTTGTGTCAAGGTCAGATGGAAGTCTGCTTAAATATTGGGCTGTGTCACTTTTTATTGGCAAGACAAGATTAGCTCAGGTTGGTAATTATCAAAAACATAATGCTAATGAATTGATAATTAAAATGTTCTCAGTAACAAAAAAAAGGTTAAGAATTTAATCATTTTTTTTTTAAAAGGATGCATTAAATTGACCAAAAGTGACAGTAAAAACACTGTTAACGAAGATTTCAAATGAGTTTTTCTTTCTATTCATCCAAGAACCCTGGAAAATTATCACAATTGACAAAGAATTTTAAGCAGTACAACCATTTACAATATTTTATTCCTTCTTTCATTTCTTCCTTCGTTCATATTTTTCAGCTTTTTTATATTTTGAGGCATCAGATCAGCATATTAGAATAATTTCTGAAGGATCATGAGACAATGAACACTGTAGTAATGAATGCCATCACTGGAATAAATTACATTTATTTTCAAATCTAATGATATTTTACAGAATTACTGATAACACTGGAGTTTTGTTTTTATTGTACTGTATTTCTTTCTTAATAAATACAGCCTTGATTAGCATAATACACTTCTTTTTAAACAGACACCAAACCTTTGCATGGTAGCATGTTTAAAAACTGTTCAAGTACTTGAAAATGAATAAAAACTTTTAATTTGTCTAGATTAAAGTTGCGCCACATGACTTTTAAAACCATGTGAATACAATACATTTCATCTAGATTTTCAAAAGTATTTTCTTTATCACAGATTATTTGTCATTGTCCCTTTATTGTTACTGTCTGATTTTTGCTATAATTGCTACTGTATGATTGTTTGTCTATAATAAATACGTCATAATGCAGAGGAAATCAGCCACATTCCTCTATTATCTCCGATATCAATCAAAGTTTTTTTTTTGTGATCATGCATTGTAATAATGTTTGGTAACACCCTTCGTCTGAATGTCAGACTCGGCATGCAACAGCTGCCCCCTGAAATTCTGTGGTTCTGTGATGCGTGTGATTTTGTGAACATTCAAAATGAACAGGCAGGATTGAGCTTGTTTAAGATTTTTCCTTATTGTATAGCACACCCACCTCACCACTATCCAGTTTTGGTCTATTATACACTCATTCAGTTCTCCATGATATTTGCTATTTGTCATCAGTTTGTTCTTTCATTTTTCTAGTGATCTCAGGGTCGCAAAGCACATCTTAATGCCAGTAAAGATTCTTTAGCTGTCTAATGGCACCCATAAAGATTTTGGAAATCTGTAAAACACAAACAAAGGCAAAAAATAAACACCTCAGTCAGTCAGAAGGTCCTTTGATTTGCAATAGGCCCCACAAGGATTAGAGCATGACACACAGCGAGACAGGAGGAAGACAAAACGTAGGGAATTCTCCACAGTCAGACACCACAAAGGTCATGATGGAAACAGGAAGCAACGGCAAGAAGAAATAACTAGGGATCCTTTAAATTATGACGCAAATTTTATGTCCAGCACTGAACAGCAAGTAATGATGCCTATTTGGTAATTTCATCAAATATATTTACTTGCGTTGATTTTTTTCAATGTATTCAGTGTTTGCTGATTAAGACACAACATTTCATGGAAAACAGGATTTTCCCTGCTCTTTTGAAATTAGAGTGTAACTTATTCTTACATTCACTATATACAAAGACTCCCATCCATAAAACCCTTTAGGAAAACAAAAGCTGAAAATGGGGAGTTTGGAATTTGTCACAGTTATGACATCAGAGGCAGGAACACATGCTTTATAAGGCCACCCACATTCATGCATGTAGCATGGTCAAATGACAAAATAATATGAGGATGAGGAAGGGGAAAAAACTCATGTTGCATTCCTGTTCTGCAACAGGATTCAGGAAATTAAAATGTTAATGCAATTTTCAAAAAAAAAAAAAAATCATCAGTAACCATCAAGCAAATATATTTTTTTTACCCTCTTTGCAATATATAATTGTAACGCTCAGTAACCAGACTTCAAGACAGATATAGAGTAAGTAGAACAGGAGTTTGAACTCAAAATATAACTTCAACTAAGGATCAGGGCCGGTAATCAGTGACAACAATCTTTTAGCGTATACTCCGTTCAATATGCGATCTCCAGATCGTAATCTCTGTCTTCAGCCCCTTTAACACAGGTTAGTAAGCAGGTGAGTATAACAGGTAATGAATGCTCAGCCGGGGAATGACTGGTGACTGTGGCTTATAAAGCACTCAGGTAAGTGAAGACAGGTGGCCCTCATTTGTAAGCTGGTGATTGAGAGAGAGAGAGAGAGTGACTGTGACTGCGCTGAGATCAGCGCCCACAGACAGAGATAGCGTGACAATAATACAGCCATTTTAACATAAATTTTTCCCCCTTTGAAATATGTAATACAGCCATTTTAACATTAATTTCTGAATCATGAATGTCATTACATTTTCTTTTGGTTATACCAGTTGACATTTTTCAAATAATTTTTCCATTCTATTAAATATATATTTAATATAACATGCTATTATACATAACATGTTACCCATGATGCAGAAAATAGTTCATGCATTTGTTTTAGACTGGACTATTGTAATGCACTGCTCACTGGATGTCCATCTTCAACAAACAAGCTGCAGGTATACCAAAATGCAGCGTCGGGTCAAAAAAATTATGATCATATTACCGCAGTTTACA
Source organism: Enteromius unitaeniatus (assembly GCA_032359435.1). Taxonomy (NCBI): domain Eukaryota; kingdom Metazoa; phylum Chordata; class Actinopteri; order Cypriniformes; family Cyprinidae; genus Enteromius; species Enteromius unitaeniatus. Next base: position 8,020 of record JAUMHI010000189.1, on the reverse strand, counting down.
GTAAAGTTCTTTATCAGTTATAAAATATTATTAACTCATCTATAAGGCCCTTTTCACAGTGTACAGTGGCGGTTCTACATTGAATTACTCCCTGGGCGAGACCCCCTCTTATTTTTTCTCCCTTTTGTAATTACAAATAATATCACAAAAGCATTTATTTTGAATAAAAATGAAAGAAATAATCAGAAAGTTGAAAAAGTATTGGGTTCAATAAACTCCATAGTCACAGGTAGGCTATGATAGATAATAGATAACCGCTTAGGGGCACAGATAATTTTTTATCCCTCAATTAGTGCTTGTGCCGCCCCCCACATGTCATAAAAAAATGCCACCCCGGGGCTGCCCCGTTTGTCCATGCCTAAAACCGCCACTGCCTGTGTACCCAACTAGTCTCCTATCATGCTACAATCCAACTTGCTCCCTAAGGTCTCAAAACTCTGGACTTTTCGTAGTACCTAGGATAGCAAAGCCCACCAAAGGAGGTAGAGTTTTACCCCCAAACTCTGGAATAGCGTTCCTGATAACTTTCAAGGTTCAGACACACTCTCTCCATTTAAATCTAGATTTAAGACATGTATTTACCCAAGCATACACATCATACAGTACATTTCATAATCTTTTGCTGCAGTTATATCTGATTATTATTCTTTGTTTGGGTTGAACAAATAATTTTTACTACAGCAGCTATGCTAATTATGTCTATTTGTTTCTCTGTTTCTGCCACAGGATTAATATCTCTTGGTAAAATTATACAAGCTTCAGTCTGGATCCAACTCTTTATTGATCTGAGAAGACCGAAAATCTACGAAATTGTCAACCTTTTAAAGGATGCCAATACTCCAACATACAGAATTACCAAATTTTGCCATAAGTTAATTAAGTTTCTACAATATTGTAATAACTCAATTTCCTGTAAAGCTGCTTTGCAATGCTTTGTATCATAAAAAGCATTGTACAAATAAACTTCAACATTAAATTGAATTGTATTGAATTTAATTGAACTGAAAAAAGTAATATCTGATAAAAAAAGACATGCTGATCTTGACACATTTCATGTTTTAGTGAAATTTGTCTTACTGCAAAAGTTTTCAATATTATTTAAACTGGCAAAATCTTTGTAATTATTTTACATAAATAATTTCCCCTGTAAAATGTCTTAAAGGTCCAGCAGAAAAAAAACGTATTAACTTAGGGTTAATAAAGGGTGAGAAATGCAAAACTAAATATGTTTCAAACATATAATCATGTTTTTTTGATGCAGGAAGCCTTACTAACCATGAAAGATATAAGTGGACCAAATATATCAAATAATCAAATGTAGCAATCACTGAAATCAAACTCAAAGCAGAACCAGAGTTGGCAGTTCAGGTGGTCACAGGCTATAGCAAATACAAGCACCTGATCCAGTTGTAGGTCATTAGAGGAGTTCAGGTTTGGTGGATGAGTTCTAAGATAAGCCACAGTCAGCACTGATCGAGCCTCCATGGCATGATCAGAAGAGAACTCACGCACACTAGCAGACTTAATCATCTTAAGCCTTGACTTAGACGTCAAGATTATATTGTAATATCTCACTTCAGAGCACCCTGAAGACTTGAGTTGTGCTTTTTTCCATCCTGTTCTGTATGATTATCCAGTTCTGCTTGAGCATCTACGTAATCCGCATTTCTTCTTCAGCTTTAAGATACCTGCTTATTTCTCCATGAACTCTCTCCTCCACTCTGTAATCAGTCCACTCCAGTTCCTCTCCAGTTTTTGTATTGCTCAATTCAGTCCAATCCACCTTATTTTTATGTACAATAAGTCCGGGCATGCATTTTGTAACTTGTCATTCGCTTCAAGTTATTTAATCTGTACAAAAAAAATGTTGGTTTTGTACAGATGATTTTGTTTTGATTTCCTCTCTTGGTGCCTCATTTACTTTTAACTACAAGTAAGCTGTATAACTCACAGCTCATTTTTGGGCCCACCTAGGCCAAGCTAGCCTTAATTGAGTTCAATTCTTATGAAAGGAAACGCCACACTATAATTTGATACATACATCTGTGCCACATACACTTCTTCCCCAGAGGCTTCATACCTCATTCTGTCAGCTTCTTTACAAATACTTGATCTGTGCTAACATCACAGTTTGATCCTTATGATTATTTTAATAGGCTGCATCAGCATAGCAGTGTTTTTGAGGCAGCGAGAGGGATAATTTGCGCACAGTTTTTATGAAATATTGAGACTGGGCCAGCAAGTACATGCTTTTAACACCATTTGCAACATGTTTGGGGTGACCTTAGGCAGCACTGCCACCGAATTCACTTCCATTTTCAGAAAGAGAAGATGTGAAGTGGCGCTCTCCCCAGCGACTGCTCCACTTTACTCTCAGATTAGGCTCTGTGACAGCTGCCTCACAAGTGCGGAGATGGGGAACGACACAGGAAGCCATTCTTTGAAATATTGATCAACAGGGTTAAATATTTCCCCGTCGCTCATGCTATAAATGGACCTGAGCCAGTGAGCAACGCTCTGCTTCCGGCCCCATGCGTAAAACCTTTAGCTCACAGTCTACCCACTCCTGTTCCTCGGTTCCCCCGCCTGTCCTTACAGCAAATCTGGACTTTATTTAAGTGCGCCCTCTGTATTGAGCCATAGTGAATACTGCATGAGTTCTGTTTCTCATGGGCTCCTTAAGTCACTTGTTGCATGTCCTAAAGAACATCACGTTCTTCAGGCGCACAGCGGGAGAGCTGCGATCTGACAGAGACACAAACTGTTTCTTCCCCTCCAGGTCCAGGGATTTCGTGTCTCTCTCAGAACTTTGAATGCACCGCTTGGTGCCATGGTAAAATAGTAGCTGTGGGTTTTAATGGTGACTGGTAACAGCCCAATAACATATCACTCAGCTGAGGCAAAACCACATTTGTTCAATTTAGGGTTTTTTTGGCAAGTGTTTACTTCCTTTTCTGAAAGAACTATAACAAAAGGCTTTATTTCCATTGACCAAATATTTATCACGCCCACACTGAAGGATATCAACGAGTGTATGATATTGAACATGTTCATCTGAAAGGGCCAGATCAAAAGCAGTCCATGTTCTTGGAGAAAAGAACATTTTTTTTGGGTCCCTTGACTGGAGAAATCCTTGTTTTACAGCCTACCCAGCCCCGTTTTATATAATGCAGCAAATGTTGGTTGCCAGTTCACTACTACACTCGCTTTTGTGATCATCTGCTTCTATTTTTGCAGGTGAATTCTAGTGAGAAGAATTCCATCAGGCTGTTGGCCGCAGATAACTGATTTTAAACTAAATATACTTGTTATGGCTCTGGCTTGAAATTTCCTTCAGAATAGACAAAAATAGAGACAATCTTGTTCTAGATTTACAAGCCCACGTATTTGAAGCATAATGAAAAGAAAAACACAGGTAATGGCAGTGCGTAAGGTAAGCAGGGTTATCTTTGTTCCTTTCAGTAGAGCCTTTCAAAGATTTTTGGACAATTTCACCCTTGATTGCTCTAACATGCCGAAAATACCTAAAATACCTACTAATGTGCCAAAAGAGCCTAATATCAGAAAACAGGCCTTCATCACAATCTTGGCCGCATATTTTCATGCACCTATCTGGAGGTTAGCATGCAGACGACTGGAAGAACGGGGCCTCCCACCATCTCACCACATTCTGACATATTTAAATACAGTCTTTGAAAATGTTTATGCATGGTCATCCTGGAAATCAAGTGTTCTTGTCTATGCCCCTTGATTTACCTCTAAGCTCCGACCCTCTCACAGTGACCCTGTGCTCTACAGCTTTGATCAAAGTTATCTGCACTAAATGAGTTAAATTGCTGCATCATCAACCAGCCTTCAAAACTTCTAAAGAGTATAATTAGCAATTCCAACATTAATAACATAAAAAGTAGAAGCAACCTTACCCTTTAATCTTAAGCTCCACAGACGTTTCTCTTTTTTTCTCCACCTCCTTCCCCCTGCCCTCTCTCCTCGTCCATTTTTTTCAGTGACTGACCCAAACAAACCACAAGCCAAGCGTTATGGTAGGTCTATATTTGATGAGAACATTTGAGCCATTTTATTGCTAGTTAGGAGGTTGAGATACTTCAAGAAAGAACAAAATCCAGCAACAATAAATGGACGTTTAACACCACCAGTCTTCAGCCCAATATTGTACAAAGTAACTGTATTTGTCAAGCCTTTACCAGAACTGGTATAACACATAATTTCCATATAGCCTCAGCTAAAATCTGTTTTTTTTAATCTTAAATGCACACCATGCAGTGGCAAAAATACTTAAAAAGGCAAACAAACACTGAAGTAAAATGCAAAACTCCTCTGCAATGCTGTCTTTGAGAGTAAATGTTTGTTCCTTCAGTCAAATGCCATATTTGCATACAAATGAATGTTCCTCTTTTTGTGGCCACCTGATGCAACATCAAACAAGATAGGTTGGTATTACAGGGATCTACTGAATAGCCCATTCATCTCTACGTGGTTTCCCAAAGGTATGTTTGACTTAGAAATTATGACATTATACTGAAATGACTAAAACATCAAACCCACTGAAACAAAACAACAGACCGACGAATACAATTGAACAAAGCAAAATAAAATAAAATTTGCCTTCTTTCTTTCTTTCTCAAAAGTACTGCAATATGCACCAGAGTATTGCATTAACAGAGCATGCAAATAAAAATTCATTCAAGACTTGTGCAACTGTATACTTAAGTTAATATTTTGTCAGTTTGTTGGATGTGGAGGCTTTGGCCTCAGTGAGTGTAGATTTGATACACGCTAATCAGTTATACTTCCAGTCCTTTGTTAAGAAAAATGGCTAGAGCCTGAGGCCAGTTCTGCTCGCAAACAGAAGTTCAGCATGCCGTGCACAGACCTGCCGTACTGAATATGAGGATCATTCCTGGCATTTTTACTTCTGTTTTCTGCGTCTGTCTAAAGCTGCTCATTTGATGAAATCAAATGCATTATTTCACACCATTTCTCCTTGGAAGCTGTCGATTTGTGAAAGATCAACAGCAGCAAACAGAGTAAAATGTGTGGAGAAGGCGACCAAGGATAACTGGATTTATGTTTAAAGTGGAACATATGTATTCATGCCTCTTTGACTGAAGTAAATCGGCCGCGAACATTAGCTCGTCCTATCATTACCTACAGGTGGGTTAGCATGGAATGTTCTTAACTTTCCCTCCTGACTCAAGCCGCCCATCTGAACCCTGATTCACTGTGGAGCTGCATGACGATGTGTGTCACATCAAACCCTCTCTTAAGCTTCATAAGCTCGCGCTACAAAAAAACGGGAATGAGAGGGAAGAAAAATAAAAGAAGATGGAGTAAGAAAAGGAGGAAGAGAGAGGAAAGGGCAAATTGGAACATGTCTTAGGGGGAGTGCCGGTGCCTCTCTGTACTTTAATGTTATAACCTGCCTGATCTTAAATGTTTGTCCTTACATAAAAAAGTAATAGAGACCATAAGTGCCACAAATGCCATCTTAGGCTTCAGAAGCAAAAACCTTGTTAGGTGGTGATAATTAATGACCTTCAAATCTGAAGAAACTCAGTGACCTTTTATTCTTAAAGAGACTTGCTATCATATAATTATGTTGCTATCATAAATAGTTAATTTGTGGAACACAACAGAAGATACTTTTTAAAATGTCAGTTTGTTGGGTAAAAAACAGCTTTCAAAATATATATATATATATATATATATATATATTTTTTTTTTTTACTTTTTTGTTCCACACAAGATATAAGTCATAAGTTTGGAATGGCATGAGGGTGAGTAAATGATAATAGAATTTAAATTTTTAGTGAACTGTCACTTTAAATCTTTTTAGTTTGTGATGGGGGTGGGTTATTTTGGTTTGTTTGAAGTATATTGTGCATTTTTAGAGCATTTATTCATGATGAAACATAAAAAGATGTTTCAGGCCTCCCTCTCCCTTGCAATAGGTGCCAACAAGATGAGATGTGCCTTTTGAAACAATGTATGAGGGCCAGCTGCACCTCTCAGGGTTATGACATAAGGGTATTCTTTTACACAGCTAAACAGAGCACAAAAGAGCTGAATAAGTTAGCTTGAAGGCGTTACAAACAGACTGTGACACAAGTATACGCTTCATCCTCAGGTGTCAACCACAACTGAGCGCAGATACCTCCTGTGTCCTTTTGACTGATGGGATACGCTTAGTCTTAATTGACATTTTTGCATTTTGACTAGAGGGCTAGGCAGTGAAGCCACCTCTGGGATTTTATTTTGGTGGAGAAATCCCGCCCACAACTCCTTCAGTACCTCTGCAGGTTTCATTGTCTGGTGGTTTGGACACATGGAAATGACTGTTATTAGCTTTTTGGATGATGTGGCAAAAAAAAAAAAAAAACGAAAGGTTCTCCACCCCCGAAACCATTACAGAGCAAAGGTTTGCCAATAATAGCTAATTGTCCAATCTTTTTCTGAGAGGGAAGTCTCCCTTTTTAGGTTCTCTTTCTGTTCTCCCCTGCCAGCTCGGTGGTTAAACATGAAGACGAATGAGTCACTGTGCATTCTTTGGATGTTCAGTAAGAAACAGACAGTAATGACACTCTGCTTGCATGAGTGTAATAAAACCAAAACAAGAAAAAAACGTCTGTGTGAAACGTGATTAGGAGAGGAGAATGGGGACGCCCTTTGAAGATTTTAATCAGCGGTTAATGTATTGGAAAATGACTTGTAAGGCATCCCGCAAAGCGCCGCCATTCCTATTCCTCTGAATATTACAGTTTACCCAATTTGCCACTAATGCAAGAGAAAAAAAAAGTTTCATGGTCAGGAATGTGTTTAATTATGGAGAGCTTGAAGTGTGTGCCAGAAGCGGACGGAAGCATTGTGAGGGGTTGCAGTAAAGGAGTGTGAGTGATGGATGCGTGGGGCTTCCCACACTGAAAGAAAAGCATGAGTCAGTGTGCAAATTACTAAATTATGGAGAACGTGTGGAAGAAGCAATGTGGATTATATCAGCTCAACAAGTGAGTGAGTAAATAGGAAAATGAGTGACCTTTCATAGAGAGGCTGAGTAAGTAAATAAGCGCAGGAGTTTCTCTTTATATTTATCCATTTGGCAGACACTTTTATCCAGAATGATTTATATTGCCTTGAAATCACAGATTCTGTCACACATGTCTTTGAAATCAAACTTATGACCTTAGCACTGCTAGTGCCATTCTGTTGTGTTTGAACTACAGGAACGTCAGTTAAGGCACAACAAATTACAATCATTTCAGTGGGAGCCAATGTAATGAAGAATTTTGCTTGATGGACTTCTGGTCCATTTCACATCAGGCTCTTAAGGCTTTTTGAACATCAAACAATAGAAAGCCTCTCTAGACCTCTATGTGTGCAGAGATTTGCAACAAAATAAAACTGAATGTTTAAAATAGACGAGAAGCACATACTTGTGATAATTTTATATTACACTACAGGCCCGTAGCCGGGGGGGGGGCCAAAGGTTCCAGAATTTTTTGTTATTATTATTATTTTTTTTGAGACAGATTAAAATTGTTGGGAATTGTTTAAAATAACACTTTATTACAAAACAATTTACAAAAAAAAAAAAAATGCGACATGTGAATTTGTTGTGACATGTGAAAACACCTGAAGCGCGCGCCTGCACAAAAAGCCTGTCAAATAGCGCCTAATTACTGAACAAAGATATTTATCACATGTGATTGTGGTAATACTGTCACAATCACACAGCGTTAAACACAGTGGCTTGTGTCAAAAGTGAAAGAAAACAATCAAGAGAAAACGTTTATTAGAGGCGTACAGCTCTTAAAGGGACAGAACTAAACATGCCGCCGCTTGTCATTTAAAGGGATAGTTCACTCAAAAATTATAATCGTGTCTTTATTTACTCACTTCTTACATGTTTTCCCAAACCTGTATTGATTTCTTTCTTGTGCTAAACACAAAATAAGATATTTTGAATAACCAAACAGTAGCTGGTCCTCATTGAATGTAATAC
>JAUMHI010000188.1:161465-173962 GCA_032359435.1 Enteromius unitaeniatus | reverse complement strand
AAGAGAATGTTCTGGAAAGAGATTTTGTGCCTCTTTGTGATGGTACAGTGAGGCGTCGCTCACTGGCGGATCTCAGAATTCTGGAGGGAGTGTAGATTGGTAGCAGTGAGTTGAGTTAAGCGGGAGCCAAGCCGTGAATTTAATGCGAGCTTCAATTGGGAGCCAGTGCAGGGAGATGAAGAGCCAGGTTAGTGGCACAGGTGTGGCACATCTAGCCCTGTTCCTGCTAAAAGATAAGTTGGTTTAAGCTGTCAATTATTATGAGAATACAATGTGTCATATTCCCTGTGAATAAAAAGTTAAAGAATTCAAGGTTTTGCTGATTGTCATTTGTTCTCATTTCACTTATTCTTTCTCACTTCCCCCCTTTTATTCTCACTTTAACTTGTAACTCATCCATAATCTCAGCAGACACACACACATTTAATTAATCAGCTGGGCTTAAAGGAACTGCAATTTAATAGTAAAATATGGGGGATTTCTACATAACTTGGTTAGTCTGTTTGAGTCACACTGTTTTACAGAACTGCAACTTTTTACTTTCTCAGCCTGCTTTAACAGACTCTTGTAGTTATTATTTCATACAGCTCCAGTCCTCAGTTGCCTCTACTTACCATTATGTGCAGTGCCATGGGAGGGCTTCAAAAGACTCACTCATATTTTCAGCTCTTTGAAAAGGCCGTTTCAGTGCAAGACTTGCCACTCACTTTGAATACAAAGGAAAATTTGCCATCATTCAAATAGAAGAAAGTTAAAACAATAGCAAGAACTCCCAAAGCTGAGATGCAGCTTGTGCATGTGGTTTGTGGAAATTAATAATAATAATAATAATAATAAATCACGAAGCTCATGTTCAATTCAATCTACCAAATACTTTCCATAAAAAAAAAATGTGTATAACATTTCAGATATTTCATAAACATTCTTAAAATTAATATATGTATGTGAATGATGTATTGTATGCGGTTGACATTTCTTGATTTTCTTATTCATTATCATTTTCATTTGTTACTTCATTATGTATAAAATAAAGTTTTCTAGATTCCAATTAGTCTTTTTTAAAATAGTTGTTTTTATTTTAAGTTCTGCTTGTCTTTAAATCATCCTTCACTTTGTCTTTTACTAATTCTTTTATACAGTTGTAACCATCTGTCCAGTTAACAAAATATTACAAAGACGATGCATCATGGTGCATGAAAAGGAAGAAAAGGCATCAATAAATATAGGTAGATTAAAAGCTGGTTTCTTTTGTCTAATTAGATGCACTAATTAAACAGATACTTTATCAATTCATTCTGTAAGAATTACATACACAGTCACAGAAGCACACGTTCTTAAATTCAGTTCATACATATAAATCGTCTTTTATTGATTTTTGGAAAATTCTTCATGTGCACAACACGCTTCTTCAGTCTATAAATAATCTCTGTGCTGACACTGATATAATTCATCTGATATCCCTGTAGATCAGAGGAGATCATATTGTTCAGTTGACTACAGGGTTAAGCGTAATTTATTTTCTGTTTCGTGACATCCATACCTCTGAGAACCCAAGACAGGCACTGAGTGTTTCCCAAGGTGGATTGTTTACAAGAGTTTGAGCCCCAGCAGCTGAGCTGTGTTCATAAAATTACATAGAACAACCAATTATCCATCTTTGGCTCTGTTGAAAGCCATCTCAACACCCCAGAGATAGGCTGTTGCCCATATGCTCATTGAGAAGAAACATACTCCATCATTGCTTCTAAATATAGATCTTGTTATTGATAGAGATAGAGAGAGAGGACAGTTTTATGATTTCAAGTGATTGGTTTCATTATTTTAAAGTGGACCTTCCCCAAACAAGTGCCTTCCATCATTTAAAACACAGTAGGAGAAAGTCAAATTCCCACCCATTTAATGTGGTCTTACAAAGAAACACTAAAGAAAAGGAGACAGGCTCAAACTTTTGATTTATACTCAATGGCATATACAAGATACAATCCATATCCATTGACAGAAACCTCCACGTGGTGACAGGTCAGGCACAGAGAGCATTGATTAAACAGCAAATGAGCGCAAGGAAGCCAACTCTGGTGGAGAGTGTCTGTCTTAGTGTGAGTTGATGGAGTACCTTAGAGCAGCAGCGGGAACCACACCTGCCTGTCTGGGTGAAGAGGAGTAGAAGAGACGGGGGAGCTGACAGGTTGCCATGGGTCATGAGGGGAAACCTCTCCACTCGCATTCAGCTCAGTGCACACACTCCCCCAACAAGCAATCTATTTTTGCACACTTTCTTCTCCTCTTAGCGAGCCAAGGGCTTTCTAAAGTAGGCTTTTTTAGTTGAATTAATGAAAGTATACATGCGTATTTAACCGGGGGCAAATGCTGCACAGTCACATCTTGCCAAAAGATTTTGCAAACGTGTGTTTGCGTTTGCCTCCCAAAGTCTGGATGGGTTTTTTTAGGCCTAATGTACAAACTTTTAATTTGTTCACCATTAAAACACACTGTACCTCCACGGGAGTCTAATATTACAACTACCTCTGACAGTAATGAGGTCAATTAATACAGAGAGAATTGCTGCTGCATTACTATAATAAAAAACAAAAAAAAAACAAAAAAAACAAAATGGCTGTGTAATTATACCAAACACACGCTGTGGATAACCCCGGCATCTACCTGAGGGACGGACCATTGTTTCCAGCGTCGTGTACTGTATCAGGAATATTGTCTCATTTGTTTTGAGCAGAAGATGCAATGCCTTACAGCTCTTGTTGCAAATATGTTACAGAACAACTGAACTGAGCGAGAAATAAAAAGCTTTCATATTTCCATCGCTATATTAGAATTCGGCGCAGAATCAATGAAAATCAGCACACAAGTTTTTGCCTCTCAGTACCAGAGGTGGCTTAACAGCTATCAATCTTAATATTGAATTGCGAGTTTGAGATTGCCTAGAGAGAGCGAGCAAGAAAGCACACAGGGAATTATCCAAAACACATATATACAGCGCAGGAGGAATAACTCTGGAATTGTGAGAAGCTGAAATTGGCACTGGTTTGAAGAATTCCACTGGGCTACCTTTTAATTAGGTCTCTTAGCCCCAGGCTGTGCATTGCCACTGCCCTGACAGTATGCAAAGTTCCTGGAAGCCCTTAATAGGATGATTGACCGCTATAGCAACGAAACTGATGATAGCCTTCATAAGCATTGCGCTTGTTTAATTACCCTGGGGTTTACAGCACATGATGAATTACTGCCTCATAACCACATGCATAAAGATCGATAATTGGCATAGCCTGTTTAGAATATTAACGATAACTCTTTTTTTTTCCCCTTGTTGCTTGCTCATGACTCACTCTTGCAAATAGTCATCTGGCATATTTCTCAGCCGATTGTTAATTGCGCCAGTATGGATCAATGCTCTGTTTCAGTCTTTTCTTTGCCTTTCTAAATTGCGATTGGTCCCTGTCAGTGTGCTGTAGAAGCCGTGGCCGGAGAAAGCATGTCTGTGAGAGGATGAGCTCAAATTGTCCAAGGCACTTCTTTATGAGGCGTATAAATCACACTATAGGTGTTCACCTTGGCAGTTTGGTGTGCAGTGATTTTCATTTTGTTTTTGGAGGAAGAGAGGACAGAGGCCATTACTATAGTCTTTTGTGCCCCACCTAATTGGCCGGCAGGGGAAATCAGCTGTTGAAATGGCGTCACGAGGGACATGCGCTGTAAAGATGAGCTATTGTTTTGGAGAACCTGTCACGGGCCAACATTAACAACATGCATAAGAAGTACCTTCAGTTCTCCTGCAGGACTGGCCATTTCAATGGGGTAAAAAGGCATGGAAGGTTTTCGCCACACTTAGTGATGAGTCCAATGGCTGTTTTCTAAATATCTTGTATGTATATATAAACATATGATTCTGAAATACCTCATCATATTTTCAATGTAAACTGTGGCTTCCTTTTGCAATGCACTTTGTTACATCGAGATACAGTCAGTCCATGTACATTTTTAATGAGCCTAATTGCTCTTGAATGTTAAAATAATTTGTTTGATTATCAAATGAGTGGCAATGTACACCAGTCAAGTCAGAGATGGCCACATCAATGATGACCTCATTCATTCAGATTAGATTTACACCTTTTGCTTTCCTCTTCTCCCACCTCTCTTTCTTTGCCTCTACTGTGTCTCTGTTGTCACCCTTTCATTCAACTCTTGTTTTATTGCTAATAACCCTACATGAGTAGATGTGTCTTTTCAGCTAATTACTTTATTTTCCTTTCTGGCTTCATGAATCTCTGAGTCATAGTATGCTTTAGAAAGACAGCCAAGAATGTCAAACACAACCTTAGCCAAATGGTAATCAAAGTTCTTTACAATCACACTGACATACAGTGTGGGCATTAGATGCAAATTGCAATGCAATTCAGTAAGCTTTTTCAGGATGTGTTATTGATTGCACATTTAAACCATTTTCCCAAGTTTCCTTTCTATTTAGTGATAGTATATTTCATTTAGCACTGTTAAACAGAAAACTATATTTAAACATAAAATATATTATATACTTAAATACAATATATCTTGTATCATAAAATGTATCTCATAATACAAAAATATTAAGCAGCACTTGTTTTCCGACATTGTAAATGTTTCTTGAGCAACAAATCTGTACATTTAGTATGAATCCTGAAGAATAACGTTCAGTTTTTCCACCACAGGAATACATTTCAGTTTAAATAAATAAAATAGAAAACTGTAAAACTGCTACAATATTCCTGTTTTTATTGTATTACTTGTCAAATAAAAGCAGATTTTTATGCATGTAAGAACCTTTCTTTTAAAAGTATAATAAAGTAAATAAATAAATAAATAAAGATGCAAACCTTTTAAATGGTTTATAAAATCTCTCAGACAAGACAACTGAATTTACAGTACAATATCTAATACCCTGAGCTTGTAAATGACCAAACGGTTGGTATTATCTAATGAAGAGTTAAAGGAAGCCTGTCAACGTGATAAATGCAGAAAGAAGCAGAAATTTCATTATAATCTCTCCTTTTACATGCAGTAGCAGATATTGGCTTTTTATGCAAATGATAGAATCTGAATACAGATTATACTTGGTTAATTTACTGAAGAGTGAAATTTGAATGGACTTTTTTTTTTTAGTTTGTTGGTGTGAATATCCTCTCTTTTCTCCAAAGTCCTTCATTACCACATTTTTTTCATAAATGATATTCAGAGAGCAGAATCAGCAGAGGAGCTGGTTTTTATTAAATATGAGCCTTTATTAGGTCTATTTAATCTGGCGGCAACGACATTCATTCTCTCTTGTTGTCACCTTTCACCACAGACAGATTCACTATTTATTATTTGAAGTTTGATTAAAGCAGCTGAACCCAGAGAAGCTGCAGCTCATTGAGTTTCAGGCTGTGGTACGTGAAAGACAGAAACCTGATACTCACCGGAGAGCATTTGTCACTGGAGTTGGTGCATAAGCCGTCTGTTGGCCAATTTAAAATCAGGAAAAAAGTATCGAAGATGATGGGAAAATCATTAGACTTTGAACTATTATTCTTTACTATGTAACTATTAAACAATCAGAGAGATCTGTATGTGCTATTAGTATTTTTATTGCATCTCCACTGTTAGGGCCGTGTAGCCTACCTTAATATTCAGAGAAAATTGGCTCTCTTATTGGTTGCCTGAAGCTTATGTGTGAGTTAGTAAATCCACTTGCTTAGGGTGGAATGAGAACAGTTACTGCGGTAACAAGTTCATTCAGCTCCATATCCTGTATCAACCATTTAGCTCATTACAGAAAGCAAAAGACATTTGGGAAGCAATTCAACTCAATGAGAAAGCGCTGAGAACTTTCTATGAAAATGACATGGACTCCTCATTACACCTTTTTATGACTTCTCACGATTTTCAAGGTTAAATCCTTTAGCCACAACCTCATTACAGACTAATGAAAGAGACTGATGTGTCATTTTAGGTACAGTTGGTCTGAATGTGGTAGGCGCTCTCTCTCAGCAGGTCTTCTCCATGTTCTTGAGGGGCTTTTGGTTGCACACTCCTGATGTTTCTAAGCTTCATTTTTAGCCAGCATCTCTAATCCCCAGGCTCACGTAATGAGGGAGGTAATGAAAAGTTAATCCACATAGCTCTACTTTATGTTGCCTTTGGCTAATGCTGCTTTTAACTCAGCTCTCATTAACTTTTAAATCACAGGCCATTAACAACAGGTTGGGAGGCTACCCTGCAGCTCACTTCCCAAGCACTTTGTTACCACTTGTGGGGGACGTCAAAGCACAATTAGGCACAGAAATTCTCGCTGCATGTTGACCATTAATTAGGATACAGTCTGGACTTTCTGGAGTTCAGCTGTCAGACTATTGATTTAACTTCAGCTCGCCACTCCTCCGGTGACACTCGGTAGGGTGGCATTTTTGTCTTCACAAGAAATAAAAGAGTAAAAGGGGAATGCTCTTCACTAAATGCAGGGAGAACTTGTTGGTCCCTTGCTTCTCTGTGCAGGCTTTTACATTGATGTGTTTTTTTTAATTATAGAATTGTCCCATGGTTTTGTAGTGCTGGAACTGCTAGCACGTGCAGTCTTTAAACACATTAAGTGTAGTACAAACCATTTCTGAATGAATGATTAACTTCATAGTGAGCCACGTCCTAGTAAAACATACAGCGCAACCAATTTAGTCCAAACTATTTCTAGACACACAACTGAGTTATTTTTTAGCAAATCAAGCAAATTCAACTTTAAACATAAGCTGAGAGATTTGATGTAATTTCTGACTGTTTTTTCACATGATAATGTGTAGTTAAGGATACACATTATTTTATCAGTGGCTTTTTATAACAAATAAGTTAATGACTAAAATATGTTTGCACCTTTCTGTTCATTTAGCATTGTTACAGTTTATTGTTATATTAAGAACTATTTTCAGATGATATGTATGCTGCTTTTTAAAGTAGTAAAAAGTCATTTAAAAGCTGTGGTATATAAAAAAATTAATAAATAAATGGATTTAAATGAAACCCTTTTTTCAGTTTTAAATTATTTAGCATGTTATTAAGGCCAGCTATTGGATTACAGTTATGCTGCCTTAAAGTCTGAAAGGTCTGTATAAACACAATTTTACAAAAATGTTTACTTTTGAATTCATCTCATTATATGGCAATGGATTTGCATTCCGTTTCAGATTTTCTTTTCAAAAAACAGCGCACTAAACGAATTGTTAATGAAACCATTATTAAAGAACCACAACCTTTAACAGATATCAGAACCGGAAATGGGCTCATTAAATTCCTTATGATTTCCATCCCTGATGATAAAGATTTTACCACTGCAATCAATCGGAAGATGATTAAATTGCATTACAGTTATTATTTTACAGAGCTGATTAAAACAAATGACTTAATTTCAAACGTTCTTATATGCAATATCTACACACATATGATTCCCTGCAAGAAATAAGAAACACTCCCATTCTCTTGACGACTTGCAGACTTGACACCACCAACTCATAAACCACGTCTGACCGTGCCAACAATAAATAGTGATTTGATTACAAATGGTTAATGCAGGAGCAAACAAGTGCGTAAACCGTACATTCCTGGGGCTTTCTTGACAGCTCTCAGCTGATTAGCAATTCATCATCTCCCAGGCATGGTGACACACAGCTCTACGGCTCTGTTGCTCTGTAGAATGTGAATGAGGTTAATGAATGTGAATGAGGCTAATTCTGCCATCCTTGCCAGACCACCAGCCACATTAAACCTCACTTGGAGATATTTTATTGCAAATGTAAATTCTGATCTGTCTCAGTGTTGAGCAGAATGAATGTGTTTCTTGTGTGAAGGGTACTCTAGATGTCAAATGGTAGTTGTTATGTCCTTCGCTATCCCTAACCTGCCCCGCGTCTGACTGCACACTTCACTGCTATACACAGTAAGCATAAGAATAAAAGTACAAACATTTGCATATGATTGTTCTCACTAGATAAAGTGTGTGAAATCTTAGTAAACGAGAAAATATGTTGACAGGGTGTTCAAATTCAGTGATCATTAAACAGCCAAGAGGATGTCGGGTGCACACCCAGTCATTGCTGTTCATTTGGAGCAGGCGCTGTTGTGTCCGTGTTTAAAGTTTAATCAAATGCAGATCAGACAGGCAGCAAGTGGCTGGGTCTCTGTCAGGGCTTTTATCTGGTCTTCAGGGATTCCCTGCATCTCCGTTTGGACCCCACCTGTGTCTCCGTCTGCCTTATTGTGCCAATCAAAATAGCTTTTTCCCCTCTGGAGGCTCAGTAAAACGTATCTGTCCCAGTCTGAGAGACCGTTGTCTCTTCTCTTTATCAGTTGCTCTTGTTTAAATCTCCGAATGAAGACAAAAAAAGCAAATTAAGGTAAGACAGCTGAAGAGTTATTACCATGAAGCACATTTGAATCTCTCATAATGTGTGATCAGTCCATTGTGATTGCATTCTGCTCTCTTATTTCAAACATAGATATGAGGGCAATAAATGTAATGTCACCAAATTCAAATCCCACTGACAGGTATGCCATTAGGAGAGAGAGAGAGACGTAAAATGCTCCCCAGCATTTTTTTTGGTGGACCTTTGTAATGGTTTATCCAATGGATGCAAGAGTAGGTTTTGTATTATTAATATTATCTATATTATCTGCAGAAGGGATTGAGTCAGATGAAGCATGAAGATACATTTGATGCATTGATGTTTGTAATGGATCTCAGATGGCGTAGGTTAAGGAAAATATGAAAAATAGCTGATCTAAAGCTATGGGGAAAAAGCTATACTGTAAGTGTAAAGAATGATAGGCATGCTTCCCACAATCCCGGTTCAACAGGTTGCTTGCAAAAATAAGTTCTTTTGTTTACACTTTTTATTTACTTATCTATTTTTTTTTTTTTTTAACCAAAAATTAGCATTGTTTTCGCTAAATAATCCCTGCGGGTTGAACTTTTTTTTTTCTTTTTTTGGTTTTTGGAAGTTAAT
The DNA here is from genome assembly GCA_032359435.1 of Enteromius unitaeniatus. Taxonomy (NCBI): domain Eukaryota; kingdom Metazoa; phylum Chordata; class Actinopteri; order Cypriniformes; family Cyprinidae; genus Enteromius; species Enteromius unitaeniatus. Next base: position 164,945 of record JAUMHI010000188.1, on the reverse strand, counting down.
ATTGGATTCTCTATTCAATAAGTGCTTGCAAAACCCACATATTTTGATTCGTTCATTCTCCTCTTCCACATTTTTTAAACGTATTGTTGATACAGCCTTGACATTCTCTTGAGATTTAATATGGGCAGACATTAATTTACACATTTGTAAAGTAATTTACATGTTCTTTGCAAACATTTCTGTTGAGATTTATGATTGGGCATCTGCACAGTACATCAAAATGTGACGGATGTTAATTTCTTACAAGTAGCAATAGATTATTTACTACATGTATGCCAGCCGTATGCTAATGAACTTCTTTGCTTGCTGTACACATAACGTCTAGTGCTCCTCCTTGTGATGATTTAGATGTTTAAGTTCATATTTTATATGTGACACTGCTAAATTATTGAAATATTCTGAAGCATTATAGAAGACTACCAGTGCAGTACTTTCATTGTAAGTTACAGTTGATTGAGAGAGAAAGAGTGGACCTCATTTACAACGTGCTCATATTTAACAGAAGATTATTAAACAGGAAGTGCTGCGAATGTGTTTACAATCTTCCCAGCCTGTGTGGGTCTTGGCCGGGGACACTGGCAGCTTTAGAGTCATGTCTCTATGGACATCCCAGGTGGAGTCCATAACCAAGGGGTTGATCTGGAAGAACATGCGCTGCACTCCATGATTAATTAATTATAATTTTCTGCTCAATAGGCCTCTAAGGAATGTATTGCAGTGTCAGCAGTTTCTGCTCTATTAGGAAGTGTGCAATGTAAGTCACACAGCAGACTGCGTCATTTTACAAATTAGTACTGCCAAATTGATAGCAAAGCTTTAACTGGCAGATTCATTACGCTCGATATTAAACCAATATTAAAAGAAATTAATAAACAAAAAACCCATAAGCTATTAAAGTAATATTGGACATGCTATCTTGAACTCAGTGCTTAATTACAATTTAAGAATCAACTGAGAATTCATCATTTTTAAATGAGGGTAATTTATTCACATTGTTAATATATTTAGAAATGGATTTAAAGGCTCCGAGTTCTGATTGCTTGTGCTGCTTTTTAATCATATTGGTCAAAGGGAAGGCTTTGGTTATGAGTCAAACATAGAAAGTTTATTGGTTGCTGTAAAATCAAATGAAATTACTTCAGTGTTTCTAACGTGGTACAACGTTTATGTAGTGTTTCAATAATGAAACATCCACATGAAAGAAGCTGATTTGTTTCTAGTTTCATAATTTCATTATGAATTGAGCATTTAAATTATTGATATTTTTCTCAAAACAAAAAGTTTTGATTTGTGGGAATCAAATTAATTCATTTCATTTAATAAAATATTTAATTAATGTATTTGTGTGTTCAAGAAGATTGTATTTGTGTTAGCTCAAGAAAACATGAATGACATGCCTGAATAAAGAAATGTGGTCAAAATAAGGATTGTTGGGAACATTTGATTGCTTTTTTTTCGTTGCAAATATAGAAACCGTTGTAGAAACCTAACACACAAATATTTTAGTTACAGGTCTGGTTTAAAGGTTTAATAAAGACATTGAATCACCAGCGCTGTAAATAGAAACACGGTTTAAAGATTTTGTAAATAAAATTTTTACAATACTATCAGATTTTCTGTCATATTTAAAGTTGATGTCATAACATGAAGTGAACTACCATGCCTAATCCTATAATCCTTTCTTTCCAATAACACATTGTAAAGGCTGGCTCATTTGGTTGAACCACGCTAGGTTTGTTTATAGCTTTATGTTGTGTTAGCAAGTCACGTCTCTGTTACATTGCCATGTGCAGTGTTGCCTTGGCATTTGAATAACTGGCCAGCTGAAATATTGGAGTTTTTGCTAAGCCTCGGCTTGAAAGCTGTGCCTGTTTTCATCAATTCGTCCCTGTTGGAAGCACTTTGGCACGGATAAGACATTCTTCTCGCAGCCTAATTCAGTCCATTTCACCCAAACAGCCATCTAAACAATCTAAAATGCCCCCAGTGGAAGTGCTAGACCAGAGTCTGCTAACTAGAGGAGAGCGAATGTGTGCCTAACTGGACATCTGTGGCAGCCCAGTCTTTTTTTTTTTTTTCTTTCTCTGAGGTTCTGCATTGTTGATGGTATTCCTGAATGCAGCATGTATGGAGGAACATTTTATATATTAAGAAAGTTTTTTGTTGCATAAGAGATAAAAAGGAAAATAAATGCGCAATCAAAAAAGAATTAGCATAATTATAGTGGGAAAGCCACTGGTGCACAAAAGGCGATGGACAAGACGAAAACGATAAACTGCTGCGGTGCAATATGTTCAAATCTAAAGCCTGTAGCTGAGGTATTCTGCCTGATGTTATTTCTAAAGTTTTTTTTTTCTTTAAGCTTTTTTGAGTTTACTAGACTGACCAAGAACGTGTCATGTAAAACTCCACCTTGACTGCGTCTTTCAAAGACATTGTATCATACAGATTATTGGTGCCAGTGGTTTCTATGATGCTTTTGGGAAACATGGCCCAGATCTGTCGATGAGTGGTTTCCATCACTTGTGATGTGTTGTGCTGCATTTTGTCTGATGCAACCTAGCTTCTTGTTAGTACAGACTTCAAAACCCTAAGATGGTTGTGTCTTAAAAAGAAGCAAACAAAATGTCTTCTGTTGAGTGAGTTCGCAGGACCAGGGTTGAGAAACACTGTAGAGCAAAGCTCAGAGTTGTTGTGTTTGTTTATCCTCTTTAAAACACAAGTAAAAAAAAGTGTACAATCTGTCCTCCTCGTATATCCACTATTTTTTTTTTCACCTTCCACCTTTTTTACCATATTTAACTGGTTTTAAAGCAAATGCTCAACTGAGAATACTGCCACCCGGTGGATCCTCCAGTTAGTTCATAATGTTGCCTTATAAAATGGATGTCTAATGCTATTTCATGCATTCTTGTGCGAAAGATGACAAAACTCTCAAAAAACTAGTATGATGTATGGCGTATGAGTTATTCTGTGTGATCACTACGCAAAGCTTTACATGCTTGTGTCTCTTTAGCTCCACCCACAGCAAGCCTCCATGACCTTGACTGTTTTCAGAGAGATGTCTTTTATGCATTATCTGATAAAACTACAGGCTCTTCTAAGATAATAAGGATACAATACAGTACTACTTTTAGGGTACAGTAATTTTATGTCTGCTTAAAACACATATTTTACATTTTATTCTCCTGGCCAACCCCCACAAAAGTTTATGAAGGGATACTCCACACACAAAAAAAGAAAATTCTCTCTAATAATTTACCCTCCCTCATGCGTTCATGAGGGTGAAAATGTCATCTTCATTGAGTCTTTCCATTTGCATTATAGTGACTCAGTCACATATTTATATATATATATATATATATATAGGTCCTTCTCAAAAATAATTTCATATTGTGATTGGGTTTATTATTTTCTGTAATGTACTGATAAACATTAGACTTTCATATATTTTAGATTCATTACACACAACTGAAGTAG
>JAUMHI010000188.1:138497-155474 GCA_032359435.1 Enteromius unitaeniatus | reverse complement strand
ACAGAGCACAAATTCCTAGTATGGGAAACCATACCTGGCCACTTGTCACGTCATTTCATTTTCATTTTCATTTCATTTACAGAGTCAGTAAGTGTATGATGCCTAGTGTTTTAAAAATCTGACTGAACTGACTAAAAAGTCTTAGTAGTATATTCCAGCCTTTACAGTTTTAACATAAGCACCTAATCTCTGTGTTAGATTTTTACTAATTGGTCAAAGGACATAAATAAATGTTATTTTTGATTGTTAACAAAAATAATTAATTGCATTAATTTGATGTTTTAAAATGACAGCCCTGATTTTTATCAGATTTGTTAAAAAAAATGTTGGTTATTCACAGTCATTTAAAATCTGATAAAAAAAATGTGATGTGTTTTAGTTTTCTTTGACATTTGTTATGCAGCTCATAAGTTCACACATAAAGTGCAGTCATGTCATTATTAAATAGTGGCTGAATTGATGCATTTTCACGCACTTGTCATTGACAATGCAATGAATGTAAGTAAATAGGTGTGTGGCTTCAGACACAACAAATGCACGAATGTATAAATACTAACGTACTAAACATTAAATTTGCTGTGTGCAACCTTTTCCCCCTGTTATTATTATAATAAGGTTTCAGAATGAAATTTAACAGACAGTTTTAAATTATCCAAGCATATGGATCTAAAAGGTTATGCAAGACCGCCCGTAGACAGGGTGTGGAAATTGCTATTTAGGTCACAAGGCGCTAATAATGATTTCTGTAGGCAGGCCACCAAAAGCATGTTAACCAGTGGTCAAATGCAACATGCTTTTAAAAGTGTGCATTTAAGTAAGTATAACTGATTTGCTTCATCTGGGTTTGTTGCTCACAATGGCAGTTTATCAGTTTGATAGAATGTTTCCCGTGGGTTTCCACAGCAACAAGGTAGAAAAAATCTCACAAAGTCAACAATGTCAAGGATAGGCTACTAAATGAAGTGTGTAAAACTGAACGCAACTGTTAGGGTTAGGGTTATCAGAACTTGATTATCAAATTCAATGCGAGCCTTGCTTTAACAGTCAGTCTAACAAAGCTTCTTAGAAAACCTGCTTTGGTGCAGTGATGTCCAATGTTTTTTTGTTTTTTTTTCTCAAACAGCAGGCTTTTATTTTTTCCAAGTCATTCAGTGGGCAGGTAATAAACACAGCATTAGTGCTAAATACAGGTGAATGTCAGTGCAGGATTGTCTTTAAAGCCAGCTTTAATCAGTTAGAAGTCCCTCCAGTGGAATCAGCAGCTTGTGAAGATATTAACTTACCCTGCCACTGTGCAGCAGGCTTTATCCACATGTATGAGGGTGTAAGCCTTTTATGAAGAGATTGAAATTAATTATGAGACATGCATACGTGTGGAGAGGGTAGATCGAGGTGCTGCGTGTGTGCATTAAATAGAGAGATCAATTTGTCGACCTCAAAAATGGTCAACAACTGGCTTAGTTTTATTACAGTGAGACAATACAGCCATACAAAATGGACGAGTGCCAGTGAAATATGGCAACAGGTTTGTTTCTATGTAATCTCCTGTCTCAAATGCTTATCGTCCAACATGAGGGATATGCCGAATCATAGAGGAAGTATGAGAGATGCGTGTGGGCTGGGATTTAGGAGGTAATTGCACAAGTAAATCTGGCTGAAGTGTACAGTTGTCAGACTTCCCAGAAATGCCTGACTATGCTTATTTGAGTGTTTGTGTTTGATAGCGTGGGTCTGTGACTGTGTGTGTATGAGTTTAACAGGTCGCCGCTTCGGTTCTGACACAGCTGTGCAGATGTGCTTATTTTGTTATCCAGATCTCGGAGAGAAAACAGGATGCGGGTTTAGTTGAATGAATAGTATGTGAATATGTCTGCAAATATATTCCTCTCGTTTAATTTCGAGCTTTATCTTTTGAATCATCATTTTTCATGAATTATGGTGCTGTTAGTCAAGCCAAACTGTTGTTTTGCATCGTGTTTCATTGATAGATGCTTTGATTAGATGCAGGTGTAGCCTCATTTCTCGGTTCGCTGCGAAACAAACCTCTGCAAGCTTGTCGTCCTTGTTTATGGGCACAGCTACAATGATTAATAAAGCACTAGAATCAATGAGAAACATTCTAGTGATGTTAGCGCACTGTCACAAAAGCCTAACCTTTGACACAAACCAGGTGCAAGTACTCATGTTTTCAGTGCATTTGCTGTCTTACTGTATCTGAAGAGCTCAGTCAGGCAGCACTGACTCAGAGCCAGCTCTTCCCCTCGAGGGATGGATGTGTTTTGCGTGGGTCGCGCATACGGCTCTGGATGTACGAACATCGCATGTCATTCACTTCATGTTGTCCACGTTTGAATTCGATGCCTTCCCAAAAGAAGATTAGCAGCTCTGCTGGGGCTTCATGGGCTAATTTGAAGTATGATCTCGCGTCACTTGCCAAGTGTTCCTTTTATCGCTTCCTTCTACTTTGCACTTTCCTATACAAGCCATATTTTAGAAATGAGTAAATACATTTCTGTGGGATTTGCCCCATTCCTTAACTAAGTTCACCCTGGTTAATTTGAGTAATTCACAGCTCTGTTTTTCCTAATCTTGTTTTCTTAATGGAAGGTTATCTTAGACCATGGTTGCATCAACATTTCATTCCGGTTATCTCTACCTCAGAAGCGTTTCTCCCAATTCTCAGCCCGTATTGATAATAAACCCTCATCCATAGATCTCGGGTAGCATGACTTAATGTGAACATTGATCAGATTAGCAGTAAACTATCTCCCTGAAACCATATGGGACCAGAACATCTTGAGGAAAAAAGCTATAAAAAGTAAGATTGAATTTGAAACTCAGCGAGACCATGGATTAGTGCCCCGCCAATGACCTCTTTACTCCATAGACACCATTTGGATTTGTGTGTGTGTGTGTGTGTGTGTGGAAGGGATTATGATGACCTACATTCTGTGAAACGGGTGGTTGCTAGGGGTCTTATTGTCTCTAGGTGATGTGTTCATTGATGTCTAGTACAGGTAAGCCCATTAGTACAGCCATAGAAATTGATTTATGCTTGTAATTTGTGGTTGAAGGGAAAAGTGCATGACCATAATCTTACATCAGATTTATTTGTTATATAAACATGTATATCATTGTATAGATATTTTTGCTGAAAATTCTATAGTATTTTAAATAGTATAAAGTAAAAAGTAGGCATTAGCACACTGGTGTTTAAAATTTTACAAACCGTTCAAATATTTTTCAAAGAAGTCTTTTATGCTCACCAAGACAATCTAATATAATGAGCAATAAAAAATGTAATTGTTATAAGCCTTAACTCTTCACATGATCATTTGAATGTTTGATTATTTTAAATTAATTTGACGCTGAAAAAAACAATTGTAATTGTTGGAAACAGTTGCGATGCTTAGAATTCTTTGCTTGTATTTTGTGAAATGCCAAACAGTGTGATAATGCTCAATTTTTTTGCAAAAAATAAAGCAAAATCTATGCAGCTTACCCTGAATAAGTTATGTATATGAGTTGTGTTATTTATTTATTTAGGAATATGGACAGAAATACTTTCAAATCTGACTGGATGACTCATTCATTATTCCAAACCCAATTCATAGTTCTCAGTGGCCATTGTGTGATCGTCTTACAGTTAAGAAGGTAAACATTTAACATGGCAAATGCTGTTGATATTGTCAGAGATAGATGTCTTTGTTTTTCATAGAATAAACAGACCTCGTATTAATGGAGGAAGGTACTCTCACAAACCCATTAGAAGCCCTAATGTCTTGTTGAATGCTGCTTTTCTCAGCCCAGTTCGGGTGCCCGTCATTTTGATAAGAATCTGAGCAGTCCAATCACACAGACGTGAGAGAAGTCGTGAGAAAAAAAGCTATGCCAAAATAGGGCAAATAACAGTCATTTGCATGGATAATAGACTTTTCTGAAACAACCCCCCTCACACACACGCGCACACACACACACACTCTTTTCCTTTTATTCAATAAATAACCAAGTGGCTTTTGTTGCTAGGCAACCGTGACACAAGTACCCATTGCGTTATTTTAACACAATGTCAATGCCAGACACATGGCCCACTCTATCTTGTGGTTATTGGAGGCTTGCTAAAGAATTTGCATGCAGCACATCTCACCTGGTATATCGCTCAGTTAAATTTGAGACCTTGAAGATGGATGCCAGTCACTTTTATAACTGTGCTCGGTATACAACGTTTCTGAACAGATATCTTTAAAGTAGACGAAATTGGTGTGCAAAATGATTTTTATACAAAACAGCCAACAATAAGCCACCAGTGAGGAGTACAAAAGATGATCATATCAATAATCTGATGTCAAATTGAGAGTGTTGGTATTGATACTCAAGTTGTGCATCCAAGCTTTTGATTACCTCTAAGTATTTAGTGTTTCCCTCCACAAACCTACGTCCTTGAAGTGCAAGAATGCCCAGTTCATGCGCTATTCCACCTCCTAAAGTGAACCTGACGTCTAATCAACACCTGCAACCTCCACACCCAGCCATGTGTCCAAGTGAGACTTCTAAAGTCGTGCCAAGCTCACACTCACAGCGAGAGTTGAGGGAAAGGAGGGACTTTAATCAAAGCTCCACAAACATGAAATTATTTTTTCCTCCCCGAGCATTTTATAACCTGGGTAGCGCTGTCTGGCCCTCGTGTCTCTTTGAATTGTAAGATAGCTTTTTTCTTCAGTCGGCCGGAGAACAATTGTGCCCCTCAACACTAGCTTACAATGTGTATCTAGAGAGCCTTCACCTTATATTAGATTTGCCTTCACATTCTACAAAGAGGTGGGAGTACTGCAGTGGCCGTTTCAGCTTTAGACAATAAATGCCCCATGAAATACATACAGATCCGCAGTAATGACTGCCATCCATCTTGGCCCGCGTTTCAATGGCTTGTGCATTTACTGGGGCCTTTGTGTCTTCTTATTGTTACCCCTGGCCGATTCAGTTAGAAAGATTTGAGTACTTGATGCTCGATCTGTCTGCCTTTAGAATTTGCCTTAGAATACAGAGACTTTCGAACTCATTTTCAATAGCGTACCTCTAATATCTTTGTGCATGCGAGATGCCACGATAACCTCAGAGTCATTATTCATGCGGAAAAAAGCATTTGGATTGCAGCAGGACCAATTGCGCTAACGCTGCCTCCGAGTGTGAGAGCGCAGCCAAAGACTTTCTTAATGCCAGGTACAATATTCTACAGTGGTTTTATTTCAGATGTTACCAAGAATTTTCATTAACAAATAAGCCCTAAATATCAACTGCCACTTTTTCAGACACGTCCCTGGGCTCGCCTCTGCTGCACTCCTGCATTCTCATTAGACTGCTGGGCCATAGTAATTACAATCAATCTGAGGTGACTACGTATGACCTTCAGAGCGGTGAGAAATTCACGACTGTGAGATTTGCAGATGTTGCGACCCACAGCTCAGGTTCAGGTAAAACACCACAGTCATAATACAGAGTTTGCACCATTATTATTTAGATTCAGTACGGTGTGAAATACTCTGGCTTTTCCTGCCTTATCTCAGCTTTATGCCAGCTTTATTAAGCATTAGGATGAACACATGTGCCTGACAATCCGTTTAGTCCTTGCCCATTAGTTTCCCTAATTTTTTCTTTTCTTTTATTACGGTGAGTGCGTGGGAGGCTGTTTGGGAAACAACTCTCTAATCAGGTTTTTCCCTTTATCTTCCCAGTGAACTCTAATATTAGAGGTGTTCAAGCTGGCAGATAGTGTCAAGCTACATACTGTAGTGTGGAATTGGTTGGAGATTTAAGACGTGACCCCATTGACAGATTTCCACGTCCTCCACAGGAAGTATTTAGTGGAATTCAAATGAATGATTCAGTCCGGTTGTGGCTTACTTGGAAAAGAGAGTTCTATTTTCCCTTTTAGAAGGATTTTGTAAAAACAAATATAATTTAGTGGAGTGACAGTGTTGTATGTGATGATAAATTAATCTTTCCATATGTGTAGGGGGAAAGAAACAAAACATATTACTGAGCGTTGCCTGAGCTGCTGAATGAGTAAGCTAGGAGGTTTGACTTATTTGACTTATTGAATTTTTGTATTCACAAATAGTCATTTTTAAGTGATTATGAAAATGTATGCCTTGAAGGACACTTTTTGACATAAATATTACCATCCCCCGCGAAAAGCAAGAAATTATTCATCGCTTCCAGACATAAACATCTTGGGCTACATCTTGATCTTGCTTGTGCTTGAGAAATTTATCCAGTGTTCTGTGGCTTCCTGCATTACGTAAATAACATACGAAAACCAAGGCATTCAATAATGCAGGCAGTAGACCCTTTCTCTCAATTATTCATTTCAATTGTTCCTCTCTGTACAAGGTGTGGGTAAGGTCGTTAAAGATTTATTTTCTCAGAAGTCTGGAAAAAATAACATAATTTGTGCGTGTTTTGATAGACCCAACATAATAACTTTTTTATTTGTTTATGCGGGATCGCTGGAAATCAAAGGAAATATGTAGATTCGCCACCAGGAAAATTGTTTATTATTTTTGAACCCAAAGTCTCACAGGTATGAGGTACAGAACAGATAAACAGATTCCTTTATTGATATATTCATTGCTTCTGTATTTTTTCCCCACCGTAGAGCACAAGGCAGTTGCATTAGTTTTGTTAGACAAGATTTACGGTGAAGTAACTATATTTAGGAGAAACTTGGTCCGATTGCTTTGCCTTAGTGAATGCAGTAATGTATCTGTGGAATTGATGTTGTGCTGTAGGTTATACTGATTAAATAGGCTGTGACAGCATTCAGCCACAGTTTTATTATCGTTCTTTTGAATTTCATGGGTTTAAGATTCAAAGCATTTCAATCTACTGTGTGTTTCCTGAAGTCACAGAGCATAGCGTCACACATTTAGGCAAAAAAAAAAAAGCTCTCAGATTGTGATGTCTTCATCTACGTTATGTGCATTCATTTAACAACTAGCATCAAAACAATTAACATTCTTGCATTAACTCAACATATTGTTTAAACAGCCATTAATATGAGTCAGATGTTCTAGTCAGACTAAATGTGTGTTTTAATTTGTAATATGGAGAGAGAGAGAGAAAAAAGTTATGTTTACCTGTTCTTTACAGAATTGTGTACAAGTGCAATAGGACCCCTTCAAAAGAGATTTTAAAGGCCTTCAAAACATGAGGCTCATAAGGCAGGAATGGATTATAATAGGATTTTTAGCCTTTATTCGACCACATACTGTAGTCGGGCAATAGAATAAATAGAAATAGAAGTCCTGCTACGTTTCCTATGAGAGGAAATGATCAGTTCAAGTGCACGACATAGAATCAGACAAGCCGCAAAGAACCCAAAATAAAAACTGCTGCTGGCAGCTCTTGTGCTTAATAACATCACTGTTCACCGATTATTTATCAGCCTACTATTAGAGTTCACTACAGCGTTATCGGGATGGGTTAAAATAAAGGAAACTAAAAAATTACTGTTGACTCCCGCTGACCAAAGATGACCTACAGCATTGCTGGAGTAATGAAAGAAAACAGGCAACTTATTAAATTTGTTTGCAGCTTGACAGTGATTAAAACAGATACTTAGGTTCACTAAGTTTTGCCATCAGTAAACCTAATAGAAATTTGTTTAATAGAATTGTAGTTTCAGAAAATATTTTGCAGTGCTTTAACTGAAGGGGTCATATCATGTTTTCACTGATTGCTGACTGTGTGTAGCACCTGCTGCTCTGCAAAAGCAGTTGTCCCAACTGGTTTTAATTTTGTGTTTAGCCAGAATACTGTGAGAACATTTGTAATGTGCAATCAGGTCCCGTCTGAATTCTGCCTGTGCGATTTCAGTGATGAGTTTCTCATTCAAAACATATCGGCTGCATATTCACATGAGTGACGTGAGACATATGGTTCTCTCTCAATTAGTTTTGTGATTTAAGTTTCAAAGCCTATTAAGACAGATTTGTGAGACAAATAGTAGATACACTGCAATCAAGAAAAGCAATCAAATCATTTATATGAAGAAAATCAGCAAAACAAGTTGTGCAGAAATGTAAAAAGAATGGTATTGCTTCCAATGTAGAAAATAATAGCATTAGTTTCGTACATAAAGGCATGTATGGAAGTAAATAAGCTACTACTGCTGGCTTTGACTTTGATCTGTTCTAGCTGGTGTATGAGGAATTTACATGATTGTGATATATGTGAGTAATGCCAACAAAAAGAGTAAGAGTAAGAATAGTCTTTATTAATCCCGAAGGAAATAGTTTCTCCAATGGCTGCATATTTTCAGATACAATGACATAAGAAGATAAACAGAATAAAAATACAGTATAAGTCAACTTACATATATGAATAGAATAAAAAATATATCTGTACACATATAAGAGAAAAAATAAAAAGAGAAATACAAATACTGACTGTCCAGAAAAGTGCAGAGTTGTCTCTTGACTTGATTGAATAATTGTTATTGCGCACAAGATAATTGCACTTAATTATTATTGCACATAATATTAGAAATTGCGTTTTGAGTAGTCATAGCATGGTTACAGAAACATTTATCTGTGCAGTCACAACAACTCCCAAATATAGGAGGAAGAGTTTGATGGCCACTGGTATAAATGACGTAAAAACACTCTGTTGATGTTATGTGTGTGTTTTCCTCTGCCTTAAATAACTTCTTTGTGGTGAAATAAGTAACAACACTTATGGTTTGCATTAAGGTACAATACAGTTTGCTTTACCCCTTCTTACAAAAACAACCTCTTTGCTAAGACACACACACCCACAAAAAAAACCCTTAAAAATATGCTGAGTACAGTCATTTTGATATGAAAAAAATGCTGGAAGATTTGGTCCATTTTCCATATCTTACTCTTATTGTTGGTGTTAAGCCAAAAGCATAATGATTTTCTGATGACTCTGAATAATAGTGTCTATCCTGCTTCCTCCTCATTACTCCACTTCTACTGAGTGGTGTAAATGTGGACAGTCATATACTAATGTATTCAGTTGTTTGGAATGAACTTTGGAAACAACTTTTTTTGCAACTTAGTTGAACTGGGGAGGTTTCTTTCATTTCCAAACTTTGAGGATATGTATGGTGCATTTGAAAGGTTTTTTTTTTTTTTCAAAAGATGAAGGGGAATTAAACTTTTCCATCAAAGAATCTCTTTAATTTCTTGATTGCATGAAAGCGTTTCAGATATTTAATTCTTCCTGTGTTTAGTCAGCAACACAGTTCAGCCTTTCTAGTGCTGCTTTGGGTTTCTGCCTGGTTGTTGTCCTCTCCCTGTGGTATCATGACCTTTGGTGCTTTCCTTCTTCTTGTTGTGATGCACCCAGCAGAGCATTACACCGAGACTGTTCACAGCTAAAGCACTGTCTGGTTGCGCCCCTTAACCTCCCCTCTCACACACACTTTGCTCCTCAGATGTCACTGTGCATAAAAGAATCCATGCCTGCTGCATGAACTGCATTGGAGGCTCCAGTTATAGCCTGTCAATCTCCATCCCTCCATCAGTAGCAGCAGTCGTCACACACAAGGGCAGTGAGGGAAAGCGTCATTAATAGGGTAGAAAAAGATGGGATCAATAGGCCTCCTCAAAGGAATTCATTTTGAGTCTAGAAAGAGTCCATCTGTAGATATTTTTTTTCACCCACAAATTAGCTGAATAAAGTGCCTGTAGCTTGTATGAAGGACTGTTCCTCGACCGCCTGCTAGCTGAGCAGCATGAGATAGGCCTGCTGAATGGCATTATCAAATGGGAAATTATTGCTTGGAATAATCAGTTGCTGCTTTAATGACTGTGCACGAATTAAGGCAGACTGTTTAGCACAAAGTGAGATCCTCGTAGCATTTCACAGTCAGTGGCACCATGGAGATTCACCAGCCGGAGCCTCTGTTATGATTGATTGCTTTCAGACCACTTCACACTTTACCCTCTGACCCCTGAATGGTATTCTATTATTTTTCTTATTTCTCCTCTTGCCCTTTGTAGTGAACTCCAGGGATCTGCTCACACTGTTGCTCAGAGTCTGGTGCTTCAGCGGGTAATGAGTTTGATGTCTAAGAAAAAGAGATTCAAGTCGAGCACAATCGTTCTTGTAGTGATGAGACAATGTTTGCTCTCAACGATTCACATCCGTCTGTCTTTGCCCAGAGACACAAGCATCCTCCTACTTAGATAACGGATTCCTTTATCAACTGAACCCAATTAAAAAACTGAAATAACGAGAAATTCATTTAATATCGCTGATCCTTATCATCGCCATGTGCACACAAGCGATTGAAGATGAATGGCATCTCTATTATCATCTTTCTCTCGCGAAATCTACATTTCTTTTTAGTTGATGGACAGGAATCCATATCTAGGTATGTATGGAAGTCACATTGTGACATTGCGATCATTCCTATAAACTGTTAATCCAGAAGGAGAGAAAAGTACATGACAAGAGTCATTTTTGTTTTCCCTTTAGGGTCAATAGATAATTAGAAAAAGCAGGCATACAGTATTAAGTCCTATAACTAAAGGGATAATTTAGCCAAAAATGAAAATATAATTTTCTCTTTCTTTCTTTTACAGAACACAAAAGAATGAATTACCATAATGTTGGTAATATGGTACAGTCTTAAAAAATTAAGTTGCCATAGAAGTGCATTTTTTGCCTAAATGGCTCTATAAAGAAATTTTAACATCTAAAGAGCATTTCTGTTTCTTTGTGTGGAAAGAAGGTTCTTTAGATTATTATGAAAAGGTAAGAAAGAGATGGTCCTTTGACTGAATGGTCCTTTGTGAAACCAAAATTATTTTTCTATTCGTTGTGAAGAACCTTTTAAGCATTTTTAAGAGTGTAAAAATGCTGTTCCGCAGAAGAAAAGTCAAGAGGGTGAATTATTTTTGGGTGAATTCTACCTTAAGGGTGAAGACTAAAAGGCCATTTTTAGAACCAAAATTAATCAGTCAGTAGTGGGGAGTTCTATAAGTTGTTATTGGGCATTGTGACATATAATTTATATAATTCACAGGTTTTTTAGATTTTAGCTTGAAACTTCAAAGCAATCTAATGTGTTTTTCAGGGTTATTTTTATTGCTGAGATACTACTGACCAAACACCAAGTAAATTAGCTAAGAACTTCAAAATAGACCCAGAACTTGACCAATTAATTAAAAACAATTGAGACATATGAAAGCATAAACCTCACGAGATGTTAGGAAAGCAGATATATTGAGCTCTGCTCTTTCTACTTGTGAAGTAAAAATAAGGATTCCAAGTACTGAAGTCAGAGACAAGGTCGGCGGGTATGTCTGAACTCCAACTGTGAGAGTTGAAAGGCTGAAATGCTTTCAGTTAAGGAAGTAGAAGCCATTAAAAGTCATGTCATTGTGCTGCTCCCTTCTTTATGAGTAACTGATACAATCACTGGTGATGTGCACCAGCTCACTTGCAGCTCATCACCATGCACACTACATACTAACAGTTCACCAACTATCTAACACCCCTGCGTCTTGCCTCTTGCTGCTCGAGACATGTGTGCCTTGCATATGAAACAGGCCTGTGTAATCCAATCGTGGAAACGCATGCCCTAAAGAGCCACATTGCCTGCCTATGCATGTTGATAATCCTGTTTATATAATCCATGCAATGTTGGTTGGAATAAACCTTCCGAGTGACATTTAACTGCTTTTGATGCAAACATACTCTCCCGCAATCAATCATTTACATGTAGCATCCTGTGAATTTACCTCAGTACACTAATGAATGATTCCCCATCCATCCCTGCTGCGCGGAAGGGGTCAGCGCAGACCTCACCACGGATTCCCAGCACTCTCGCATCACGATTGAACTCTGGAGACTCCAGCAGGGCTCTGATTAATGGGTAGTGTAATCAGGAGACACATGGCTGAGGTAAACCCATCCCAGACAGTATGCAGGTCGCAAACCGTTCCGCGCAGGCATGAGGGATCTGATAATGGCTGAGGAAGAAGTCATCTCAGCGGGAGCCTGTCCGGAATTACTAGCTCCTTTTATGAAGTGCTATGGCTAGGGAATGCTAATGAGACATTTGATAAGGCACAGAGGGCTAAGTCAAGTGTAAGGTGCCAAGGCAGAATGTGCGAATGTGCGAGCTATGATCAGCTATTGTTTTTTTTTTTTATCCGATAAAGATAAGTGGAGAGGCCCTTAGCAAGGACTTTGTAAAGTATTGGCACCTGTTCCGGGAAGCCAGGTAGACCTGAAGACATTTGTTGAGTGGTGCGTCAAGACGACCTGCTTTACGGAGGCTTAACTGCTTTAAAAGAGGTTTTGGAAGTGAATATATTTCTTAGGTCCCTATATTACAGCAGAGCACTTGGGGCCCAATTCAATTATGTCTTTATCATACGTTCTCATATCCTATCAGTCCTCGTGAGACACGACCACATCATAATGGAACTGTTAACATTTACGCATAGTGGAATGGATTTTTCTGTCGCTTTAACTGTGACAGACTGCATTTTAGCATTTAAATGTTACATTTTAAAATGCACCCATTTTAATATCGCTTAAATGCATATGTTTAAAGAGATGCACTCTGCATTTCTCTCTCTTTTATGGTCAATATTGGATATTATTATTGATGAAAGGATTGATGCTCCTTTCATTTTCATAATTTTCACACCAATTTAAAGTTAATCTTTAAGAAAAAGTGTTTGTTTTTTTATCAAAATTTAGATTAGCTTTGTTGTCAGTTTCACACCAATTTAAAATATATTTCTATAGTATACTGCCTAAAAAAAACCAAAAAAACTAATATTACAATTCTGGCTCATAACGGTGAAACAAAAATAATATATTGAGCATTTCCAGTTTATCTGTGTTATTTGACTAAACATGCCTGAATCTCAATGTGCATATACACCCTAAATTCATGTGATTTAAGTAATTTTGAATTCAAGGCACAGTATATACACTATGGCCCAGGGCATGGGTTTGTGATATTTTTAAAGAGCCATTTTAAATTAATTTCCAAGCCAAGATCTTTTGCGACCAAAGGTTGTGGCCTTCATGTCAGTGACGTTTGCTCATTAAGTGCCAATCAGAGATTACAGCAGGCTGTGATTTGCCTGTCTAGTGACGGAGCACCTGTCAGAAAGTGGCAATCTCTCACCCTACATCTGCATGCTGCGCAGTGCCACTGCCTGTCCAGTTTCTCATTATCTCTGTGCCCTTTTACTGCCCACATGGCTCTGTAAGTGGGTCAGAGCTGCTTACATTTGCGGTCTCCAAAGTCCCAAATTTCTATCCACGCTCATTGATCAGCTAGGCTGTGACCCAGAAAGCACTGCTGTGGCTGTCCACACACTTACCGAAGTTCAGAGAGGAAATTTGGTGAGTTATGCACCGTGTGTGTTGTAAATCATCTCAGTGTTACTGTTCTGGAATAACTACGTTAGTACCAATGATTGCTTCTTTACTTGCACAAGTATAAAACATCTGCTAGACATATTTTACAAGTAGGTTTTTTATGATAGATAGCTACTGTAAATTTTAGCTTCTCATAGTTTTATACAGATAGACCAATGCGACTGGAACAAAAAGAGCTATTTTTAGCAATAGTTTCAAGCAGACCACGTGTTTATGAAATGCGCTTTGCGAAGTGTAGCTCGACACGTCCACTTCATTTCACACCTAATTTTCAGGAGAAAGGTATATTGAGACAGTCAGCTTGTTTCTCTCTGCATCTGCATATTACATGTCCTGAGAGATTTGAATCAGATAAATTAGGGCATCTTTGATCCGACGGACACATCTGTCATTCATTAATGCTGTCACAGAGTCTCGAGAATACTGCCAGCTGAGGCTCTCCCAGGAGAAGATGTCTCTCTCTGTCTTTTTACGATGCTCAAGATAAAAACACAATTAAAACATTAGCTGGAATGTTCTGTTTAAAACATTTTATTTTTTTCCCTCAAATGAGCAGCGCAATTAAGAACGTGAAAACTCTGCCGTCCTGGCAGGGGCTATAATCGAATCTGGCAGCTCCATGACAGGGGTGATTACGAGAACTTTAATTGACAACCTGTCATTTTTCCAACATTTCCGATAGACGGCGTGTATCGTTTCATCATTTGCAAACACTTAAGAACTCTTCTAAGACACGCCGACGTTGTAAAGCGGGCAAACCGCCGTAACCCCACAGCGTGTGTTTTAATCACAATCCCCCGTGCAGCCTCGATGACCCGTGGAAATGCGGAGATGACAGCGGGATGTAGGCAATAAAGACTCACCATGCCCTCTTCAGCAGTTCTTAAATAGTGATGAGGTGCTCATAAGCAGCACTGCTAGAAGAATAATATCCCCTCTGAAAGGGTCCATACCTGCGAAGCCATGTCTAAGTGGACGTCTGCAGCCTGATGTGAAATTAAAAAATTCACCTCTTACTGTGACTCTAATTAAAAACACTGGAATCAACAATTTTGCATGCAAGACGGCGCTTCAAGAAGAGATGCCTGGTGGGTTTGCCGTTTGCCGAGCGTTATTAGCATACTCTTATTGTCTATTCCTCTGTTTAGCCCTGACGCATGAACTTTATCACCTCCAATGGTTTGCAACGCTGCTCGGTTTCTGTCCTCAGAAGGTTTTCACAACACTTTTATCAAAATGCATAATACTTGCAGCTGCGGAGTACTGCATGCATCCTTTTTCTGTTATTTTAAGAAGATGCACCACAGACCTTTGAACCCACTGAAAATATGATGTATTCAGAATGAACAAAACAGCCCTCTCAGGGATTGTTGGAGGACTCCTTAAAGGTTGGCTAAACAAAAAAGAGAAGAAAAATCAATGGCTCTACAAAGAAATTTCTTCCAATAGTTTGAATACAGTACTCTTTATTCAAAACCGAGACTGGTTCATGCTCGCGTTTGTATATTAGCTGTTCGTGAGCCCGCTATGAGCCTTAAACATTGATTTACCAGAATCTTTCTTTGATTGTTCTTCATGTGTGTTTATCAGTCAAATTATGTGTGTTTGTAGTGGCTGGATAAAAACGCAATAGAAAGCGAAATAAAGAGTTGGCGTCCTCTTGCTTTTCCAATTGTTCTGCATCTGATTCTTTTGAAATGTGTAAATATGTGATTCTACTGACTGTTTGCTACCTTCTTTACATTTCCTCTCCATTCAAGAGCAGGTTGTTGTTCAGGAAGCAAACCAGGGCAGCCAAAACTTGTCAGAGTGGCAGAGTTCCTCTCCAGAGGAAGCACATTAAAATGCAAAATCGACCCCATCTGGGTTTTGATTTGCAATGTAAATCCACTTTGTTGCAACACAGAAACATGACTGTGATTCCAGTATGTGAAACTTTTTGTTGAAGTGCAGTCATGATCTCTTTCTTGTCTTTTTTCCACTTTTTTATTTTTATTTTTTATAAAAGTTAATTGAATTGGATCCTAATCTTGTTCAAGATGTGTTGAAAGGGAAAAAAATAAAAAATAAAAAAAATAAATATATTAGTGCCGGATACAAAAATCTACTATCTCTCTCTTTTTTTTTTTTTTTTTGCGCCCTCTGGGATCGGGAGCAATCTTAAGGCTGTTTTTGCCGATTAGGTCTTTGGTGTTCTCAGCTGAATGCCTCTCTTATCACAAATGCCATGGTCTTTTTCTCTGGTTGCCTGTGGAGAGGAGAGTGAGATGCGGCCTGGGATGTCAGTGATCAGCCACCCTGCTCAGCTCTGCCTGAGTCTCCTCTCTTCTCCTGGAGGGGCTGACACTGAGCTAGACTCAACAGATGACCCACACAATCACTGCAGCACCTGAAAATAAAATAGTTTTCCCCGGGCTCCCAACATCACAGCATTTCCTTGTGTGTGTGTGTTATACCTGTGTGTGTGTGAGAGAGAGAGGCGTTTTAAAAGGGCAAAAAGAAAGTCTTGTATTTCAATAGCATGCTAATTCTCTGAATGGAGACTGTAAATAGATAGATGTGGAATTTTTCCAGAAGATCCATGGGATTTCTTTTGAATTTGTGATTCAGTATATTTAAGGCAACGTATAATGCATGTGATGCTCTTGCTCAAAGAGTCATTGATTTTCTATTTTATTGTTGTATTATTTTGTAGGTGATATCATAAGGTCAGAAAAAAAAGTACTGGAGCATGTTACTTGGCTGTTAGTGCACCAACATAGTGCTGAATTATTGATCAGCTTGGGCCTACCAGCAGAGACTATTGTAGTTAGGGAGCATTCACATTAATGAATATTGAATAAGATTTCAGAGTTCAGTAAGATTTTTAAATAGCTACGCTGTTCACATCAGAATACTAAGATTTTTCTCTGACAAAATTTGTTAAAGAGCTATTAAGAATTAAATATACATGTGATCTACAATTCAAATGTTTGGGGTCAGAAATCTTTTGAGATATATATATATATATTGACTTTCTTCTTTTCTCTTGGGCTTTCCGTTTATCTGACCTGGTTTCGGCCCACCCTTCATCAGCACACGAACTCTGGACTTGGATGTTCTTTTATTGTTCCCTGCACACAGAGCAGTCACACAAAACGGCAAGTTCAGTGATGATACAGCTCAAATATATAATAACAGTAGATAATATAATATCATAAACAAAACGAAAATAAATAAAACATATTGTAATACCTATGTCATTGTACAAATTTGTGTCCTCATAAACCACATAAACACACACAAACACACACACACACACACACACACACACACACATATTTAAATATAAAATTCTATGTGTGTGTGTGTATGGATGCATTGAATTGATCAAAAAGGCATTTATAAGAAGATAAATGTTTAGTTTTTAAATGTTTGTTTTTTACCCCTATTCATCAAAGATTCCTGAAGTATTGGAGGTGTTAAGTACTCTTTTAAGAGAACAATGGGGAACATTAAAGGACACACCAAGATGCAGAAAGTAAAAAAAAAATATTTTTG
>JAUMHI010000188.1:111759-130122 GCA_032359435.1 Enteromius unitaeniatus | reverse complement strand
TGCAGTCCGTGCGTCTCTTTTATAGTGAAGATAATGCCGAACACCTGTGACGGAAATCCTCACAGGTGTTCGGGAAACTAGAATTCCTGGTGATCAAATACTTATTGACCACACTGTAACTTCAAATCTCAAAATTCATCCTTTAAAACTCATTGAATTACAAACATTTAGGTTTGGACAGCGCATCGTAATGTCTGTGTTCATAACTGTGAGTGACAGTTAAAGGGTTAAAGTGAAATCTTTATTTTCTGCATTTCTCTGAGCGACACAATTGTTAACTACACATAATACAGCATGTGCAATGTTCATTGTCTTTCAGTGTCTGTCGTCTAGCTATATGAGGACATTCCTCATTGACTTCTTTGAGAGTCACTTTACTAGCGTTTCATCTTTTCATTTAAGAAACCATGAGAAAGCAAGAAAACAAAAGGCTTCATATACTGTACACTGAGAGACTAAAAGGTCTTCATGACAACCTATAAATATATATATTATAATGCAGTGTTATTATTGTGCAGTAAAAAAATACTTCTGAAAGTAGTAAAAATGATTTGTTTCCGATTGCATTTTAAATATTAAATATTTTAATATTGAAGCATTCAGTGTAACAGATGTGTATTAAATAAAAAAAATATTATTATTATTATTATTATTATTATTATTATTAAACAAAAACAGGCGATACAGAATTTCAGAAAATAAGCTATATATTTTTGAATATGAATGCATTCATTATACTAGATATGTATTACATCATAAATACACATTATTGTATTATTATTAATAATAACTACAACAGGCATCACAGAATTTCAGAAAAATAAGCTACAATTTTTTTCAACCATGCTTTTGCAAAAAAAAAGTAATAAAAACTTTTTATACATTTATTTGATTAGACACCCTTTTTGATACTTCAAATATGATTATTTCATGAAAACAAGTAGAAAAATAAAATAAAAACATTTGGGGGAAATAAAATAATGTGATGTATTCAGTATATGTGAAGTATAACTTGATGTATTCATATTACTTTGTTTACTTCCCTATGTTTACTATTTTACATATATACATTTCAGCCATTAATTGTTACATTCAAACTTTCAGAAACTGTGAGTTCTGAAATGCAACATGACTCTGTTTTGACTTTCAAATGAGATAACGTAAACCTGATATATCTGATATATCCATTATTCAGATTCCCTCCTCACCACGTGTCCATATGCCTGTGAGCTCTCGTGAGCCAAAGAGAAGAACCATTTTGCCGAAGATAGTTTAATGCAAATCAAATAGAGCTCAGCCATAATTCAGTCATTCTTTATTCATGAGCGTACTCCATGACTGGCCGCCGCTCTGGCTGTTGTGTTGTGTGGAAAGGAAGGTCAGGGTAAGGTGAAGTATTGGCATGCCTGTGTCTGTGGTGCACTGGAGCGGACCATGACAGAAAGACAAATGGGCGAACGTGTTTGTTCAGGGCTAGCGGCTATGATTGTCTATTTAGAGATTTGTGGGTGTCAATGAGTGGGTGGGTGTACAGGTGGAGGTGAGGTGGGCTGCTTTCCTGTTTAGGGACTGTTTCCCTATTGCGTCTCCTCTGTCTTTGGGGCTCAGACTCCAATAAGGAAAGCTCGCCCAGCCACTCTGAGCTTACGGCTCTGTCTTTGCGATAATAATTATAAGAATTAATAAAATGTGTCAAAGCGAGAGAGCCAGCGGTGCTTACTAAATCATTTATGTGGCATAGACTAAATTTTATCACAACAAATCAGCAACGCAGCAGAACTTTTCTCCCTTGCTCATTCTCTCACTCTATTTTTTCATTATTCTGAAGACCGCTTATCACATTAAAGATCGTAGCTTCTGAGTAAGAAATAATAGCTAAATGATGCAGTGCTTTCTTAAAAGTGCAAGCTTCTCGCAGGTATTCTCTTTAAACTATTTACTTTCATCACCAGGGTTTACTTACAAGGCACCATTAGTTAACCGCAATAAATAAAGTAGATTGTCTTTTGATCATCTGTGTTTAGATATTTAATTTTAGCACTCTATGGAATGCTATAGAAAAACAATACTTTTTACTTGCTAGCAATCAGGCAGTGTAAGTTGGAAGCTCATTAAGAATGACAGCGTAATTACTTTGTGGCCTTATAGTCAGATTTACGCTCATCAATAAATACAGTGCAATCAGCAGGCTTTGATTACGGTGTGCTCCTTTTCACCAGCTAAGTAAGAAGCTTGATAATAAAAGAGACTATATAATTTACTTGAAGCATGAATATCACAACAAATGACAGTCATCCCTCCCTCAGTGCAGACGCGTGGTGAATCCCCTAATTACTCTACCTGCTTCTGTCTGCTGTGCTACCATCTACTACGAACAATTTGACACCGTATGTTTTTTAAAAAGAGATAAGACGTCAGATTATTATAGTAGGTTTTGTGTTCTTGGCAATGAGAGTAGCCATCTTACACTCATTACATTAAATCTGATCAAATTACGTGCTAGCTGAAAATAAAAACCGCTACCAGTCTCATGTTTTTACTGTTTCCACTTTATACTATATAGTGTTAGCAGTTTGACAAAATAAGACTTTTTTGGAGATTTTTGTCTAATTGAATTACATCAAGACAAAAAATGCATGTGCTATACATAAAGTAGACTGGCCAAATTGTTCTATTTTATTCTATTCTATTCTCACTATTCTCACAATATCATTATGACTGCACTTAAGATGCCAACTTTCAGTAAACATTACGATCTGTAATTTATTTCCATGAAGATTTAAAAATGTTATTTTAATTTTTTTTACTATGGATTAAACTGTTCCATATGTGATCTTTTATATTTAGCGGCAATCTATTACTGCCATGTACGCCAAAGGGTAACAAAATATTTTGCTTAATAATAATAACAACAACAACAATGTTATTAATACATGTTATGGTATTAATATTATTATTATTATTATTATTATTATAACTACTGTAATGCCAGATATTAAAAAAGTTAGGTACTATTAAAAATATTTAAAAAGTAGGTACAAACCTTATCATTTTAAGTAATTAGTATTTATTTATTCATGTGTCTATTAATTGATTTTTTTCAAAACAATATATTCCTTTTTTAATGCACTTATATGTGTGTGTGTGTATATATATATATTTATATATATATATATATATATATTAATCCTTTTTTTATATCTTTATAATAATATCTAATCATTTTATTTCAGAATGGAGATGGAAATGCTATTAAAAATAACGACATGTTTTTATATCAAGAATAAGTATTTATTAAATCTTTAGTTATAATGACAAAAGTTTTTTATAACTAGTCATTATAACTAATGCATATTTTATTAATATACAGTTAATATGACAGCTGTGCATATAGTAGTTGTTTAACATTTGCTTTATTCAGTCAAATGAACGTAAAAAGTAAGAAGTAAATAGTTTGGTGCTTCGCACTATAGTGTGTCATTAAAGCTCAGTACAGAACAAAACACATTTACTAAAGATTAAATGCATTTTAACAGCTTATGCCCTTTGCTTGATACAAAGCGATTAGTAAAGCCAGACAGACACTTGCCTCATTCTGTTTAAGGATTCACCTCTTCAACAGGAGAGTTTGAAGGTGCTTGCCTCATAATTGGCTGCGTGAGCCCCCGGCCTTTCAGCTGTCAAACACTCATTAGATAAAGATGTGCATATTAAGCTGTTATTGATGGCTTTGTCTGATTTATTTGCATTATGTTTTGATTCGGAGGCACACAGAGGAAGATGGAGTTATAATGAGAATCATCATCAGGGCAATGAGGTTGAAAAGCAATGGAGCCATACAAATGTCATTACCAACTGTGCAGCAGGTACTCAATGAAAAATAATGGCAGTGGGATGCACTGATAGGCACAGTGTTTTAATGCCCCCCAAAGAGGAAAGGTAACAAGGCAGATAGCAGTGTATGTATAGAATCTGTCTCAGTGATACCAGAAGGTAGAGTTTGCTCTATTTTAGCAATAATAGTATTTATACACAGTTAGATTTTAGAGTTCATGTTTGTGAACCACAAAGGCTATCAAAATATGTAACATAAAAGTTATTCCAGTAGCTATTATGACCAGAGGTGGTCGAAGTACACAAATCAAGTACTTGAGTAAAAGTACAGGTCCATACTATAAAATATTACTCCACTAAAAGTACTCATTTTTCAATTTTACTCGAGTGAAAGTACAAAAGTACTTGTTTTTTTATGTACTCAAGTAAAAAAGTACTGCAATTGTTTTACGGTCTACATAATTTTTTCATTATGCCCGATTTTTGACTGGCATTGTAAAACTATTGTGTCGATCTCTGATTCAGGACGATTGTTTTACAATGCCAGTCAAAAATCGGGCATAATCAGCAATTGTTTTTACAATTTTTTAATTAAAATGTATTATTCATTTATTTTACTTTTGGCACTTGACATGAAATGCCAGTCTTTCATCTAGGACAGCCAGAAATCGTTAATTGTGTCTGGTTATGCCACACTAACTTTATAGAGAGATAAATGAACTCTAGGTTCAGTTAAACTGCAATACCTGCTGCTTATGCACAGCACCTCGTCATACAGATGAGGAAAATGCATTTATACATGCACACTGTATGAGTAATGACTCTCTGAACGCATTAGACTTACATGAGGGGAAGTTTCACCAGGCACCTTGCATGTACACACTCAATACAACACCTTCATCTCAAAACAAGAGATAACATATCAAATGAGGATGTCAGAGGGGAGGTGAGGAGCTGCAAGTGTATGAATTTGCTACAATCAAACAAAGAATCGCTTTGTATAAGAAAGAGGCAGTGAATTCTATGATCAAAGGTCTTTTTTTGTTACAGAGTACAATTTCATTTCCTCCAATCTGTCTGCAAGATTAAGTGCCAGCCCTGCAAATGACTGTTATTCGTTTTGATGTCAGTGAAGGCAGACACTCTGGAACAATGCAATATTGAGCCTACAGACAGGCAGATTGTAATCGAGGGGTATACAGTGGAGACATGGCTCTAGCAGCACTCAGACTGGAGGTATTATCTCTCTTGCATGTTTATTTAATGGGAACAGACACAAGTGTATGCAATGTGATGCAGGAGGATGCGTTTTGCATGCTGGGGCGATGAATCAAATGTGCACTTGGTGGATACAGCTGTCCTTCAGGATAGCTGCCAGCTCGTGATGACACAATTCAGCTTTCTGAAAATGTTACAAATTGGGCATTAGACAAGTTGCAAATATGAGTCTGACTTGAGAGTTTTGAAGTTCAACTATATTCTGCTTATTTTTCGAGAAAAATAGATGCTGGCCACCGTAATCACCCAGAGTATTGGAACTGGCTGCTGTGTAATGGCATATAACAGCCACTGGCTGAAAAAGGGGCACACATTAATAACCAGGCAGCTCCACTCCTTCTCTATTAATCATTAAAGCATATTGATTCATAAGAGCCTTGCTTTCCTCCTCAGTTTAAATTAGAATGATCTTCAAATTGATCCATCAATCCATCATTGGTTGCACAGTAAGCATCAAAATGGCTTGTGCGTGGGCCTCTTGTAGCTTGAAATTACTGAACACTAGCAAACAATGTGTTTGATGAAGCCCATAGGCCCAGTGTAAGTTAGCACCACATGGAGTCACTTAAAGGTCAGTAGAAGCTGTTAAGTGCTGCTATTGATAGGAGTCTTTACAGCTTGATAACAAGTATGTGAGATGACAATAGTATGGACAAATGTCAAGCATTAGAATGTGCAGAATGTCAATCCATGGGAATCGATTGTATTTCTGTTGTTCTTTTAAACTGTGATGGTTGCACTAACATAGTAACTTGAGTAAGTCGTTTTAAAATAGGGGCAATACGGCAAATGACGATAGCAGCGACAAGCTTTACATACTTTTTGTATGTGTGTAATGGATGGATAAGATAGATAGATAGATAGAGGCCACTTATAAGGTTTTGAAACAGAGTATCGATATTAAAACACAATATTAAATACCATATAAAATTGCTAAAGTTAGGTAATGTGTTTGAATTTTCTCCTCAAATGAACAGACTGTTTTCTCTGCTCTCACATTTTTTTTTATTAGGGACATAACCAAAGTGTCGAAGGTTAATTTGCAAAACATGTTTGATCTCAACTATTACAGAGGGCATATATAAACGAACCGAATACTGTGGTACTTTCTTTGTATCAAGGTTAACATAAATGAAGGGGAATGAGAGATTCCGACGAGACATTAAAGAGAGAATTACTCCCTTGTGTTCTCAACTGAATCAATGCATTGACTCAGGAGTTTCAAGAGTTATGCTTTATTTAAGCTTTCGTGATTCTCTAAGTGAGGATGCACTGTGGAAGAAATGCGCAGCACTTTATCAGCACTGGGTTTATTTTGGTCTAACAGGAATTCTAAATAACTGATAAGCTAACTGTATTGCATTCATGTATATACAACTGAAAAGTTCTCGAGGTGCGCATTGTCTCTCATGCTATTAAATATTCATTAGGCTTCTGAATACCCTTAAATCAAGGTCTCTGGCATTATCTGTCTCCTCACGGATGTCATTAAGCTCAGCTACATGCCCTCTTGCTCCACACACACTCTTCCGCACAGAGCGGGCCACAGATGGACACGCACGGGGAGGTGTGTGATGGGAGCACGGCCTCAGACGCAGAGCTGTCCCTCACAGCCATGTAATAAAATAAACATTGTCACACACAGACACAAAGCATGCTACTCAAAAGTAAACTCTGTGTGTGCGCAGGAGAGGCAGAGAGGACGCCAGGCTGGGGGAGAGGAAGAGGTGGTCCTGGGGAGAGGGTATGATTAGCGTATCAGGCATGCATCAAAAGCCCTCCAAGCTGTCATCGTGTTCGCGGGGCGTCAAGATAAGTAGCTTTAATATTCCAAGTCGCCACAGCATAGCAACAGTTGCCATCCCCCCCCTCAGAACGGGGTGGGGGCTTTCCGAGAAGCCAGGCTTTAGAAAGTTGCCTGACCTTTCCCTCGATCCCGCTGCCCCTGTCTTCTTTAGGTCTGACATCCCGCAAGCCTAGGAACAATGAGCACAGATTCTCAAAGGCGGTAGGCTCTTGGGAGACTACAGCACAAAGCAGTGCTAATGCTTTCTGTTTATCCATTTTAATCCTCTGTGGAACTAGTCTGACCTTCTGCCCTCTGCTCTAACCCCACAAACACACCAGCAACTCCCCCTGACCCGGGTTACCTCACCGACCAGTCACCAAAGCTTGTGAACAAACCACAGCCAACCACTCATCAGCATATTCTTTTATTCAATCTTGTAGCATCCCTTAAGAGGCCAGAGTCATCCTTTGGAGTGAACTGATGGTATTCTGGAAATAATAGATGACCTTGAGGAACCCAGAACCAGGCAACAATGCAGTCAGCATTGTCAGATAGCTCATATTGTTTTGCAAGTTTTCTGCAAGCGTTCTAAACAATGATGCTACCATATTTTCACATTTTGTTATTCACAACTTGTAACAACAAGTTACTCTGTGACTCTATTTTTAACTCCAAATCATTTTTAAAGGTTAAAGTTTCTGAAACCTAGTGAGCAGACATTCTTGACAGCATTTTATTGCAGTTCCAGTAGTACAATATAATGATCGTTTTGCTCAGAAGTCTATGGAAATATTGTATGCCCAGTATCCTTAATGGATAATGCAGTCAAAAAGTGTTCAAGATTAAATGTCAGTTTATCAAAGTAAAACAGTTAATTGCTTTGTGTTTTGTGTTTTTTTTACACTAAGCTCAAAGCTGCAACTACATGCTTCCCAAATGTTTTTTTTTTTTTCCATGAAGATATAAGTGAAAATCATGTAATATACATAATTTTATGTAGCCCAAATATACTGAGTAGTGAATGTTTTATAATGTTTGTCTCTTTAATTATTTAGTTTCTGGAGTGTTGTTATAGTTGCTGAACAGCTGTTTTGCTGATATGTTACACATTTTGATGTCTGGAAATTAGTACCTTGCACAGTAGATTAAGGTTGTTTAAGTTTTAAGTGAAATTTAGTTGCTTTTCAGTAAATCGAATAACATAAAAAGTAATGACTTTCAAATCTACTAAAGAGCAACTGAGTTTCAATTTAAGACAAAATCACGGACAACTTTGTCATCAGTAAGAAAAATACATATTCTGTCCTCACATCAGAAACGATCGCTATACTGTTGGCTTTTTTGCACGGCATTCATTTCCACATCCCTGTCAGTTTATTTTAATTAGTTAATGTCATTGCAAATAATGTTAAATTTAGTTTGAAGTCTTTGTTTAAAAAGTATTTATACTCTGTAGGTTGGGAAAAAGTAGATGTGCCATCAGCCTTTCATGCTTTTATACTGAATTAGAATTAAAAGAAGAAAACTGTGAAGATGGATTTGATGAGCAGTGCCCTTTTGTTCTGCTGACCAACTTTAGTAAAAATAACTGTTCTGAAGCTGTCTTTCCATTCCAGCTGGATATCTGCCATGTTGTCGGATCCATCAAATGATTAATGGACAAATCTCGTGGGATGGGTCTGATCAATTAAAAATAGATACTGAGACTGTCTGCAAGAGCGATTGAAAAACAAAACGCATCAATTACAGAAGGATGTCGGTTCTTGTTTGGTGAACCACATTGATGACTGGACCAAATTTGCTGTGAAGCCATTTTCATTTAGTTTCTAAGCTCATGCCTTGACAACTGACAAAAGAGTCATCGCTTTGCTAGAGGACTGTATGCTTGGAAGATTCTCGCTAAACATGTAAGAGGTAATAATTGCAAAATGCTAAGGACAATTAGAACAAATAAAGGAAGATCACAAATGACTGGAGCACAGATGGTTCGTGCAAAAACACACTATCATTTGTCCAGGATGTCTTGCCAGTTTCTTAGATTAATTCTGGTAAAGATTTGATTGTGCCTGCATGGAGAGGGTTTCATTAGAGTTCTATCTTCTGGAGCAATCACCACTCTGTATTTATTGAGAAATTGCCACTTTCAAAGACTGCATCACGCAATCTATAGTCATCATGAGTCCTCTTTTCTTACCTCTGTCTTTTTTTCTTGTGAAAGACAGGTTTGAGTTGTTTGAGCTGGAGCCTGACTGATGGATTTTTTAGGAGATGAATTATTTGCAGTAAGTTTGCCCTTGAAAATGAATTCACAGGAGTGTAGAGGGCAAAGTCACCACGGCAATAGGAGCTCAAATGAGATTTTAGTCAACTGTACTGACCACTTGCCGCTTTTTGCTTTGCTTATGAGTGCCCTTAAGTCTTTAGCTCACCCTTTGGTGCTGTACGTATGTACTTTTATTGACTCAGAAAGAGAGCGTATTTTTCAGGGTAGCAGTAATGGTCTGAAATCTAATGACTCATGACAAAGAATTGCTTTTTGTTTGTGTGATCATTTAAGTGTTGTGCTTCTTGATGGATGAAGAAATTCAAGTTATGGACTGCAAGAATATTGGCCTTGAAATGTGAAAGAACCAAACTTTAATCCTAAAATAAAAGTGTCACGGTTACGTGTGGCAAAGCACAGGGGCAGACTCAGGAGTGCGATAATAATAATCCTTTTAATAATCCAACGGCTGGGAAACATGCAGGCAGGGTAAACCACATAAATAAAACCTTAATACCGAACACAGACACAAAACTGAAGTGAACTAAATAGGGAAGGCAATTAACACAAATGAGCGAGACACACCTGAACACAACAGACAATTAACAGAGGGCAAACGGAGACAGGGCACATGGGGAATGAAAACAACAACAAAACAGTCCGGGGTGTTACAAAAAGAGAGATTATACTATTACGTCTGTGCTTTGCTTTTGCGTGAGGTATTTCAGATTTCTTATTTCAGTACCTTTTGAGGGTATACTTTTGAACTACATAACACATACATAGATCTATGTACTGTATAGGTTTTCATATATGGTAAATTTGTTCAGTAGCTCACGGAGTACAGAGATGTACTTGAAAAGTGAGATGCTTCGGTTCGAATCTGCATGAAAGGAAGTTGAAATGGCACAAATGTTTTGCATTTGTCAACACTATCAGGTAGGCTACAGTAAGTTTAGGGTTGGATTTGGTGTAAGGCATATTTCCAACACGATAGAGCATTATCTTTCAAAAACCCTAAACCTGTGTTTTAGCGCAACTCAGTTAACATTTCTCTTTGAAACTGCGGCAAAACGTGCAGTAATGTATGTAAAAATGGCGTTGCACAAAAAGTGCACAGAGTTACATATTTTTATGAGACCAGATTGAAATACTCCAGTTTCAGGTTTTATTTGCAGAAGTCAGGGGTGACCTATTAATTACATTTGAAGAGATTTCAGACCAGAGTGTAGCTTGACCTTGAAGGTCTGGTGGCCCTGCATTGCTCACCATGATGATTCTTCAGTTACAGGCAGGGCATTCTCTGACAGGAGATGACATCATGTTTCATCTGTACTGGACGGTCTCTTTGCTTCAATTGCATTGGTGTGACTTGAGGCGAACCTTTGGCTTTGATAAAAACCATTTTGTCCAAAGTTCGTCTCTCTTCCCCATAGAGATTATATTGGATCGGTGTCAGCAGATAAATTGTTGGTGTATGACTGAAGTCAAGTAAGGTGAAATAGGAACATAAAAAGAAAACTGAGAAAAAATGGCCTTGTCTCTCTGACTCTCATTAGAAAAGTTACATGTGGTTGAGTGCACCAACAAAAGGTCAACAATGGCCAGTGTAAATGCAACCAAGAGTGAAATAATCTAATGTGGGGCAGTGCAGCATATTGTCAGTTTTTTTCCTTTTTATTTATTTATTTTTTTTCCAGTCCTCATCTCTCAAAGGCTGTGCACAACGGTTTGAGTGCAACGGCAAATCAATATATTGACTTTTGTTTAAAAATTGATGTTTCTTTGTGCTAACAGGCCTTAATTGATTGGTTTACCAAAAGTACCAAAGCATTTCAGGTTTAATTTTGATCACTTCCACTGAAGATATGAAAGTAGCAAGAATCATCAAAGGTGCATTTAAATTCACTTTTGTGTAAGGATTGCATTATTGCTTGTCAGCTGATTTTTGGTAACACTTTACAAAAAAGTTGCATGAAAATAACATTAGTTAAAATTAACCTACAATGAATAACACATTAGCTATAGCATTTATTAATTCGTCTTTAATGTTAATAAAATGTTTTTTTTATATTAGTTTAACATACAGTTTTGTATTTTATCCGTAAATGTTAAAAGTAACAAAAAAGTGAAATATAATGATTTATTTATCAGCCATATAATCAGCTTTTTAAATATTAATGTGATATTGTACTTGTATAGTCCAGGTTTAAGTATTAAAATGCATTTATTTGATTTCATTTTATCATGGCTAGAAAGCATGCATTTTATACAGGAAAGTCTGGCCAGCAGGGTTTTTGCTTTATTTAATGTGAATCACAGTGTTAAGGAAGAAAACAAAAGTCAGCATGTGTTTTCTTATGAAGAACAGCTGGTGCAAAGATATAGCTAACGATTTCAGTCACCCCAGACCTAGAATATTTAAATTATCTACTGTAGGCCTTTTTACTTCATCCTCCTGCTTCAATGTTTTGTATATACTGAAGTCCATATAAAGGCTAGTTTGTTTTTATATTAAATACCCCTATGCCATGTTAACAACTAAAGTAAGCCCATCATTGGTTGATTTCCAAGTACAGTAAAATGGCTATGAGGTGTTTTCAGATATTTCTGTTTGGGTATTTTTTTGCGGTTCTGTGTAGTTCTGCAGAAACTGCAGTTCCTCTTTAATCAAATGGAAACTTTGCAATGTCAGACATTTCTCCTTAATGACTTCGACCATGACTGCATGAAGACTGATCTACCAAAAGTACGGACTTCAGATCCAAGACTACTCCAGAGAAGGAAACTTGTTCAAGCAGTGTTAGACCCTCATGAAAGGTAATTGAGATTGTGCTGATCACAGCCAAAAGGAAGAGGCTGGAGCTATTCAAGTCTACTGGAATTGAAGCTTGGCATTGGAGACAGTTGGAGGCAATACAAAGCATACTGGACTTCCCTCACTTAGCTACTAACTGGGAAACCATACGTGTAAGATATGCTGCAGTATGGATGGATGTACTGATACTGTCACCTCGCCTGCCTCATTCTGTGAGGAAATCTGTCTGCCCGAGAAAGCGGTCATCAACAATAATAAGTCCTCTCTCCAGAGATTTGACAGGGCTCAGAAAAGCAAGGAAGTGGTCTACAAATCAGGAAGCGGAATGGAGGACAAGGAAACTAAATTGAACAAGGATGTAATGTCTGCAAAGAGGGATTGCAAGGAGCTGCTGGACCATGACTATACAAACAACAGCAGTGTGAACATCTCAACAAATAGTCAGCAGGTAGTTCAGAGGCGAAACTGTTTCTTAAAAAATAAAAATAAAAACACAAACAAATTAATTTAACAATAAACAAATATGCAAAAACAATTCAAATTTACCTAATGTACCATAATGGTGATCAGACTTCATGTGCAATAGTTTGAGCAAAACCCTAAAGAGGGTAAATGATGGATAATAATTACTTATTCCAGCATACATATGTTTTGTTTTTATATGTATTTCTCATGTTTGATGCTGTTAAGCAGTCAGTCACAATGATCTTTGATTGTGATGACAAAAACAATCTTATTCTGTATAAAGCAATACAGGTTTTTATTAGTTAAGTGTTTATTTTCACTTGCTGGAAATTTTATTTTACTACTGTATAAACCTAACTAGCATTCATTGATGTTGCAGCATTGTGTTTCCATGGTAATGACCATATAACTATTAAAATACAATACCACACTTGAAGATGACAATTTGCTATAGCGTTGAGCACCTTAAAGACATTATATTTTTTGTGTCTTGTAAAAAAATTGCATCTGAAGTGAAAGCTTTTAACAAAAACGTACGTTTGGAATCAGTTACTAGGAAACAATAGAAATACTAGAAGTAAATGTCCAGTTTTAAGAAACAGGTCGAATGGAAAATAATCTAAATTAGTTTCTTTTCTCAGCGGATGTTAACAAAGGCTTGGCTGGGTTTTAGACTGGCAGCTAGTAGCCAGTTGAACTGTGTACAATCTCTTGACCACTGACATGAATAATTGGTTGGTATGATCAATACCATCTGTCCCTACAACTTGAAACATTTTATACACTTGAGTTGCACTGGAGTTCTTACAAAAGCAGAATACTTTGCAGTAATTGGTATAGTTTGAAAACCTACCTTTTAGGGACCTAGTGGGACACACGGGTGACGATAGTCTTGTCAGCTGATGCGCTCTATCCTTGAAAAGTGCTTGACCTGGTCGGCTCTAGAGTGTCACTGTGCCTTGAAGGATACAGCCAGAGGTTATAGTGTTCAGGACTCAGGCGTCAAGCCTTGTGGCAAAATTGAGGCTTTTGAGCAAATCACATCCACCAGCAGACAGTCAGAGACAGCAGAGTTTGACCTATGACACCACACTGAGAAACAGCTATAAATGTGTGCTATTTCATTTAAGAATTCTTCACTCAGAATCCACACCCTATGTTTTTTGGGGGGTTTTTTTTATCGTTGTGGTTAAATAAATACAATTAGCGCCTCATTTCTCAAATAAGCTGTCAAAACGGCACTAACAGAACGTGATTACATTGCTACATGTCTAATATACTCAATGAGCTTTCCAAATAATTCATAACTTTGGCTGTCTCTTGCAATTACAGAATAGTTGATGTTGATTTCCTTATGTAATGTGATTTTACAATTTTACAGTTAACATGTCTTTTCTGCAATTTCTTGCAGACTGGAGGTTTTCCCATTACTACGCCAGCTATATGAGATGGAAATAATAAATAGCCATTTACCCTTACCTCCAAAGGTTTACTATATGATTGGAAATGTTATAAAATATGTCAAAGATGTGCAAGATGTGTTTTTTTTTTGTGTGTGTATTAAGTGTATTACTGCTACAAGAGAGTACTCGAGGTGTGCGAGTTCAAATGCAAACAGTGTATTTTATTATAAAAAGGCTCTTGGTCAGAACAGCTGTGGTCGAGCGCCGGCAGACAACGTTGTAGCAGACAAAGACAGAAGTGAGGTCGAGAAACAAAGCAAAGGGTCACAATACCAGTCAACTGAGTCCTTGGGGGAGAAACTGAAGGGAAGTCCAGATCCCGGCAGAAGTCGTAAACAGATAATCCAACAGAGTAACGAAAACCAGGAATACAAATGAATGAAACACTAAACAACGAACCGTACAAACATACAGACACTTCCAGGTTATATACACACACATCTAGGTCAGTGGGCGGCAACAAACAATGAAACATCTAGACAACCAACGAGTTGGCGGAAACATGAGTTCATTGATGAGAGTGAATGAAAACAGACATAAAACACAGAAAGACTGCTGGGTGCTGGAGTACCATCCAGTGGCCTGAGCCGGCTTCCAGACGCTCCCGACTTAGGAGCTAGAGGGAACGCCCGCCAGGGCGGGACCGACAGCGGAGAAGTCCACCTGAGTGATGTCCACTAGGGCTGAGCCGATGGAGGAGACGACCACCTGGGCGGCGTAGACTGCGGTGATGTCCACCTGGGCGGATCAGATGATGGAGACACCTGCCATGGTGGAGCAGATGGTGACAGTGAGGCCCTCCTCCCGGAGCGGTTGGCAGCTGAGCCCTTCTGGTGAGGCCAAACAGCGACCGAGCCCTCTTGCGGCCACCAGGCCAATATTGTGCCCTTGAAAGCCCTACTGACCATGAATACGCCCTCCGAGACCAGACAGGAACTGAGCACGCCCTGGGAGACCAGACTGAGAATGAATGCGCCCTTCGAGACCAGACAGGAACCGGGTACACCCTACGAGTCTTTATGCCACACACTGGTTCCAGAGGTTCAGGCCATGGGGCCTCACAGGCTTTGTGGAGCTCGGGTGAATTCAGTGAATCAGGATCACAGGTCTGGCAGATCAGGCCACTCAAGGTCCAGATCACAGACAGCGTCTGGCGGATCCGGCCACTCTGGTTCTGGATCACAGACAGGGGCTTTCGACAACTCGTCAGGCTGTGTAGCTGGAACAGACTGGGCTGCACACGACCTCTCAGGCCGTGGTGCAGAACCGATGCCCTCTGCGAGAGGAGCAGGCACCGATAGGGTGGCCGACAGCCCTCCTAGCTGTGGCCCTGCGCCCCACTGATCATCACTCAGCCCCTTTCGCTGTGTGATGACATGAACGCTCTCTATGGGCAAAACGGGGATTGCAGAAAGGGCAGACAGCTCACCTAGCTGCGGCCCAGTACCCAAATGAACATCACTCAGCCCCTCTCGCTGAGTGATGGTGCCAGCATCCTCTGCGGGTGCCCCTTGTGCTGAGTGACTGGCTGGGCTTCACTCAGCCCCTCTTGCTGAGTGATAACGGCGCCCTCTGTGGTCGACTCGGAAACCTCCGGCATGGCAGACAGCTCCCCTAGCTGTTGTTCGGTGACTGGTTGGGTAGCCGGGCCGAACTGAACACCACACAGCCCCTCTCGCTGGGTGATGATGTCAGGGCCCGTAGCTAACATTTCGGGGTTTACATAGACGGGTGACAGCTCCTTGAGCTGTAAAACCGGAACCGACTGCTCTCGACAGTTTTTGATGTTTTATGTTCAGATGCCTTGCCATATTCCTTCATTGCAACACTCATGACACACAGGAATGCAGAGGTGACGTCCATGGGGGCTGAAGACTGCGGTCGGACCTCAATCTTGGGTGAAGGCTGGTGCTGTGGCTCAGGGTCGGCGGCCATTTCGTGTGCTTGTTTGGGAACGCTGTGCAGAGCCCTGCGATCGACCGCCATTTTGCGCTGCTTCCCACGGGGTGAACGAGCGGCTTGACTGAGAATTTTCTCCTGCCTCCGCACTGTCATAAGGCAGAGAAAGACTCCTGATCTCCACGCCAGCGCGGTAATGTCTGGCAGTTCTACGGGGCTGACTCGGCGTGCGGCGCTCATAAATGCCGCGGTGATAATAGTATCGCTGAGACTCTGGAGTGACGGTTCGTTCTGTTACAAGAGAGTACGCGAGGCGTGCGAGTTCAAATGCAAACAGTGCATTTTATTATAAAAAGGCTCTTGGTCGGAACAGCTGTGGTCGAGTGCCGGCAGACAACGTTGTAGGAGACAAAGACAGAAGCGAGGTTGAGAAACAAAGCAAAGGGTCACAATACCAGTCATCTGAGTCCTTGGGGGAGAAACCGAAGGGAAGCCCAGATCCAGGCAGAAGTTGTAAACATATAATCCAACAGAGTAACGAAAACCAGGAACACGATTGATTGAAACACTAAACAACGAACCGTACAAACATACAGACACTTCTGGGTTACATACACACACATCTAGGTCAGTGGGCGGCAACAAACAATGAAACACCTAGACAACCAACGAGTTGGCGGAAACATGAGTTCATTGATGAGAGTGAATGAAAACAGACATAAAACACAGAAAGTCTGCTGGGTGCTGGAGTACCATCCAGTGGCCTGAGCTGGCATCTCCAGCTGACCGTGACAATCACCAAGAACGCATTTAATGTAACGTACAGTAAACAGTAATATTGTGAAATAATCTGATTTAAAATAAATGTTTTCTATTTTAATGTAGTATTAAATGTATTTTCATCCTTTAATAGCAAAACTGATTTTTAAATGATGATTTGCTGCTTAAGAAACATTTTTTATTACCATTATTGTGAAATTTTTTTAAATAAATATATTCATTTATTTGAAATATATTTTTTTTGCCAATTTAAACCTTTTACTGTCACTTTTTATCTATTAAATGCATCCTTGCTGTATAGAAGTATGATTTTAGTTTGCCCTTCTTTATCTATTAAGCTGCTAAGAGGATCAAGTATTCAAGTGTCTTTTTGTCACTTTATATTGATTAGACCGACATGTTAATAACTCTGACTTTAAAAAGGTAGAGGATTGTTGCCATCTCTGCCGTTGAGCTCAAAATACATCACACACATCTGTGAAGTGCAATTTCTTACCTCAGCCATTGGCTTATCCAGCTCTTCCCTCACTACCCAGCATTTCACACGATGCAAATGCAAAGTGTGAGTCTTATATACTGTATAGGTAGATCATGGCCGGGGCCAAATAACATCCCAATCACAATCGCAACCTCCATTTATCTCTCATCAAACAAACTGAATGTGCCCTAAATATGGAATAAAATGAGGGGAAAAGTGGTTGCTTATCGAGGAACTCCCAGGTGGCAGTGCTTAATGTATAATTATGGCGTTTGGCATGCGGCTTTCATTTTGAAGAGAGCACCAGTTTAATTACAGAGCTACCTCTGTTGATAGGAGTATCTCGGCTTCTGCTGCCGTTGTCAGCTAAAAAACTCTGTGTGATCCCATGTTCACATACTCCACATGTCTCATTAACCTGCCGCCGCTGCTTGTGTTTTTCCTTAGCAGAACTGCAAGACGTTAGTCTTCTAAAAGGCAGTAGAAGAGTGCCTTCAGCAGCCTCTCTGTTGGAACCGAATGTTTGAAGTCCCAGCTCTATATCTGATGACAGTCAACCACAGGACAAGATGCAGATGGTAGACATGCAGTTGTGTGTAAAGGTATTCAGTGATGAATCATCCATATCCATCTCATTATTGTCAAAATAGTAAAACGATGCTGGCAAAAATATTGTAAAGGTGGGTTGCATAATTCGAGTATGCCATCTATAGAGCTTACCTGCCATGTGTTATATGTCGCTGAATGCCAGTTTTTTTTTTTCTGAGCACATATTAGCACTCGTTCGTTTGAGGTATAGGTTTGTAGCCGTGAGTCATTTGCCCATAAGTCTATGTCAAATAGTCTGTATAATTTTCAATTATAATATTTTGGCTACAATTTTAATGCGTTTCTCACACTGAGCTATCATGCAAATTCTGAAGACTTGGTTCCGCTTGTTCAGTTTTTATATTTATAATTCCTCAAAAGTTTTTTGTTTGTCTTCATTGCAGTTTAGCAGTTTAAATAATCATCCTCTTCTGTTGTAAGGAGAACAGAATCTCTGACATTTTTCCTTAGATCTACTGTAAATTTAGAGTCATGTACAATAGTTAGAAAAAAAAATCATTGTTAAAGTCATATTATTGCTCATAATAAGCAGTTTACATGAATAAAGTTATAATATTGAGGCATTGTTTGTTGATGTAGTATGAGAATAGAATTGTAAGTTTTGATTGAACTGTTGATGTGATGACTTTAATCTCATAATGCTAGTACATAATTCTAATAATATTGACTCATGAAAGGCATATTCTC
>JAUMHI010000188.1:58364-106653 GCA_032359435.1 Enteromius unitaeniatus | reverse complement strand
TGTAAATAAATAAAATACATCCGTTATTATATATTCATATGTAGATGTTATAAATTGTCTTACTAACGTTTGAATGTCAGTCACGTGGTACTATATAGTTTCGCGGAAGTATGAAAATGTTAATTTAAAACAAATATGCCAATAAAATGTTTCAAATTCATAATCATGTCCAGGTTTTTTTTTCTTTAAGTGTTGTCACGCCCCCAGGCGCTCCATGAGATCTCTGTGTTGTGTTAACGTTTCTAGTCCATGTGCTCTGTATGTTTATTTACCTGTCAGCTTTCTCGTGTCTTTTATTTGTAACCCCGTCTTCGTCATCAGTTTTCATCCTCTGCCAGCCGTGTTTTGTCCAGGTGTGTCTAATCAGTCTCTGTATAAATTCACTCCCCATGTCTTGTTCAAATGTCAATTGTTAATGTTGTGTATTTGTGGCTGCGTTCGTGTTTTGCTTGTTCAGCCCTTTTGTTTTGTTTAATAAATGTTCATTTTTTTAGGAAGTCTGGTTATCTGTGTTCTTGTCTCCGCTGAAGAGCGTTCATACCTGATCCAACTGTTGGGGCTTTAAGGTGATTTATGAGGACATTTTCAGTGTCCCCGTAATTCAAAAAGATTAAAAAGACATAGTAAATGGTGTTTTTTTTGGAAATCTAAAAATGCACATAGTTTCCTGTAAGGGGTAGGTTTAGGTGTAGGGTTAGTGTAGGACAACACCACATACAGTTTGTACAGTATAAAAACCATTACGCCTATGGAGAGTCCCTGTAAATCACAAAAAACAACGTGTGTGTGTAGGCTATTACCTGAATTAATCAAATCAAATGAATATATATATATATATATATATGTATATATTTTATTTTATTATTATTTTTTTTTTTTGCTCTAACAATTGATACATTTGTAATTCTTCATCCATTGTCATTATTTGATATGCAAATGAAACATTTGGAGACAACTGTCAATCTGATTCAAGATTACCTCAGACCTCCTATCAATTCACCATGCATTATTAAAAAAAAAAAAAAAAACACTTACTACTCTCTCAGGAACTGATTCACAGAGGAAATTGGAGGTCAAATTAAAATGGTTTCCTCATACTATTTAAAGAAGAGAAGAATAGAATCATAAAATTGTAAGGGACCTTTATGTTCCCTGTGGAAAAACATTCCTCCACTATCTTTGAACAAAGTTCATAAAGCTTCAATTAACTGTAAGGTTTCAAGTTGTGCCTCATCCCATTTCCTTTTAGTTTTCAAGGTAGTTTAAAATCCTCTGAGGTTCTTTCTCCTTGTTAATAAAGCATATTATTTTACAATGTGCTTTAATAACAAAGCCAAGGCTTCCATTCGACTGCATGTTTGATGTTTGATTGAGTCATCTTTTTCATTTAGATTCGACTATTTATTTTTTATATTTTGGTATTTTTTTAGGATTGACCTGAATGAGATGCAGTGAAATTCTCCTCCAGTTCACTGTGTGTGTGTTATTTTACAGCACGGCTACTTTCCTCCACTAAATCCCCTCCTCTCTGCTCATCCAACAGGCTGGAAATCTTCTAAACACAAGCACAATGGGACTGTGATGATGGCAGCCTGTTTAATAGGAGCTGATCTCCAGCTGTTTCAATATGCAGTCTGTTTTACAGCAGAAACTTTGCAAGCTTCTTAATTGATACTTAGACTTTTTGAAAGCACTATGGCAGCCTGGCACTGCAAGGTGAGATGAGCTGGAATGCCATTGTTATTTTTACAAATTGGTGGGTTTTAATGGGGACCACCATGTTTCAAAACATTGTCTGTTGGACAATCAGCAACATGCTGAATTGAGCCACCCTAAAGATGGTTCAAGGAAACAGGCTTTTAAAGCTCTTTGGTCAACAGTGTTCTCAAACATAAGGCTTTATTTGCTGTGTCTGTTTTATTGCCTTTGGAACCAGGTTTTCCCATTCACACTATTTTTTGGCTCTTTGTCCCCTGCCCCAAGGGCCACCACCCTCTTTCTCTCTCTCTCTGTGTGCTCTTTTTTTTCTCTCTCTCTCTCTCTCTCTCTCTGTCCCTAACCATTAGTCTAAAACCTGTTCTTTTACCTCTTATAAAGCTCACTGTCCTGTCTTCTTTCTGCTCAGTTATTGCTTACTTTGTTTCATTGTAGTCAGCGCTGTCAAGTTTTTCCATGGGAAGTTTATTGCTGCCCTATAGAATGTATTTGTCTCACTAGGAGGGTAAAAATGGGTAGATGATGGAAGGACTGTTGATAAAGAAATGTGAGTGGGTAGCATTGCAAGGACAGTAGACACATTCTCATGCTCAGCCAGCTGTATGCACCTGTATTGTAAAAAGAAGCAAATGAGGATGGAGGGAGTCAGATGAGATGGAGCGGGTGGTGAAATCTGTAGGATAGAGAGACAGGCAAAATGTTTGAAAAATCATTTTTGACAAATGTTTCATAGGGAGGTCAGATAAGCTCAGCATTTTGCCATTGCTTCAAAGTGCTGTTTAACTGTACTGACCAAATTGGCATGAAGAGTTAATGGTGTTGGTGAACAAGGTTTTAACAAGGTCCAGAATGCTAAAAGTGCACTGAATGGGTTTTTTTAAGAGAAAAATAAAATGGAGAGAGAAAGTTTAAAAGAAAATTTCCAACTAAAATAAAAAGCTTGCAACTTTAAGTGTCCAAATTTTTTAAATATATTTTATGCTGTTTTGGACTCAAAACGTAAAATCTTGCAAATTGTGATTGTTTTTTTGATTTTTATTTTCTTACTATGGGAGTCAATGGTGATTTTAAAACAGCTTGATTACTTTTTCAAAATATCTCCCTTTGTGTTCGGTAGAACAAAGAAATGCATACAGGTTTGGAACTACTTGAGGGTAAGTAAATAACACCACCATTTTGGGGTGAACTATTCCTTTAATCAAACATTTGCATCTTTTT
Source organism: Enteromius unitaeniatus (assembly GCA_032359435.1). NCBI lineage: Eukaryota > Metazoa > Chordata > Actinopteri > Cypriniformes > Cyprinidae > Enteromius > Enteromius unitaeniatus. Next base: position 103,719 of record JAUMHI010000188.1, on the reverse strand, counting down.
TATTTTAATTGTTTTATATTTCCAGCATGACTTGAATATAAATTTTGCATTTCTTTTTTATTTCTCAAAGTTGCAACTTTCATATCTCACAGTGAGTCTTTATTTTAAACTTGCTATCGCATGGAAAAGTACTTTTAACAAATCTAAATGAACATTTTATTCTGTCACCTGCGTCAGTAAAAGTCCAAGGCAACAGCCTTATCTGTGCCATAAATGCTGAGAGCGTCAATTTATTGCACGGCAGTTTAGTACAAAGACTGAAAAACTGAAAATCTGCTTGCATAGGTTTTGGTTGGCTAGATAATGCTGCAGTTATTTGAGGCTGTGATCTGCCCTGGCCTCTGCTCCATGTCTCTCTGATGAAACCACAGCTCTGAATGGCATCATTAATGTCCCTCCACTATGTGGAAAATGGACATTGCAATTGGTAGTTCAGCCTAGCTTGTAAATTTGAAGGCAATCAGAAAAAGGAGCATGCGTTTACGTGTCCCCTCAACCTTGATCAGGTCAATAAAGCTCCTGCAGTGGATGATATAAGCTCTGTGATGGGCACAGAGGTAATGAGAGAGCTTTAGATGCAGAGTTGAAGAAAATTAATCTGACCTGATAGAACTGAAAGGGAAATGAAACCAAATATCACCCGATAGAAAGTCTGAGATTATATCTCTCACAAATGAAATGTCACTGACAGTACTTCATTCAGACGTCCACGCCTGATGATCCATCAAACCATCACTCACCTTTTTTTGTTCCCTCACTTTCTCTTATCCTCATGTACTTCCAAGTTTTTACTGCAACTATCTGAAACTCTGTTCAGGGGAAATGGGCACCGGGGTGACCTATAAATCCTTCATCGCTCACACAAGTCCAATCAATTGCCTGATGTCTCCTAGCTACTCCAGAGAGTTAAGGTAACAAAGCTACATGTCCCCGAAGCTCCAGTCTTCGTCTCACTCTGATTCTCCTGGCACTTTTCCCCAAAATTTGGCACCCTGCCTCACTGCTACGGACCCTCCTTCTCTGACTCTGACTATCAAAACAACAGTCATTAGGCAAATTTGCTTTGGTGCAAGATTATGTTAATTATCGCCAAATTATCACTTCATTAAAGCGGGCAGAGATGAATTATCTTTTTGATGAAATGGTTGCAGAATGGGAAAATAATGATCCAACTGAAATAAATAAATAAATGCAGTCTTGCGCAAACGAAATAAATAACTAATCATGGGGAGCAGGCGGCAAGCCGTTCTCTCTCTGCACAATAGGATGTGACAGAATGAGTTTTGTAGAGAGAGCCGAGACCACCCATTCCTTCCAGAAGCCTGCGTCTACGGCTTTCTATAGTGGGACCCATACACTTTCCTAATTGAGGTATACATTAATCATTCCAAATACCAATTATAATGAAGGCCTTCATCAGCCTTGCACAGCACCCTTTGTTTCCAAAACAAAGTGTGCTGCTCCAAGGAAAGACTGTGGTATAATTTTGTAGATTGATGTCTCTATAATAATCATTATTATTGTAGGTATTATCCTCATGACAAATTTTGCTCTGCTTCTTTCGGGGGGAACGCAATTATGTTTGAATGCCACCACTGCTGAAAACACGGCAGTGGAGGCATTCAGACTTGTTCTGAGATGCCGTAGCCTACCACATTATACCTGAATGTGTGTCAGAGGAGATTATAACACTGGATTCAGTGCCCAAGTACAGTATGTACTAACTCTGGTCTGAGAACGGTGGAAAGATTGTATTGCCATGGCAACGTCAGCAGGACACCTCATTCCCTGTTGCTGGCCTGTGGTTGGTGGCACATAAAAACAGATGGAATGGGTTTGGCTTCAGAGAGTATACGCTCGGATTGGTGAAGTCTATGCTTGTGTTAGGCTTTTGTCCTTAATCTAGGGAGGTGTGAATAATTAATTGTGGACCGGGGACAATTTGCATTCTTGCCGTACTCACTGTATGCATTTTTTTTATGCCTTATAGGACTCAAATTGTGCAAGTACATTTTTAGCACCTCTCTGTTGAGTTTTTTAAGAGTAGTTTGTATATATTAGTGCTCTCGATCGGTTAAAAATCACTAATTAATGTTTATATTGTCATAATTTCACATCGAATCTCCAAATGAATGTAGATACAACATGTAATCGGCACTCAGCGAGCAGAGAAGTGAATGATTTGTCTTTTTCCTTTGTTCTTTGATTCACATCAATTAAAGAAGGCAGCAGATTACACTTTAAAAGCTGCGCTGTCTCTTTAAAAACTGGTCTGGATCTGACATACATCCTGTTTTTACTCAGTTCTTTACGGTCATTTATGATTTTTCATTCTAATTTGATCATCTGTTGCTCAAGAAAAATGCAGTATTATCAATGCTGAAAACTTTTATACTGTAGATAGTTTTGTAAATACTTGAATACAGAAAGTTGCATAATATATACAATGTAAAACTCTTTACTGTCATTTTTGATCTATAATGTGGTCTTACTGAATAACAGTATTACTTTATTACTGACTCTTTTCAACAGCAGTTTACATACAACCAGGAATGGCATAACTGAAAACATTAGCATTTGGCTGTCTTTTTCCTGTCGATATGGCCACGTTGTGATTATGTTTGGTTAGCTTACTGTGCGAGTAACATGAAGTTTGATTTAGCTCACCTTCTAATTATTATAGCGTGCATGTTGACTAACACAAAGCTCCTGCTGCTTAGGCCAGTGTTCCGTTTTCTTTGACGCGACAGCATCTTAAATCTAGATTTCAGAGGGCAGGAAGATGAAATAAACGCTTGCCTTTGGCTGAGCTGAATCCAATGCTTTTGCATTTAGATTCCTGTGACTTCATGCCTTTTTGCTTTTCCTTTCCCTCCACTTATCTTTTCTCTTTCAGCCAAGCAAGGAAATTGCTCCTCTCAATCGGTTGCTGTAGTAGCCTACTGAAATGTATTTTCCTGATGCTCCTCTGTCTGCACAAACTGAAACCCAGTGGCCGTAGATCACATAATCCCCTCAGGGTCTACTGTAATGGCACCGCAGCGTTGCACTGAAACTCACTCGCTCACGGGTTGCTTCATCTGAATATAGGTATGTCTTCCTGTTCATTTGAAACAAGTTGGAGAAGTTTTGGACAGAGATTGAGCAGGCGTACGCTTCTCCAACCTCTCCACTGCAGTTATTTACCATCGTCATGCAAGCAGTTGTAGAGACCTTATATAACTTCAAGTTAAGTGATATGAATAAAGGCGCAAAAGCAGCCGCGTATTATTGTGATTTCAGGAGCTCTACAGTTCCCACTTCCCACAAACTGTAGATTGAACCTACGACCTTTGTGTTGGCGGTTGAGATGTTTTGAATTTAGCATATGATTTGGCCACCGTGATTAAATAAACATGGCAGAGTGGGCTCTCAGTCATTGTGAACTGATGACGGACTCCATACCCTACAAGGTTAAGGAAATGTCCCGGTGGTAAAGTTGTTCATGGATTATATAACTTTGTGGTTCTTCTGCCAGACAGCCACTGCTGAAATATTAGATGTAGCACAAATAAACATCACTCTACTGGGAGACTACATTCTCTGTGTACTAGTCGACAACAATACAGCTATAAATGTAATCTACTGTATAATTTGCAACTATCTTCTCTCTTTTTAATACAGCTCTACCTCTGATGATCTTCCTAAGTCAGGCTCAAGAGACACAAAATCCAATTTAGTCCTCCCGCTGTACTCTGTACACCTGTCCTCTGAGCTCTGGGCTCATTTTCAGCTTTTTGTTTCCACCTTTAATTAACAACTGAGAAAACAAAGGTAACATGCACCACTAAATAGTGCGATGTCACACAGTTCAGCAGAGACTTCCATCGACCACAATATTACCCTCAAATGGAATTAATCCCATTCTGGCACACTCACTTGCAAAGTACACTAATGCGCTGTGTTATATTATTCATTTATTCATGTGGGTTACCATGGAAATATATTCCTTTTGTTAATTGTCTGATTTTGTGTTTACAGTTTCTTTAAATGCATTTCGATTTAAAAGGCATCTCAGATTTTGTGCCAGGAAAAGGCATAACATATTACTTTAGTAGTGCAATTTATTATGTTATTAACATAATTCAAACTATGCACAAACAAATATATTATATACAAGCACTGTTTAGATTACATTTCTCAGTTATGTCATTCTGACTGATATGAAATAAGTAATACGATTTTACGGTGTTATAATTGTTAAGATGTATTAATACACCTTTAAATGTGTTTGAATGGATTTATATTTCAGTATATATTTTTTCAGAAGTATTTGTAACATTAACCTTAAGAAAAAAATAGCTATTCGTTATTGTTTATAAAGTGGAGGAAAAAAGAAGAAATGAAGTGTGTTACAAATGGTTAGAAAACCGAAAACCACAATGGGAACCATTAAGTGCCTGTTAACAGGTGCATGTTATTGTCTTCTGCACTCTGGCATCCACAATTCTTGTCCTTTAATTGCACCCTTGTTTTCTTCACTTGAGAAATGCGCATTTCTTATGTCTGATTGGGAGTTGATTAGTGAATGAGATTTCCATATCCCTGTGAATGGCGTTTTCGATGCCACAGGGAGTGGAAAGCTTCAGTTTGTGATGAAAAGCTTGTGATTCAGGGACTATTTCACTGAAATGCGTGATCTGTAGGAGTCAGAGACGTCAGTTGCTATAGATTTGCTCTCATGTATGTTGTTTATCAGGCTATGCTGTGACAGGGAGGAATTGCAGTTGTGAAGGAGGGGGGAAAACATGCATCTAAGATGAGATGGCAGATTTCCTTTCGTTTGAGTTTTCCATTGTTTTGCTCAGTAACATGAATGAGTTTGGCGATCTGTCTCGTAGGTTAAGATTAGACGTCAAACACCGTCTTCCCAAATAATTAAATGTTTCTTGTCTTTTCAAATTGGCCAAAAGTTCCCCGCTGTGTATATTTACTAGCTTTTTTTTGCGGTGCCGTGATTATTGCAGGCTATGTCACATCACATTACTTAGTAACATAATCTGCATTTTTTTAGTTCAGCCAAAACCAATGTGAGCCGAGCATCAAAGCAAACCGCTTCCTATTGATACGTTTTCTTTGGATGTGAAACAAAGCTAAAGATGGCTAAAGGAAAAAAAAAATGCTGCATTTGAGGCTGGAACCAGAAAATTAATTAGAAAACAAACTGGACGGAACATATGAATCTTAGTGGGCAAGCCAGTGTTTCATCTGTTTACTGTTTAAATCAGAGAAGCTGTTTGTTTGGCATTGTCAAAATATTCTGTATCCCTGTTGCTTCATTCTGCTCTCCTACAGATGGATTTCTCTCTTTGAGCTTCCTAGTTTATCGGCAGCAGTTCAACACTGCGATAGAAACTTTGGCTGCGGAGAGCAGAATGCTTTTCCCACTGGTGCAAGACTTCAAGATGTTGAGTAAGAACACAGCGAGTTTACTCTTCTCAGGGCAGCAGGGTCGCCATAGGGAGATATTTCCTTCCTCTGGAAGTTTATAACAAAATGCTGAAATATTTCCTCGGTATGTTGTGTGTTTTGACTTTCGCCCTTCACAAAATGAATGCCCTGGGAGAAAATCATTATTTCATTATATCATGCATAACCATTGTAATCTTTATCAAAATGACCAGATGAGTGCTTTGAGCACTATCATCATGAGGTCTTTAAAAGTCATTGTAGTGTGGAGAGCACATTCGCAGCATTGTCTGTTTTAATATACAAATGCATGTCTCTCTTCTAAAGTCTAGTGACCTGCCTACATACCGCAATTTCAAGGCATCATAACCACCTAAAAAGATTTTGTATAAATAACATATTGTTTATTCAAGCAAAGAGATAATGTTACAATGAAAAATAAGTCTAGACTGTTTTAGGTGCATTTGATCTAGTCTCAGGATGAGTGAATACTAATCATTCCTTACATAAGCTATCCCTGGTGTTCAGCCATTAACACATGCTCCAACACCCTGCCAAAAAACCCTGTGTGCCATCCAAATCTCCCAAACCCAGTGCTGTTCACCTTCGTATTGTATCACGTACACCCTGGGCTCGTCCTAACCTTGGGCCAACTCAAGACCTCAGTCCCCTTGTAATGAACAGGGTAATTAATGTGAAGTATAACCAAGCAGTGTGAATTATGTTGGCTTTGTTACCAGTACTATGGCACACAGATGTGTAATAAACCTTGTCTAAAATAAGACCTCTTGCTCGAACATAGAGAGAAAAGCTATTAATACAAGTCATCATGGCTTTAATGACTCATTTGCACAAAGGAGGAGGAAAGAATGTGAATCTGAACACATTTACACAGAATTAGAGGGTGACTACAAACTTGGTCCAAGCAAGTGCGTGCTTATTTCATTATTTAGTTATGATGTGTGATCCTTACAAGGTCATAGCATTTTTGACTTTGTTTGTTTGAGAAGAAAAGTCCCTCTTCATGACAATTTATAAAGAATTTGTTATTTTTTTAACAAAGTGTATATATAAATCAGCGAAGAAATCCCTTCGAATATTTTTAAGAGTTTTAGAACTAACCTGAAATTTGATGTATAACTGATCATGATCAGAAGTATTTGTGATATAATTAAAATAATTATAATAAAAATATAATATATAATAGAAATAATTAAAAATAAATAAATTAAATAAAATGAAATTATATTCTTATTGAATTTATATCCTCTCTGTTTGCATACATCTGCTGAGAGATGGTTCAGTGAGAAGCCGCTGTGATTTTAGCCAACCTTTGCACATTTCTGATCTTGCTTGAGAGTGTAATCCATCTTGTCAAATTACTATAATGTTGAAAGAATAGTCCCAATCATTTTTCAGCCCACTCCATTGTCACTTTTGGGTTTTTATAAAAGGCTGTTGGCCTACACTAGCAAGAAATTAACATAACAGCTTTGATTCAAACGGAGAAGACAGAATAAGATCTCACAGGATCATTCGATCCCTGTCAATACAAAAGCCTCAGGTGCTCTTGTTCTTTTAGTGTGTGATTCTTCTTCTCTGTACAGGGCATATCTGCCGTCTATTCTTTTGCTGCTGGGAGAATGTAGTCACCTCTTTTACTGCTCTCTTCTTTTCAGATTATACCAAGCGTGTGGCATATGTTGCCAGAGTATTTTACTGACATGCAGAAAGTTTAGGTCAACTAATCAACCCCTCTGTACTGTATGCTCTTTGGACTATCGGGAGAGATGTGTCACCCCGATTGGCGTGGAGGATAATGCCGGCTGTGAAAGGCCAGTCTTTAATTTCCAGCTCTTCTATCGGCTCTTTTGTCCTCTCGAGAGGGGGCATTGGCAGCTGTTTTCTAGGAGCTTTGGCCCATGTCCTACATGCCCTGGATTAAGAGGAGTGACCTGGGTCAGTCGATGAGTATGCCAGCTCAAGACTGGCCTCTCTAAAGGCCACTTTCCTCAGACAGCCAAGCTTGAGGGAGTCATAGCTATCATGGAATAAGGCGTGGTTATGATATCATATTTCTGCCTTTAGCCCAATTACTTTGTGGTGGCTTCCTCCTGGTACCACAATGAATCTGGGCAGCCGGCGGTAAACACAAAACACTGTGTCATTTTTCATTTGCAGGGCTGATTAGGGTTATATTGTGGGGACTACATACAGATGAGGCAGCGTTCGTCAGATTTGTAATGGTAGGTAAGAAATGGAAGGGCTAATCAACCTTGTGACTGACGGTAATGATCGACCTCAAGTCCTGTTGGAGTGTAAACAAAGTGGAAATTCCCCTGTGATGCTTCTCTTAATGATGTGCCTGAGCATTTACCCTCTCTAGAATAACTTCTCACTTCTTTGCATTACTACAGATAAGTACATATCCGTATAACTTGTTTGTCTGGTACATTAAATAATGTCTTCACTGTAGAAGATAGATCTGGCCTTGTAGAATCATGTTTGGTTGGTTTTAATTGTCCGATTCATAGTGAAATACTACACCTACACATCATCAAAAAGAGGGATCATCCAATCAGAAAAGTTGCTGTTACTATGGAAATGGGATTGGTGCAGACTCCAGTTGATCTTCCCACACTCTCAACTTTGCTGGCTTTTTTCTATACATGGATATTTTCAGCATTGTGTGCCATTCACAATAAATTGGAGGTATAAGGATTAAGGTAGAAAACGGTTTGCAGAACTGGTTACATTGGTAATGTTATAGAGTCAAATTAATTGAAACTGACACATTTGACATATGACTTATTAATGACATATTTATTAAAGCCCATAAGTCTTAATAACAAGAAACTATGCTTCTAACAAGTCCAAAGCTGTAGTTCCAACCACGTAGGTTTGAATGCAAACGTTCACTTAAACTATGCTTTCGGGAAAAACACAGACTCATTAAACTGTGCTGGTAACAATGAAACTTGCGTTCATAGTAGGCTAACCATGCTTTCAGGAAACGCATCCCTGGTTCTAATTCTCTTGCGGTGTTCATTTATTTATTTAGTTATTTTATTTTTAATGTATGTATATACTTTATTTACTCACAATTCAGGATTTTTCCCCCGAGGGATTTGAGATGGACCTCTAAGGGTCCATAAACAGCAGTTTGCACAATTCTGGCATATGTAATGTTGCCTGCGAGACAAGTTATCTCATTACACTGTGCAGTTCATTTTTGGCACTGGATTTCAAACCTGGCTACAGTTTAGCAACTGATTGAATTAGTATTGGCCACATTATATGGGTACATTTCCTGGCAGACAATCTTTTCCTTCCTTCCTTCCATACTCTTTGGACCCATTGTTTTGCAACTTGTAAATCTATAACCCTATTCTCTATTGTAATGAACTCTGACTTCCTGCAATTCACACTGCCGGATCCTTGTTCTGGAGAATCTCAAGAGTTATAAGAGGAGTACAGAGAAGAGCAGGCACTTAACATGAATAGTCTTCAGATAAGAGAAATCTGATCTAAGTTTGTTGCACAAGTTTTGTGCAGGTGCAATGTCTTTCCTTGCCGAGGCACTTTGCAAGGCCAGAGCAGTACATAGCTCTGTGAGTCAGACAATAGATCAAACAAAGAGTCACCTCTGCTTCTTTAGTCCTTTGATTTGTATCCTCATTCACATCACACATGGGCTTCTCAGTTCTTTGTTAATACCACAATTCCCAGTGTTCTTCACTTTCAAATGAGTCTGACCTTCCAGCACAGAGGCACTTCTCCTCTAGCCTACTGTGCACCCCAGGCATCCCTGCACCTCATGCAGATGGGCTGTAAGGCTGCATGCAGGTAGGCTCTGTGCTGGCTTCAGGTCGATCCGATTACTCTCCTGTGGTGAGGATAATGGCCTTGCCTGAAGGTGTGGATCTTTAGGAGAGGCCATTATATGCCTGACATGTCCTCCTTGGTCTTCTGCACAAGGCCAAAGTGTCTAGGCCAGAAAGGTAGCCGGTCACAGCAGCACATCAGTATATAACATGCACTTAAAATGACAATGTCCTGCACTGCTGATGGTAAATAATGTGACATTGTTTTTTATTGAGGATAGGGTGTTGCAGAGATAGAGCCAGCTATTGAGTTTAATATAGTGTGTCCTCCTCTTGCCAGACTTAAAGGGCTAGCTCGCCCAAAAATAAAAGTTCTGTCGTTGTGTACTCACTCCTGGTATTCTAAAGTCTTTTGAGTTTTTTCTTAAGTGAAAAAAGTTATTTTTAAAGATAATTGAAAAACAATAAGAGATGTTCATATAACTTGTTTGCTGGACTGTTAAGTGTTCTGAAGCAGTACAGTGAAATTGTCAAAAACAAATTCCATTTTTTTTGGTGTATTAATGAATTAAACCTCATTTGATAACCATCATCTTAAAGCGCGCACACTATGGATGTTTTAAAATGACCTTTTCAGTGTGTAATCTAGCTCTTCCTGCATCCTGCAAAGTTTTACATCTGTGTGTAAAGATATTTTCTCTCAAAAGAAAGAGTTCACTCACCATTGAAATAAAAATAGATTTTTAAAATAGATCCCAAGCCCTTTGATGTTGACCTCAACATGAAACATGTTGGTCTTTTTGTTGGTCTGAATGTAAATGCAAATTCATTCTTTGCCACTAGGTGCGCTTTTGGAGGTAAAACTAGCTGTTTCCTCAGAAACTATGTACACAGAGCAGCTCTGCCTCATAAATGCAGCTTTATCAGGCATTACCAGCATGATGCAGTGGAAATTAGACCAGTAGGACCGATCACTGCAGATAAGCGTCACATAAAGGAGATGTTTGGAAAATAAATGTTTGGGAGTCGTTTAGCAAATATGGTAAAAATAAATGCATATTACAAGACAATGAAAGTATTTTTTGTTTGTTTGTGTTTTATCCTTTGTTTGACCCCCAAAACCAATTTATGAACCCATCATAACCTATATAATTAATTTTTAACTTGATAATCTGCAATTGTTATCTTAAGTAGGTAGTTCTGCTGTAACCTTTTTTTTTTAACCTGATTTAGGTTGATTCAACGAACCAAAAATATTTTTTTTAAGTCTCCAGTGCATGCAAAAGATTAACATTGTCTCTTAATTTAGTTTCCTATTCAGTAGTTTTGAAACAACATGAGGGCGATTGATATACTGTACATCAGAATTACAATTTTTGTGTTAATGTCTCTTTAAGACATCCTTTACTGTGTTGCTATTGCCCAGCCCTCATTTGCAACTCTATGCCATGATGTGTTCCACAATTAGCATCCACATTAAGAGTATAAAGAAAGAACCCTGGCATGGAGATTTGTCCCTGTCCCAAAATGCACTCCCACAAAGGGGCACAGCAGGGTTATATCCCAGTACTAACAGTCCAAGAGCTTTTTTACTGCAGTTTAGTGTATGTCTATATTATAAAGCACAGCGGCTGCTTCTGATATCATGTTTTAAATTAGTAATAATAATAAGCTTTTAATCTTTTACATTCTTATCTTAAAGATAATTGTTTTTTAAGTCCTTTTTTCTTCTCTGGAAATTTCAGTTTGCCCTCCAGCCATTGCTTGGTGGGTATGAGATACAGAACTGGTCCCAGAGGTTGGCCTGAATGAACAGTGGGTCACAATGAGCCCTTTCCCTGCTGCTGGAGCAGCTGCGGTCCTTTTGATAGAATGAGGTCAATTCAGGAATGGAGATGGCTGGAACTGATTGAGGGGCCTACTCAAAGGAATAAGGTACAAACTGTTTTGTATCGGTGGAAAAGAGCAGCACCCTTCCCCTCTTTTCCCCCTCCCCTCCTCCCTCTCTTATTTCTTTGCATGTCAGTGTCAGGAATAAATCATTTAAATTGTTCTCTGATTCCCCCTTCCACCATTTGGCAAAATGATAATTGAAACATTAATAGGACGTTAATAGGATGTGTGTCCCGGTAACCTTTGAGATAAATCTCTCTATAATGAGAAGAATTCACCCTGACCAACAGGAATCCGGAGTAATTAAATATGAGGTGACGAGGCTCATTTAGGCATGCCTTATAATTCATTTGTAGCTCAGAGCAGTATAGAGCAGCACTGCCATTGGAACAGATTTAGCAGTCGAAGGAAGAACGCATTGGTTGGTCATTACGCCGAGTTTGTTTGCAGAACTAATGATGAGGCCTGCAAGCCTTTTTGAATTAGATGCTTGACTTTTAAGCCTCAGGTTAAGTGTAATGTCCTTTGAGTGACCCTGACTCTGAACGCCATTAAAACATCATAATTTAGAGTAATACAGTCACTATAGCCAGTCAGTTGCATTTGAGTTTTGTGATGGGGCACCCCTCTCTCAGCATTATTTGGGATCTTTTGTCAGTTGTTGTTTTGACAGATAAGTAGCATTGAATTGCACTGGGTATGAATCCAAGCAATGACATACTTGGCCAGTCGCGCGCATCATCCACTTCAGCAAATTAGAACGATCAGCCATTTGCAATTGACACTCCTAAGTTGGATGATTCCCAAACGGCTGCTTTATTTGGCAGCACTAGGTGTATTTTCTGCTGGCGTTTTGAATTTTTGCAATTAGCCAGAATCAGGATATCTAAAAACAATGTCGCGGAATGATTCCGTACCGAGGCCTTCTTCAGATCGGACCGCAGCGAAAACTAATTTTCATTTGATTCTCATCGCTGCAGCCGCCATTGCCACGCACATTAGCATATTACTTTCAAGGAAAATTAACAGTAAATATTCATATCACATTATAGATTTTAATGAATTATGGCAAGACAAAAGATCGCTTAAGAAAGGATAATTGCTGTATGCTGAACTCGGGTTGTGCTCATTACTTTTCAACAATGCCGTCTCGCTCTCTTCCTTTTCAGTTGATGCGGATCTATTCCATTATGAGCCATTTGATGGCAAATTAAAAAGAGTGTGATGGAAACATGCAGAACTGATGAATTTAGACAAGGAGACAAAGTGGAGAACATTTAATAGTTTAATAATAAGCTGCAGTATACATTCAGTGATAATTCCGTTTTTCATGTTGCCAGAAGCTGTTTGGTGAGACCAGCAAAAACATTCAGCTACTAGATCTATATCTTTTTCACACGTTGCTGCTGTTTGTACTTCCCACATTATAAAACAAGTATTGCAAAGAAACTGATTTTGCAATTTCTCTCCGGTTCCCCACTATGGCAATTCCACCAAATCTGTTTTTTTTTTCCTACAGAAAAGAAACAAACTTATTTGGTTGGGCTTGGTACAACGTTCCTAAATGATCTGGAAAAATGGAGAGCTGTACTTGATGATAGATAGCAAAGCAAGTCTGTCTCAGAGCATCTGGGTTTGCTTTACATTTAACTTATATCCATTTAGGGCCTCTCAAACACTTCAGAAATGAGTGGAACTGCCTGAGTGAATTGAAATGGTAGTGTTACTCTTACCCTTACTTGAGTATTAAGATTAAACAACAACCTGTTATCTTGAAAGTTTAATGTTTGTCGCAGTTTTTTGGTTTCTTTTGCTATCTCACTCTAAGCTCATTGTACTGACACACTACGGTTGGTGTTGATTTTTTTTTCTTTTTTGTAATTTTTTTTTGTCTTTTTCACTTTTTTTTTTTTGCCCACACAGAAACTTGATGGCACAAGAACTGACCAATAAGAAACTCTTTTACAACAAGGTAGACTGCAATCAACAGTTGCCAGGGGTAACACAGTGAACAAAAATTCAAGATCAATAAAAAAAAAAAAATAATAATAAAAAAAAAAATAACAGAGTCAATAAAAGGGGAAAAATAAAGAAAAAAAGCCAGTTAATTTCAAGTATAACTTACTGATAAAATAACTACACAGCATTAAATATTCTCATTATACATTTTAAATTATTTATAAAATATATTTTGGCATATATGTTTTTTTTTTCCTTTTTGTGTTTGTGTACAAACGCTACTGTAGCTTTAGTTGAACACCAATGTTTATTTTTTCAGTTTTTACTTCCGCAACAAAACATTAAAGGGATTGTCACATAACAACAGATTATTAAAAATGATAGTAGTAAACCCTAAACAGAGTTTCACATAGCAAGACGTAAGTGACGACCCCTTCTATCCTAGCCCCATAGTCAAAATCCAAAAAAGTACAAGACCAGAGCACGAAGTTCTAGTAAACTGCGCTCCACTGGCTACAATCAGGAAAGGGCACAGGAGATTTCAAAAGCAACAAGTCTGATGTTTTTTTTTCTTCTTTTTATCCGTATATATATATATATTTATATCTGGCTGTAAGTCTGGGGGATCGTTCTCTCCCTATTCCAGTTTTTCGGTAAGCTTGAGCTGATAGCGCAACTTCATTTAGCTCCATCTGTGATAAAAAATAAGCACTGTAACAACCTCACGGTTTGCTGACACTGGAATGTCTTGAGGGAAACAGAGAAGGGTTGTCTTATCAGACCAGTGAGAAGCCACTGAAATGAAATGAGATCTGCAGAAGTGTTCCTGTGCGCGATCGGTCGGACTGCTCATGTTAGATGGGAAGTGTCTCGTCATCCGTAGCGTCAGAGAGACCCACGTCCTCTTCGGGAACAGTGAGCGGTTTGGCAGCTGAAGCAAAAACTGCATACCAAAGAAGGCATTAGAAGAAAGTTAGAAGTCTCTTTAGAGTCTACAAGGCATGACTGTACTTGGGAGTCACCAGCAGTGCACTGGAAGGTCTTTCTCCTCTTAAGGGTAAGACGTGAGGGCAGGGTGGAGCGTGTTACGCAGCACACAGTAACCAGCCTGTCCCAGCGGGCAGACGATTGTGACGAACGTACAAGCGTTGCTGTTACTACCAAGCCACGATGACAGTCTGAGCTTGCTGACACATTTTCAGCTTCGTTTGTTCGGTCTCTGGAGAATACGTTGTGCTGCGCATGTGTCTCCCTTCCCCAGGCCCATTCGGCTCGACGCTTGCAAAAGCACACAAATACACACACGCACACGTCGACACACACTCGTAGTAGTGTATGCGCTCTGTGTACTGGCGGGAGCCGGTTAAAGCACGATGTCCTTCAGCCGCTTGCTGCCGGGGGACTCCTTCTCACGACCGTCCTGCAGGAGCGTGTTGATCTCCCGCATGGCCGGCTCACTGTCCTTCCCCTCCGGCTGCCGCAGCAGGCTGTGGTTGGCTATGCGCTCTGCGTCCCGGCATTTCAGCGTGTTGTAGGTGGAGGGTGGTTTGGACTGGGGGCTCTTCAGGTGCACCGGGGAGGTGATGGGGCTCACGGCTTCCCGGCCGTTTCCAGCCTCGCGAACGGTGCCGTTGGTCTTGGGGCTGCAGACGGCCGGCTCTGCCGTTTGCCGCCTGCCCCTCTGTTCGGCCCGTTCCTCATCCGCCCCGTCTTTGCCAAAGGTGGCAAAAGTCCTTTTGATGGTGCCACAGTCCTCATAGTGAGGTACGTCCACGGTGGTGGCTTCGATGGAGAGAGCTATGACATTGCGGCCGTGTTCGGGAGACTTCGCTCTCGCTGGCATCGGCACCCGGGGCATCCAGCAGCGGTCCGAGTGGCCCAGGATACGACATTCATCTTGGCAGTGGAAACCCTCGGACTGATCTGAAAGAGAGAGAGTAAGAGTCAGATTTGTTGTCTAAATTGTGCCGTTTGCACAGCTTCTGCTTATTTGCAGTTTCCTTCATGGATTTCAGGCACAGTTTGTTTTGGAGCTTTCATCTTTTCAGTACATGTCAGAAAAAAAAAAAAGACTGTGGCTCCATTTTTTCGCAAGCTGGCTCTACTGCTTCAACAAGTTTTAATGCTAGAATGTTCAAGGGCTTTTTAATAAAGCATTTAAAGGGTGCATTGCTAAATCAAAAGTGGATCCCCATCTTGTGAGTAATTGTTTCACTCTGTTGCCAGGCTTGATGAAAGGAGGGTTTAGATGGTGCAATCAGAGATTTCACAGTAAGGGACACAGGCAAAGTAGCCTCATTGTTAAATGCTGAACATTGTGCTACGTCTCTGTCATCTAGCTGGCAGTTATAAATATGTAATGATGTTTTAAAGCTGTTGTGGAGTTAAAAAAAAGAAGCAAGATTTGTCTGAACCAGTATTGATACAGATCTGTGCTTTGTTGTGTTGGAGGGAAGGGCTTTCAAGCTGCTTTTTGTATCATTATAACAACAAAAAAGCTGGGCTTTCGCTCGCTCAAGTTGAGGAGCTGTCTGCCTCTTTCGCTTCGCTTTTATTTAAAAGAGATGCATCTGTAATAATCAAGGCAGCTCTCTTTTTATTAGTAGTCAGCCCAAAACAGCTTTCTGTGTGAGTCCTTTTGACTCCATACATATTTCATTATTGGCCATCTGGGTAGACAAGCACGACAAGGGCACTCTCACTGCTTAAATGTTTGCTAATATACACAAATGGCATTTGCATAACAAAATCACTTCTTCAGATTGCTATTTCCACATGCACCACTCAAATATAAAAAAAAATAAGAGCAAATATAAGAATAATGTTATTAAAATTCAGATCAAGAGCGATAATACTAATTATTTTTAATGTTATTGCTGATAAACAGTATCACATAGACGGTGTAGTTTTAGGCATCTGAATTCATGTTTGAATGTAGGCAACACAACATTTAAAAATATATCTATGTGTGAAAAGTTAATTTGCAAAAATAGATAACTTTGTTTTTAACAATTATCAAAAATTATGTTTTTTCAGTGTGGATTCTAATCTAAATCTAAAACTAAAAAAACTAGCACAATACAACATAAAAAAACCATAACATAATACAAATACATGATTTTCAAAAATGTAAAAACAATTGAGGCATGTTTTTGCAAATAAACTCTTCATATGAAAATCTCATTATAATAAATGTTAAAAAAATCTTAATATTTATATGAATTAATAAGTACATATGCTTCTGAATTGTTTATTTGAAATATAAATCTTATTATAAAATTGTTAACGTTGTTAGTGTTACTTTTGATCCGTTTAATAAATAATTTATTTTCTTTTTTTAAACAATAGGCAGAAAAACAGTTTTCAGCATTACTAAATAAAGAATAAAATGTTTCTTATATACTGTATATGTCATATTGTGTGATAGTCAATAACTCTTACGATACTATGTGTATTCCTTACGCATGACATTCCAAAGACACATTGATGAATGTTGTTAAAGAACATGCAGTATTTATAAAGCCAGTGGACACCTGTTATTGTTGATTAATTGTTGCCAAATGATTCGTTGAATGACAGGTTCTCACCCCGTCAATAAAAATAGTTGGAGAATCTACCAGACAGATGTTTGTTGACAGGTTTTGTCAGCTTCCCTATTGGTAAATCAGCCCAAGGGTTGAGACCTTGCTACTCAATCGTAGCCCTCAGTGACAGCAAGAGATTGTGGGAAGGATTCACACATTTACATCTGGCACGGCGAGCTTGACGGATCATCCAATTAAAATCACTAATTATCTGCTTTTCCTGCTCTTTCAGGACTCCGAGGGACAACACAGCTTTGGGCCCTGAATCAATATTTAAAGATTGGAGTGTTGCTTTCCAAGATCTCTGCTGCCAAATCTGTCACTCTTTTAAAATGTGATCTGATGAGATTGACAGATTGACTGACTGAAGTCTGGGGACACTTCAGATCTCCCGTGGCACATGTGAGAAGATGAGAGCTCCTGTGTGTTTGTGTATTTGTGTCTCGGTGCATTACAAGAGAGAGGTTTGACCCACATATATAGACGGCAACATCCACACCCCCATACATGCATGCTTCCACATACTAAAACTCAGGCGAGCAGCAGGGAGAATGGAGAAATTAAATTGAAAAAGTAAAAAATAAATTGGAAAGTAAAGCTCTGGATCGACTACGGTATCTCAAGTGGCTCAATTTTAGCCCATAATTACCAAGCCCTGTGAACACACACACACACACACACACACAAGTCCACATCTTGAAAGGGCTTTTCATCACCAAAAGTCAATGTTATCACCATAGCAACAAGGGTGAGTCTCACCATTATCCACATATACAGCGAGCGACTGCCGAGGACACCACACCTGCCAAGGCGCAGTCTGCCTACCCAGAATTCCTGCTTTCATTTCATAAGAATCTGCTTTTCTACAGAAGCATGGATTTATCTGCATTCTGTGGATCAATAGGAGGCACTTTAACAAGATTCGAATCGTGTTCACCACTTGAATGGGCAACGCTCAACTAAAGAACGCGTTTTCCAATTCCCGTTCCTTACGACGAGAGGGACACGTACATACATTGAATGTCGTCGTCTTTTTCAGTCGCCATCCTTTAGGGGGTCTCCCGTGGTGTGATTCTCTTGCAAATTACATCGGCGTGAAAGCAGAACGCTATTAACAGCTCTCTCTCGCATCCTGTCAGTGGTTTATCCACAAAACTCACAGATGTTTCTCTCAAAGGTCTGTGCTAACCACATAACAAATTTCAGTAAGACATGACAGCCTGTCGACCCCTGACAAAACAAGAATCTCTTTCTATCTGCTTTGTCCTACGAGAGATAGAAATATAATGCCAACAAATGGAGCAATTAAAGCTTCAATGCAGCTGATCTTTGAGTTGTGCAGAAGAGAGCAGTGAAAGGCAGACGGCCCTCCTACGGAGAATGTCTATTGAAAGTCATCAGGAAAATACGCTTGCCAATCAGTTCCGGGAAAAGACTTAAAATACAGTCCAGAGCACTATGTCAGAGGGAACATTTGCTGTCTAGGATTTAAAGCCTACTAATTATGGTCTTGGCTTTGGCTGTAGGCGGAAGCTTCAATGTTTTCTCACTCTTCCACATTTGTAAGTAAAACGCAGAGTTTATGAAAAATGTCACAGGGATGAAAGTCCCACAGCAGTGCTGACGTATCCGGAATGTTGGGGTTTTATTTTTGCACCAAGAGGAAGAAAGAATGCACGAGGTGTTTTAAATATGTGTACCGCAATCTGCATTCTGCAAGGCTGAAAAATTATGCATAGTGCCACTTGTGATGCAAAAAAAAAAAAAACACCTATGCTGTCATCTCGCAGCAGAACAGCATCAGTTTACTTCATGATAGAGGAGCCCAATCAGATCTGTCCCCAAATGAGGCCTTAGCTGGTTTAGTTAGCCCAGGTGAGCAGAGGTCAGAGGTCATGGCGAGTTTGAAGGTAGACATGGCGGGTAAAAGATTGCACTTTGCTCCCAAGCCATAATAGGGTTGAGCTCCATTCAGAATTGAATTGAGACTTCCAATTCAACTACTCCAGTTCAACTAATACAGCAAACAGGATGTCACTTAAGTGGAAATTCTTTAAAAAATATATTCTTATATTTTATTCTTATATTCTTATATTTCTTAGCTAGAAAACAAGTTGGGACAGATGGAAGGATGGGATTTCCAAGAATTCATTACCTTGAATAGCAGAAAATCGATATGTTCCACTTCCTGTCACTCTAATCATTATAATTCAGCTTCCTGAACTCTAAATTTCGTACAACACTGCTCCATAAATAAGGGTTTTAATTCATTAAAAATGTCTGTTATCGTAAATATGGATAAATGAGCTCAATTTGTGGGTGGGCTGAGGGTTGCATACCCCAAACAAAAGGAAAGGCTTTTAATTTTGAAAAAAATTCAGAACATCTTTTGTGTCACTGCCAGACTTTCATCTTGTTTGGAAGCTATTATCCTTCTCCTTGGAAAACACACTTTCTTTTCTCTCAAAAAAAATACAGGCACGAGTGCTGGAGGTCTGCAGTCTTGATGTAATGCAGGAGAGGGCCAGAGAAAATGCTGCTAATGTACCTGTTTAAATAGGCTCGGGCTCAGAGAGTATATGAGGGAGAGTGGGCACAGTCACATCCTCTCAAACACACTCTGCGACTGGGGATGTAATTGCAACCACGAGGCCCTGCAGTTTTCACGGTGACACTATTCAGTCACATTGGATTTACGGGCTCGGGGAAAAACGTCATTTCTTTGAGGAACAAGGTGAAACAGCCGAAGAAACAAGCAAGACGTTCCTAATAAATCAATCGTTCTGAGCTACACAATGATGCATCGGTTTAAAGATTAACTATATTAAACGTGAACGTGTTTTGATGCGGTTTCGAGCGTAAAGATCGTATAAATCATATTTAGACACATTCTGCCTCAAAAAGTATATTTTTCTTCTTGTTAGTCTCTCTATTGTTGTTCTCTGTAGACTGATGAAACAACACGGCTGCAGCCGGCTCCTGTGAGAAATAATATGCTGGAGTGAGAAGGTTTGCCGTTCACTTTATTTCTTGCTTCTCACTGCAGGTGGGGCAAACACTGGCAAGACTTGATTGAAAATAGTTATAAATATATATATATATATATATATATAATTTTTTTTAATTTGTTTGTTTATATTGTGTTGTATTACATTATATTAATAATAAAACGGATTTCCAATAAGCTGTTAGAAAGCAGAATTAAACAGAAACCATTTTAATTTTAAAATTAATGTAGTTTAAAAAAAAATAGAATTGTGATTATTATTATTATTCATAATTGTAGTAAATATTGTATTAATAATAAAACTGATCTCCATACACGCTTCAGAAAAGAATGTAAGAATTATTATTATTATTATTGTTCATCTACCTATTTATCTCTGGACCTTGCCGCTTGCCTCTTCTCTTTAATAAGTGAACTATTAAACCACAAGTCAGGTTTATTTGGATATATGAGATTTGAATAAATGTTTTGCAAGCATCGTTCATCTCATTCACGTCATTCATTGCAGGCAGAGGAAGTGGCCGGGAGGTCCTGGGTGGTTTTGCGGCGCGTCGGTCCAGGATGGGGGTCATGTTGGGAACCTTGTCTCCACTCTAACATTATCGCAAGCTGCCATGCACAGGCTCCGACAAGCCAGGCAGACGCTGGGGGCTTCCCACGAGGGAGAGTCCAAGTGCTGCTGTCATCCCAGCCAGGCAATTCAGTCTGTGCACCATAAATCAGCCGCGAGCCCTCAGCCCTGCGGGACCACAAGATGGAGTGTGATGGTCTTGTTTTTACAAACAGTGGAGGAGGATGCGTCACTGAGCCACGAAGACGGCACTCGGTGCAGAGACCTTGCCATCTAGAGCAGCTCTCCAGCATTCTCACTCCATCTGCTCGCTTCTCTTTTTTTCCCTCCCTCTTTCACACCATTCGAAAAATTAGTCTTACCCCTGTACATCTGTTTCTCTCTGTCTCATCCCCTCAATTCTGTGACTCTTTCAGGAAAGTGACCTTGACGTTCTCCGTCTTTCTTTGGCTCGGTTATTAATTATTGAGGATATTATACTCTCTGCTTAGCCTTGTTAAGGACTGTCACACGGATGGCAAATCAAGGGTTCCCTGTGCCTGCTTCTGTGTCTTAACATTAGTACCAGTCAGTTTATCAGGGTCTGGTCTATCCTGCTCTGGTAAGTGTGTCTGACAGCCAGTCTCCTCAGTGAAGCCATCTGCAGTTCTTTAGTCTCAAACGCACACTGACAGCTCAACTTATATCTGTGGTTTACCACCGCACCCTTTTTTTCGACCGCTGCCTTTGTGTGAATTAGTGCCACAGCTCCAAAATATGTCTCCCGCCCCATCAGACCCTCTATGGCTGGTCCTAGTTAAAGAATGAATTTCTAAACTGGTGTTGACAAACAATGCGGTAGTCGTAGATTGGTACAAACAGTATCTGCTTAACAGCTGTGTAACTGCATGAGGGGAAAAGACATTGTGATGCTGTATTATGAATCACTTTGAAGCAAAAATGAGCGGCTTTATGTTGGGAAAGAGGAAGGTGGAGGCTGGCAAATGGACTGCTTGATGTTGTGGTAATGAGCTGAGCATGTGCTTCACACAGGCACAATATATTTCTTTACTTTATGGTGAGAGATGGTTTAGTAGCATGATTTGTTTACAGCAGCATTACGGTGTAATTGTTACAGATGCGTTTTATATACAGCTATATGTTTCGAGTCATCACTTGCCAGCATTTACTATGGAACTCAGTCAGGGGATTTCAAGCTTTTTGATACCATAGGCCACCAAACATAATGATCTGCTTTCAAGTGACCCCCTAAAATTTAAATAACATAAAATATTACTTTAAGTATATTATTAAATGTCTTTAATAAAATATATTATATATTTTCATATGAATAATACAATATATTATTTTTAATTAATTAATTAATGGTTTCAGATCAGTTTGATTAGAAAACAGAACTTATTTATTAATTCATTTATTAATAATAATAATATATATTTTCCTCATTTTTTTCAGAACCTTTTTGCTTATCAATACTTATATGTTATGTATTCTTCTTCTTTTTTTTTTTTTTTTCTCAATCTATCGAATTCTACTAGAAATTTTTAAAGCTGAAAATATAAGCATATGATGACACAGAACCATTTTGTGCATAAGGCATCTTAAGCATATTTTAGTCATGACTGTATGCAGTGATTTAATTTAACCGTTGAAATTAAAAGGTTGATTATAAAGGATGAACGCTTTCCATGGTAACTTCCACAGTCTTTTTTCTTTGTATTATATAGAAAACCAAAGATTCAGAGCCACTACGCGGAGCTAAACTCAACTAAAGGTTTAGAGTCCCTTGAGGAAAGCCAGATACCCACGTCATCTCCCTGTTGCCGTGCTACTGCACCCTTACAGCTCTCCACTGAATAGTGTCATGGCCTGAGAAGTAGATAGCATGCTAACACAGGGTCAAGCGACCTCTTAGAGGCCACTGATATAAAACATGGGGAAATATTTGACAGAAAACAAGATTTTATGTCTGTGGATTTGGAAATTACAGATTAACTCATTAGTTCTCCACAAGCACAGAGAAGGCCATTGTAGTGGTACTCAGCCACCGAGTTCTCGATAATGGCGACCCTAAAATTAACCCTGACTCATAGATCTGGCACCCACTGAGGCACGCACACTAGAGCCGCCAGTCGCAGTAGACGGCTCTTATTTTCCAAAAAGGATTGGTTTGTAGAGGACATCTTTAAATACTCTTACGAATGCTGCATTCTGTGTTTAAGCTTGACCGAGCAATGTAGCTAATTTACTCAGAAACCCTTGAGTCTGAGAAGAGCGAGAGGGACAAAGCAGACAGTAAATTACATCTGAAAGGGGACGGGCTGGGCTTTGGGGGTTGAGGGTTTGGATGGGTGAGGAAGGGGGGGGGCTAGTTGAACGGAGGACGCAAACTTACTGGCTGCAGTGAATTAAATCATCTGTGAGAAGCACATTGCTGAAGTCAGTGAACCCCATCTGAAATCTTCAGGCCGGTCTCTTTACTTGAAGCAAGCCTATGAAATATTCTTCTATTAGGGCTTTATTTGCTATTCATAAAGCATCCAGCCTAGAGAATGTAACTGGCTTCAGGGCAGGAGTGGCAAAAATAGATTTGTGGGTGGATGAATGTACAGTTTTACTTCGGTTTATTCTGTTCCTCTTGACCTTTCTTCTTTTAAGTTATTTTATTCAATTAATGCTTGCATACAATTTGAGTTTAGAAAAAGATAAAAGAAAAAAGGCACTTCCAATCAGACAAATATAAACAGTTATTACAATTTTAAATAACTGGTTTCTATTTCAATATGTTTTAAACTTTATGCTTTAGTAAAGTAAATGTATCCACTGTCACTTTTGATCAATTTAATGCATCCTTGCTTAATAAAAGTGTTAAAGTATCTTTCTGACCACAAATTTTTTAGTGGTAGTGTATATAATTAGAAGTGTTATGTATTCATGTGTATAACTTATTTACATCATCAAAAGATAAATGATTCATGGACTGACCAAAACAGAAGTGGCTATTTAAAGCCCAAATGAAGAGTTAACTTCCCCTCCCACAATTGCTATTGCTTTATCTTCCTGCCATTGTGCTACTGAAATTTTTTTAGGTTGTTTTTAAGCATCTTGTTTTATTCAGTGGGAATAAAGCCGATGCCCTGTTCCTGTCAAGCTAAGACTGACACAAACGCACCTGGACACAATGCAACCTGAGTGCCTAAAATCAATGTGTCTTCTCTTCAACAGCTGGGCCCAAATGCGTCAGCCGAATACTAATATCTCCAGACTGTCATTCCCTGTGAGACGCGTGCGAGCGGCCTGCTTGCATAGACTATGTTACATAATTAATGCAGTGTGCCTTCTCATTCAGGCATGTTCAGTGTGTCAGTCTTGGCTATGCGTTTTATATTCCGCTTTATCTTGTTTTTTCAAGCTGGCCTATCTCATTCGCTTTCTTTTATTCTTTTGTCTCTCACTCTCTTCTTCATGCCTGTGTGTGTGTCTTTCTCCTACTTTCTTTTAACGGGCTTCCTCATTATTTCCCACGGGCCCCTTCTGAATCTTTTCTTCTTTCACATTCCATCTTTTCAGGGAGACTGCACACAGTCTTTATTTTTCAGAGTTGATTTACCTACGCATATAAAGGCAGTTGGGAAAGTGCTACCTGTTATGGAAGAACCACCTCCCATCATATCGTCATTGCCCGGCATGACAGGAGCTGGCAGCCAATAGGAGGAGCCCTGCTGGCTCACCTGATGCTTAATAGTGCCGCTGAGGTGCGTCGAATTCCAGGTCCAGGTGCGCTATAGATGAGTAAGTCAGAAACCGTCTGGCCTCTCACCAGGGACGCCACACCCCGATTTGTTTTCACATCCCTATGGACACTTACAGTCTCCCTTTTATTAGTATTTCAATAGTCTCCACAGGCCCAAAAACAGGAGATCTCGCCGTGTAGTACTGAGCAAAATTGACAGGCGGATTGGCACTGCAGCTGAAATGGCAGCAGACCTTGCCTTGAATCGCAGCCAAGAGGTGGGGAGGGGACATATGTGATTGCTCATCTATATGCTGCGAAAGTTTACCTTAAAGAAAGCATGAGTCATGCTGCTAGCAGAGACTCAGCAGTGGGGCGTATTCCTCAGTGAAAACCCTGAGATCACAAACAAGAAGAAAAACAGCATAGACAAATGTCAGATTCGAGTTGAGTCAAAGGAAGTTAGTGGGTCATTGGCGATGGAAGGCACCCGGTTGTGCCAGATGGGGTGGGTGGGATTGCGAAAGGCACAATGTGGGCAGTGTTGCTGTGGCTGAAGTTAATTGGATTTCCCTGGTGCCCACTCCTGGCCACATGCAGGGCCGTGACATTAAATGCCCTTATCCATGACAGAAGAATAAGACAGAGTACAGAGAAAGCCACTCGTCTTAAGAAGCCCTACTGACGGTCCCCAGTCACCTCTCGTGCTCTTTCACAATTCCAGCTCAACTGGGGCGGTGCTGGACTGCAGGGGTAAGCAGCTTGGCTTTATGCTGTAAAAAGTGGCTGCAGAAAGCATTAGAACACTTGAATCACACTTAAAATATATGTATTTTTGTTTAAGTATATTACAATATTTCTCTGCTAATACACGATGCTAGCAGAACTGCTTTTCTGAACCACTTTTTTGCAAAAAGTTTGCAGTCAGTGAGTTTGGGTTTCGAGAACTTTGTATTTATTAAAGAATTCTGTAAGACTTTTTCAAAGTTTCCACAAAAACGCTTGATATTAATAATAAATGTTTCATGGCCATCAAGTCAGCATATAAGAATGATTTCTACAGAATCACTAAACACTGGAGTAATGACTTCTGAAATAAATTCTCAAATATACTAAAATAGAAAACTAAACTGTTAAAATACTACTCGCACCATGATAATGATCAAATAAATGCAGCATTGATGAGTGTAGTTTTTTTTTTCTTCTCATGGTGATCTTACCAACCCCAAACTCTGAGAATGAAGTTAGTTCTCATAAATACATTTTTTGTTGTTCCTGTCTGCGCATTTAATTAATTCTGGTTTTCTGTATTTCACAACAGGGTAGCATTCTGCAGGATCAGGAGCGAGGTCTACTAGAGGAGCTCGGCATGGGAGCTAATGATCCTGAGATTAAATCTATCACCAATGAGAATCATGTAAATGACAGCTCAGATTAGGATGGAGACATATTAGAACTTTTGCAGTGTTAATGTGACAAACATAATGAGCAAGACTGCATATTATCCTTTAACATGGGAAGACAAAAAGTCTGAGCCCCTGCTGCGA
The DNA here is from genome assembly GCA_032359435.1 of Enteromius unitaeniatus. NCBI lineage: Eukaryota > Metazoa > Chordata > Actinopteri > Cypriniformes > Cyprinidae > Enteromius > Enteromius unitaeniatus. Next base: position 78,153 of record JAUMHI010000188.1, on the reverse strand, counting down.
TGTTTAGCCCGTTTGATTGTGTTGATCGCCAGTCTTGCAGTGCAGCAGCCCATTCCAGCCTACTCTTTAATGGATAGCGCACGAGAGCAGGGGAGCATCATTAAAAAACCCATTTTGAGGCCTCCTTGTCTCCCATTAAACTTAACAGCCAGCCTCCCCCATTAGTTTTTATCCTCCTTTTTAAGGGGTTGGGGGCAAGAGCCCTAAAACCATGAAGGTTAATTGGCTACCCAGAGGATAGACTGATGAAGTTCAATTTCCACTTTTTGGAAGCCTTGAAATCAGACCATAGGGCCAGCATGGAGGAAAACAAAGTCTGTTGCAGTGGCACACTCAGAATGCACACCACACTTTTTTTTCCTCTGAGGAAAACGGCTGCTTAAGCTCTGGGGAGAGCTGACCGCTTAGAAAGGTAAAAAGAGGGTATTTGCACGTAAAAGGTTTGCTGAGGTTTTCCACGTTGTGAAGCTGACTTTATACAGAGATGAAGCCTTTGGGCAAGGTGGGGAGGCTCGCAGGGTTTGTGGCCATAACTGATCTCACTCACCAGTTTCTGTCTTTAATCTTTCAGCAACAGCTGATAATCTGCCCAGATGAAGTCATTTCTATGCAGGAGGAAAGTAACTGAATTTTAACCCACTGAGATCATCTGCAATGGGCTGAGGGAGGATGCAGTGAGGACAGAAGGATGAAGGGGTGAGGAGATGAAGGCATGCCTGTGAACTCTGTCAGTCATTGGCTGTTTGATGATACGTGTGAGTATTCGTATCAGCCCATCATTTCATGTTTACACCAGGGCAAATGAATATACATCAGAGTGGCAGGATACAGAAGGCCAGCTGCCCAGGGTTTTAACCTTTTCGTAACGGCTGTAATTACCTCAGACGAGCAGGAGGCGTCATTTTACTGTTGCGATACGGGAAAAATGGAATGCCATAATGGGCTGTATGAAGACAAAACCAGAAATATAGCAGGGAAAGGGAATGGCGTAGAGATTCTCTGCACTCAGATGCATGCTGCGCTATTATAAAGAGGGTTAAAAGAGAAATTCTCGCATTGCCGCAGTGACAGAGCAGCCAGTTCTCCCTTGTATTTTCCCTCTATCTTTTTCTTCTCTCTTTTTTTTTTCTCTCTCTCTCATTCACTCACACCCCCCCTCTCTCTTTTCTACCCAGCTGCAGTGATAAATGTCTCTTTGTATTCTGGACAGAAAACTGCCGGGTACAATGTACTTGTCAGAAGACAGCTGATTTTTTTTTTCTTCCTTTACCGCTGCAGAGTTTATTCGTAATATTTCCTTGAGTGAGTGAAAACCGGCGATCCAAGAAACAAAATACAGTACACAATTGGCGTCTGCTAAAGTAAACAAGGTGTGCAGTAGATTATCATGTTTGTATAAGTGTGGGTGTGTTTTCTGAGTGTGGTTCGCTCTTTTAATCAGCGTGCATTTCGGTGGACACGCGTTTAGTTTTTGTCGGTAAGCGTGGATCAGGAATGTTGAGTTTTAGTGAAGCGAGCTAAGCTATTCTAATGGGAGTTAATGGAGTTGAGTGGGGCTTGCTGTGGGTGCTGTGGGCTTCGAGCCAGCAGGGATCTCATCCTACCGTCTATTAAACCGCCTGCCCACCGATCACGGCTCACTTTTTGGCAGCACACGCCACACAGTCCAATCCAATCCCCGTCAAACAGAGAGTGGCCGTGAGGATGAGGGTTTGCTTCAGTTCGGCATCGGCACTGATAAGATTTCACTGAAATAATAAATTCCCTAGTTCTCTGTGTGTGATCTGCAATTTACATGACCCCCTCAAACATATATATTTATGCATTTTTTCTTTGCTCCCTCTGCCAATATTTTTTTACTAACCTCAAAACAAAAAAAATGACTGATTTTTATTTTATTTATTTTTTATTTAAAAAAATTTGCAACAACCTGGAAATGTCTAAAATGTAATATAACTCCATACATTCATTAACACACTTGCTGAAAACAATGGGATGGCATACAAAATATTGCTGACTACTTTTTGGTTTTTAACAAAATCTTTGCAAATTTGACAAAATCTTCTTTCTAGTCAAGATTTGTGTTAGCAATCTATGGACAAAATTATTTTGACCACATATCATCAGAAAAATTGAAGCCCATTTGCACCACTTAAACAATGAAAATTAGGACCCTAACTACTATGTACTTACATCTGAAAATAAGTATAATTGAGCTGAAAAGCACTTTTGTTGCTATGGAGATGGAATGTGGGAAAGGTTAAGGACAGGTTTGGTGGTAGTGGTAGGTTTAATGGTGGGTTAATGTGTAAGGGATGGGTCAATAATGAAATTATGAACGTAGTTACAGAAATTATTTATATATGTACATACATGTATTTTAAAAAAAATAAAAGTGCAATTAAAAAAAAACATATTAATTTATTAAATGCAAATTCAAGTGTAAATGAAAAGAAATTAATTCTGGATTTCTGGAAATTCACTTTTTTTGTCATAGTTATAACTTCTTGCCAATTTTGTCTTATCACAATTATAATTTGTCTTTATTGACTTTATAATTTTGACTTTGTCATAATTTGGACTTTTTAGCTCACAATTAAAATAGTGTATCATAATTTGGACTTAGCATGTCAGAAATACCATTTTTTTCTGCCAAAAAACTTTTTTTCTGGTGAAAAAGGGCTTCCATAGCAAAATCACTAAAAACCAAATGGATGGATGGGCGTAAAAGATCAGTAAATATAAACTTCAGGCAGGGCAGCAGTTATCCAAAAGGACAAATGACAATTATGTTAACTAGCCCAGAAATCTCTCAAACTGACCAACAGACCATACTAATTGTTGGGCAATGCTCTGCTCCACCTGGGTAGAAGAATCTGGGGCGGGATACAATAAATGCTAACTAGGAGACCTAAGCTCCCCAGTAGCAGTTGTTACAATGAGCCCATTACGCATGGAGAGAGTGCAAGAGCCCTCTACTGGGATGGATTTGTCTCACCTCACTATTAGTTATGTTCCGGTTAGAACACAGATAGGGATGTGGTTAGGTTACCTTCATTTTACCTTTTCTACCCAATAGGATGCTTTACTCCTGGGCTTTGTTACCTGTGGATTTTCCTGAGTGCGAGAGAGAGAAAATAATGCGGGTTTGGATGAGGGCCACGAGTCAGGAAGGGCCAGTAGGGTAGGGAGCAGATGGACATGAGGATGAAAGGTGGGTGGGCAAGAAATCCAGGGTAGTTTAAGACAACTCTCCAAAAACACAGATCAATCAGTGCAACTTGGCACACTGCAGACGGCGTGGCGCCGCATTTGAGCTGACATATCCGTCTCCCTGGCTAAAACCCTCACTCAGTGCTTTTCCTTTTTTACAATCTCTCTCTCATTAACCCTTAGACGCACGCTTTTTCATTTCTCCTTCCTTTCTGTCTCCTAAATTGACTTGAGATTGAAGAGCAGCGGTTCTTTCTCACCGTGACTATCAAACAGCACATTACCTTGCCTTAATCTTCTTCTCTATGTTGAGCACGAGGCCAATCTCCCAGCATTCCTATCTGTGCAGAATTGCAGCCAGTTACATACGTGTTCAACAAACAATTGGGATTCAGCCTGTTTTCTGAGGAGATTATTAACACACAGCCACAAGCGTTGGTCCTGAATAAGCAATGAAATCCTGAGCCCTCTTTTCCTCACCGCCCGCTCTCTCTTTCTCACTTTCTGTGAATCAAAGCCAGGATTGTCTGGAAAATGAGCTGTCAACCGAGGGTTCGCAATGAGATACATCAACCTCATTGCTAACCCTAGAAATAATGAACCGCTCGTTTTTTTCCCCTCTGATATGTTCAATAAGCTACCCATAACAAGTGCAGAAAGATAAGAAGCCCCCTCTTGAGCTGATTAAACCCCATTCCGAGGATTCAGAAGAAGGGTTTTGGAGACTGGAGGTTCAAGGCAGAGCAGCACTATTCAGAGTGATTGTATGAGATGTTTTTATGTTTTGAGAGGAAGGCACACCTTCAAATAGGACGACTTCAAGGCCTACCTGCCAGAGTACGGCATGAAAGCTCTGAATAAAAACACGATTAATTTCCTCATTTTTACACACTGTTGTGAAGGTAACCGCTGCAGAGCTAAGCTCCAGCACCTTCCTGTAATACTTTGACACCTTATAGAGAGAAAAATGCTTGAATCCAGGAAAATAAACAGCACTTTTAAGGGGGCGTTCACAGAGGAAAGCTGTGCTATTTTTTAATCACTATCCTATTTTGCACAAATGGACCTGGCCAGTATACACATTCCGATCAAATCCATTGTGCTCTGCCTAGAATATATCACACATAGCCAGTGTTTTTTGTTATTAAGTTTTTGTTTTTCTTCTTTTAGCCTTGGTCCTTTAATTATAGTTACTGAAAATAAGAAATAGAAAGATTAATATTCAAACATTTGTATCGGTATTTACATTTAAATGTAAGATTGCATTATTTTAATCAATAGTATTGTTTTTAAATTATTTGCAGGTGAACTGCTAATGCAACAGTATGTTGTTAATTGCTAAAAAAAGTAATCAACAGTATGTTTTCATTGAAATTGCTTTGAAATGATTGTGGCTCACTTTTTTTTTATTTTATCCCTTTAAAACCATTTCTTCTCAAACGTTTTAAGTTCTTAATAGCCACAAAAATGTATTTAAAAGTAAAATGAATCCCAGTAATATAGCATTTTATTATTATTATTTTTTTAAATATATATATACAGGGACGTGTCTCATTATAGACAGGAATTCAGTGAGCCTTTAATGTCTGATTCAGTCAAATGTTAATATTAGTTTTTTAAGGGAAGTCAGCTGTCATGATCCACCCTTGAGGCTGTAGTTCAGTTCAGAGTCGAGAGAAAACCTCACCAAACTGTCAAAGACATCATTTTACCTGTTCTCTGCACCCTGCTCACCTGACTCAGTCCTCTCTCTGTCTTTCTCTGTACCTGTCTTTATTTTGACATCTGTCAGCATTTGCATTAGGCGATCAGAGATAAAAAAAAAAAAAGGATGTTCACCTAAAAGTTTAGAGTGAGACTGCAGAGCAAAAACTGTTATTTATCCTTGTCAATTCCTTTAATATGAAGAAAACTGGCTGGGAAGTTCAGCAGTACGGGCACGTATATAGATCTTGCCAGTAGCGAAGTGGAAACAATGAGAGGATGACTGAGGGGGAGGGGTTTGTAATAGGTGGTGGTGGTGATTGGGGGGGGTGGGATGAAGACAAAAAGGGAAACTCTTTTATCAATTTCATCAAAATCAATTAGAAGCCGGAGTCGGCTGATGGGGCACTGGGTGGTGGAGGGAGTGTGAAATCCCGGGGCATGGGAGGAGATACAAGCCCACGGGGACAGAGGAATTGATGAATAAAAGACTCCCGGGGTCGGGGACACTCTGAGTGGAACATGCTGGAACTCAGCAGCTGCAAATTGAGCTGCCAAAGCTCCTCAATCTCCTCGGAGGGTGGGAAAAAAGAGAGAGGAGAAGAAGAGCTTAATGGTGACTGTCATTTTGTCTGGTGGGACTGGGAACTCTACAAATAGCCTTCAACCAGACCTCTGGCCTAGAACAAACAAAATCAACAGTCGGTCCTTGAGATTCAGAGATTCGCTTGGGCCTGTAAATGCTCTTGAAGGGATACGGAAAATAAACACACAAGTATTTCTCCTGTTTATATGCTATATATATATCAGACACCATTATCCTCAAGAGTCTTTTGCAAGTAAACTGATGCATAATTCAGGCTTTAAACACAGAAGGGAAGAGTTCAGTCAGTGACGTCCACACCGTACACATTCATCACCGCTTCACTGAGCACTGTAGGTAATTCTGCCCTAATGCAATCATTAGTCTTGGCTCTTGACCACCACAGGGCTGCTACAGTAGCATTAGCACCATCTCCCACGATTTTCTGTCAAGGACACGCCATCTCCCAATAAGTGCAATGTTTTGTGCCATAGAAGCCACTATAAATTGCCGTACTCTTGAAAGAAAAGGAGCATAAACTGCAGAAAAGAGACATAGATCCTCATAATAGAATAAAAGGCTATGAAGGAAGCACCCCCGAGGAAGTGTTGGTGTATTGTGTGTTAAGAGAATACAGTCCTAAGAGGGCTTTCCCCCTCCGTTCTCACACTCCATCTCACAATGGAAAGAGAAATTGGGGAGGAGCCATTTTAAATCGGAGGTAACACTGTGTCCCTGGTGCAAACGTTACCTTTTCAAAGAGCTGCGTGAATCATAAACATTTACACTGCTCAGGAGCTTGGGGAACGAGACGGGAGGGAGCCTGCCATCCCTCAACTTCCTGCCTCTGTTTGTTTCCAGGAAGAATGAGGGTGAGAAAAAAAAACATGAAAACAAAAGCAAAACGGAGGCAACAAAGAAGAGTCTTTCTATCTTGAGTCTCTGTTTATGTCCTTTGGCAATTGTAGTTTAAACTTGTTCCACTGTACTAGAACAGTAAAACGGTAGATCAGAGGTATTCCCACTATAACCGCTATATGCCTCTGTGTCCTGGTGAATGAGTGTGTCTGTTTCCTAGCTGGAAATTCTACCTCATGTTGGTTTTCAGTTATACTGTGATTGTCTAAATTTATTACACTAACACCAGACTCTAGTGTAGCAACAAAACCTAACAAAATAAAAGAGTCGCCGAACACTGGAGGTTCTATCACATTTTTCAGTAAACGGTCTACCTGAGGTTTCTCAGTCTCATCCTAGGATTGAAATTCCCGTCCTGGGTACTGTGTTTTGGGTCAATTGAGTCATTGAGTCAGCAAGCAACTTATCAAAGCACAACAGCACCCACCTACTTTTTTAGAAGCATTATAAGGCACTGACCAAACCAAGCAGCTACGTGATGAATCACAGCATTGTAAACTTTGAGATGATGTCGACCGATAATTTTTTGACAAAAGCAAATTTGCACCAAAACGTTATAAGGATTTATGGCGGTATCATCCAAACCACACTTTGCCAGGGGTGTTTCCAAACTTTTGGAGGGCAGCGTATGTGGCTAAAGACATTTAAAGCATTCAAATGAGTGTTGTACTTCCACTTCACTGCATTTCATTGAGGACAAAGGGCCTGTAGCTGCTGCATAAGAATATGATAGAAGACATGCCTCAAAATGACATTAGTATCTGATACTTGTCACCGTCTAATGGCTTTGGTTAAAACCGATGACAGTGACGTTGAAGTGCTTGCTCATTTTGCTTATCTGCTATCCTTTATTTTCAATGTTTGCTTGCTCATGAGCAGATAAGAGTTTTGCCATTGATAAAATGGCTGACCTGGAAAGGCTTCATTTTCTTGTAACATTCTCTGTGTACATCTTTCTAATTGTGTCCAATTATGTGAGTGCCTGGAGCTGGAGGGTTTGTCAGAGTGCATTTTATGAGTCCTATATATGCATTTCTCTTACAGAGAGAGACGTCTACAACAGCTTAAACTGTAGTCATGAGACTCGCTAATCATTGTTCATTATACGCTGACAGGAAGTTGGCAGCGGAAGAAATGCAGAGAGATCTCCATCATGGAAACCCAGAGGCTTGTAATTCCTCTCAGCGGTTTCCATAGCTCAGACAACACGCGAACGCCGTGGCAAGCCTAACGACGCTCAAACAAATCTGCTGATGCATCTGACGCATTTACATATAAAATGTAAATGGGAGGAAGTTTCGTCCTCTCCGGTTGCCAGGTAGCCATACGTCTTGCGATTCATCTGGAGAACAAACCGACTAATTAGCCTGCTGGAATTAGCCATAGAGCACACGATCTGGACCAAATGAGATCTTAATTGGTTCACCTGCCAATTCTACATAATTCAGGCTCCTGCTTTACAGAGAGGGAAAAAAACACAATGAGGAGGAACAAGCTAAATTATTTTATAGCCTTTAACTCAGTCTTTTCTCTTCCTTAGCTCTATTATTAGGCTCTTCTTCCCCAAGCAAGACACTGAGATCTGTAAGCAGTACTATGAGTCAGACGCAGCCAGGCTTGATTTTGCACATCGCAGGCAAGACACAATGCCTCATGTTCTTCAAACTCCAATCTGAGAGACCGTCCTGCCGATTTTAATGACCTCGTCTCCCTCAGAAATGCTCTTTATTCTGCTCTCTTTCTATTCAGCAAATGTCAAGCTCTCATTGTAATTCAGAAAATTGGTTGACTAATTTCCGTCTGACAAGAATAGAGTTCTCGCTATTGACTATTAGCGGCCGCTGGAGGTGTTCCATTGTTCTAAATTACACAGATCAAAGGCTGATTGAGCATGACAACACAAAACAATCGGTGCAATAAAACCATTCGGAGCCCTCTTTTGGTTTTCTCCGCGCTTTGATTCTCTGTAGCACTGCCACTCGTCGCTCTATAACTTTGTAGTGCTGAGTGGCAGTAGCTGAGAGTGAACATGACCTCCTACTGACTCCTGCCAACGTACCAGATGTCTTTAACGGCAGTCGGAAAAAAAAGAAACATCAACATTAATTCCCTGCTAAATGATCCACGTGAATTATGCATGAGGAGACTGCGTGATATGTAGATTTCCACCTTCAACCTTTGTCAGCCTAATTGCTGCCATTTAGGTCTGGATCTGAAGTGTTGCAGTCGACTGTAGACGTGGCTCACATCCGTCAATAATGTTCCCGGGCTCGTATCAAAGCCAGAAAAGCCAGAAAGAGAAGTGCTGCCTGTGCATTAGCAAGGCGCCTCAAGGCCGACTCTGCCTGCTTTTTTTTCTCTATTCTTTTAGCTAGTCGAGACCTTTCTGTCTTACCTTGGTCAGGTAGCTGTGAGTTGTTGGGGGGTACGGTCATATTCAGTACGTCGTTGACAGCTGTGTCGACATAGTGCCCTCTCTGAACGTCATGTTCGCTGTCGGTTTGGTCGCTCTCCTCGTGGCCACTGTCCTTTAGACTGTTTCCTTCCATGTCCTTGAATGTTGACGTGCTATAGCCAGGCAAAGTAGAAAACACAAGAGAGAAAGTAGGGAAGTGTTATTTAACTGTCAACTTTGCTTTCATCATTCTTTTAGTCTCTTCACCCAGTGCTACTTTTATTTAGCTCTTAGCTGCACAGATGGTAAAGCTGAAAAGAGGTGGCTTTTCTCACATTGAAATAGTGGGGTAAATGATCAGAGGTGACTGGTATATGGCTGTGCGGAGCTATTATAGCTCTTAGAGATCATTTTATATGGACTATGTCAAAAAACTGACATACGTTGGATGTAGAAACATCAAAGCAGGGTTACCGGGTTTTCAAAGCAAAACCTGACCAATTGCTACTCAAAACTAGCCCAAAACTACCCCAAGTGCTATTCAGGTGGGATCCCCCAGTGAAAATTTCAGAAGGTAAAAAAAAGTTGCATTTGCATCAAAGGGATGGTTTACCCAAAAATGAAAACTATGTCCTAATTTAAGCACTCTCATGTTGCACTCTAATATAAAACTTTTCAATTCAATACAAAATGTGACTATTGGAAATATCCTGCTCTATAACAAATATAAATTGACTAAGCCTGTTAAGGTCCAAAATTAGCAAAGAAAAAGTGGTCCATATGACTTTTTTAGTACATAATATAAGGAATCAGTGCTAACATATTTGATTTTGATTTTGATTTGACTTGACTTGACTCTTTTTCTTTTGATACCTAATGGCTTCAGAATACTTGCAGTAAATCAGTCACCTGACACCATCATGTATTAAAAATGTCTGTAAAATTCACCTTCTGGAATGACATGAGGGTGAATAAATGATGGCAAACATTGCATTTGTGGGTGAACAAAAAAACAAAAAAAAAAACCTCCTAAAAATATATATGTAAAATGTGACATCTTCTAAATCACTGCATACAAGATGAACTATTAATATTTATAGTAAATCTTTCTGGAAATAATTAAAAAAAAAGTTTATATTTTGACAAAAAGTTACAAATGTTTGAAAAAATCAGGTCACTTCATCTTAAGGAGAACTTATTTTGGTCACACAAAGCTGAGGTGTAACAATTTGCGCAAACTGTGCTTTCCCTCTTTACCCTCATTCACTGACATAAAAGAACGAGAGGAGGCAAAAAGCTACCAATTGACAGCTGCAGTGCACAAGCCTGATTTCCCTTAATTTGATAGTTAGCCCAGTGGAACACATTCTGCCTCTGAAGCAACAGCGAGGATCAGAAACGCATGCGTACACATGCACACCCTGACATACATAGACAAAAGCATCTCTGTAGCGTCTTCTAAGGAGAAAGAAAGGAGGGAGAAAAAAGAGAGAGAGAGAGAAGGATTCTAGCAATGTCACTAGAATGGTGGTAGTGCAGCCTCTGATTTTATCAGTCTAATTGCACCTGTCCCAGTCTGTTCGCCCACAGGCTCCGGAGGGGATTTCTTTGTAGTGTCGCAGAGCCAGCAGCCGACACTTGAATACTCTTTGTTTATGTAAACATAGGCAGTGCTTTTTTCAGAAGATAAAATTGCTGTAATTGGTTTGAAAAATGCAGTACTGAGGTAAACTCCAATGTTTTTTTTGCTCCAGGTATGAGAGGCATTGCGGTCCCGGTGCACATCTGTAGCAGCCAGGCCCCAGGCGGCCAAAGACCTTCATTAAGGATGTCTGCATGCCAATGCTCCGCGTCAGTCAATAGCCTCCTTTTAGGTGGACTGAAGAATGCAGGCCAAGTCCTGCCAGTACAAAGGATCTATTGTCCTTGCTCTTTTCCTCCACAATGCAAAATAAGGTTACCTTTTCATTATCTCTGTGGCCTAACAAAGCCCTCCTTGTGTGTACTGAGGAAGAATCCTCTGGAATTCCGGGATTTAAATTCTTGTAGATTTAGCTATCTGATTAACATCTACATAGATGTAGCTTAACCGCCCAAACCTCTGCTCTGGGCTACAGCTTTAATATTCTCTAACATGTAATATGTATAAACGTTTTTGCAGGGATTTGATGAAATTATTCAGGGTGGGAAGAAAGAAGAACTACTCGATGAGGATGTGCTTAATCACTTATGATACTGAATTATTAAAGCTTAACATAGGCCATGTATAAACATAATATCTTTCCTACTATATGTGACCAACCAAGTGTTTTTAACAAAAAAATGTTAATGACAAATGCCATCTTTTTTTGTGTGTGTGTACGTGAGATACAAATGTACCATGCTATTAACCCTGTGTCCATCCACTGAAACTAATATGCAAAAACCTCATTTTGAAATAACCAACTTCAAAAACCTGAAACAACAATAAAAACTCAGTCCATCCGATCAAGGTTAGAGAAAGCAGAATATATAGCCTAGTGCATCAGTTGTATTGCTCAGTGCACATGCAAATGGTGAGCAACATAAAACAGAACATTTAACAGTTAAAAAGGTATGATCCGACCGTTTTTGGGATGCTTTAAAATAAGTGAGATAAGTTAATCTGATTGCTTTGTAAAGACATACCTTTTAATTAGGTGTGCTCTGCTGTTTACATAACTGGAGTCAATGGAATAATTCTCCGTCTGGGGGAAGGAGACAGAATTAAAGAGAGAGAGAAAGAAAAAAAAAGAGAGAGAGAGAGAACAAAAATGAATTTAATTATGCAGCAACCAAAATAATGTCACCAGTAATTGCCTTTCAATAGAAATGTTATTTTACACAAAGACTCTAGTTAGCTGCCTGCTTTTTCAAAGGCAAACTCTCCCATTTTCTTTCTAAGCACATGTGGCCTGTTCTGCTGCAGTGAGTCTGCTCCTGTCGTCACTCCTCCAGCCTCCCCCCACCCCCAAAACCATCCTTAGTCAGACCACGCTCTTCAAAATGTCATTAAGCCAGATAGGGGAATAGAGGAGGAGTTAGAGAAGAACGTTTCCTCTCTTCCAGTGGCTGCTTTCCCCACACACCACTTTTGAGGATGCTAATATGAACATATCAAAGAAAGAAATAAACTGAGGAAGAAAATTAAGAGCATGCCAAGGGATTTTTTTAACTTCACAAATGCAGATGAAAAGACCTCAATGATCCGCATACGATGACTCTTTGACCCACATTGAAAAAAGATTCAGGGTCTTTTCCCTGAAAAATTCACTAGAAGTACACAGTAGAACTGGGTGAAATATATAGAATATTCAAAGTATATTTGTGGTGGTATTACTAACTAGTGTTAAGAAGAAGTTAAGCAAAATAATGAAAGGTCAAAAGGTCTCCAAATGGCATTTTTCATATTTTTATTTGCTAACACATATCTGAAGAGTTGTTTGCAAATAGTATTTTTTTAACAGTTTTCAAAAATCATGTTTTTTCATTTTGTGTTTCAATTAATCTCAGTCCAACTGCATTTGGGTTATTTTGATTAGGTAAAAATAACTAAAAAATTACAATGAAAACATGATAAAATAATAAAAAAAAAAAAAATAAATAAAAAAAAATCCGTTTTTGAAACTAAAATCTTCATATGTAAATAATTGCTGTTAATGATTATTGCTCTATTGGTGCATTTAACAGTGATTAAATATTATTCCCTACGTTCATTAAGTTTTGTAATTGTAATTTGTAATCTAACTGGCTACTTAGATTCAACATGCAGGTATTTTCCATGGGGGGAAACCTGCCTCCACTCTCAGCTTCAACTTCATGTGATTCTAAACCTAGATAGAAAAATAATGTAAGTCAGAGGCTTCCTTCCAGGGGTATGTCTAGCCATCAGCCCCTTAACAACAGCAGTCACCCAGACGATAAGAAGGTTAATGCAGACAGTGCAACACGACCAATGATCATGCCGCCAGCCAGGGACATTCTGCTGGGAGACAGATACAAGCTATCATAATCACAGATGGAATAACTCTGCATAAAGATGTATGATCTCAAACACATGCACATTTCCCCATCTGTGTATATCAACAGTGGCTAGGAGATCCCTACAGCGTGAGATGTATGCGCCAACAACTGTAAACACTTAAAAGTGACATGTTGGTGGAAGTCATTTCAAAAAGGGTTCACAAATCTTACTTTTACACTTTTCACAAATACTTTCTTGGTTTGCAGGGTAGCAATGGTCATCACTGTCCACCTTAGACCTTCTTTCATCACCAGCCAATGAGCTGGTGCATACTGTCTCACCTCCGCACTCTCTAATTACCGCCATGCAAGATAATATTTTAATTACAAGTGACGGCTGACCAGGCATCTAATTGAGATTTTTGGGCTGGTGAAATCTAGACCCACTGAAGGTTAATGCTCTCTTTTGTGTGTGTGTGTGTGTGTGGGGTGTGTGTATGTTGCCTGCGTGGGTGTTTGCTATGGCTCTAATTACACCTTAAGTCATTGTAATCAAGGAGATAATTTGTAAAAAGCCATTTTAATTAACATTATATTAGCAGACCTCAATTTGGAACATACTCTTGTTTGTTCTTGTTGCAGCTCACAAGGTAGTTATTTGTCTCTTTGTTCATGTCCGGCTTGACTCCATTAATATCAAAGTAATGGGCATGAGCAATTATTTCAGTACTCCAACAGGGCATGTGTGTATATATATATATATATATATATATATATACATGTATGCAGAGAATTTAGTTTTTCATGCCACCTGTGCTCTACTTTAGTCCCTGTGAGAACTCATTACAGAGCCTTTCCATCTCCACGGCCGTCCACAAAAAGACTAATGAACAGCAATGGACTGAGTAACAAGGGGAAAGCTTCATTAAAAAAGACAGTATACAAATTTCCAAATGATCTGCCTCCGTGTGGCCGGCCCATAATTGGTTCTGAGCGGCGCTATTCGGAGATCTGCTGGGAGAGCGAGATTCCAGGCTGTCCTTGTGCATCTGCACATACGAAGCTTTGCTCTCGCTCTCCTCGGCCGCGACACTTAAAACAAATGAGAGCCCTGTTGAAATGCAGTTATGCCGCGAGGATCGCTGACCCTTTTACGAGAAGAGTCGCTATCGATGATGCAGGCTCAGTCATCTCAGCAGATTTCCTTCTGTTGACATTTTGATCTCTCTGCTTATATCAGAGTGGGCTAATTGGAGTAATAGCTTCAGTTATGCAAATGCGGCTGCTGTTCCACAGAGACATCTCACTGCTGGAGATTACGAAACAAGCTTCACTACCGTATTCCAGCAGATATCAACATGTTCTTTGAAGAACGTGATAGATAAGTGCCATTATTCCACAACAAAAGCATCTATTGATGTGCGGTGATGATTCGCTAATGGATCGTCATAATTAGTAAGCTTCACCCAAAAAGGGATATCAGTTATATTGCGCAACACTGCTTTGTGTTTTTCATTAATTCAGGTTGATGGCCAGAGGGCATTTAAGAGGCGCCCTTGGCCCTTAGAGGTCTTTATGCCAGAGAGCTTCCATGCATTAGTGGCAATCTTCCTGTAAAGTAATGTACTGTATGCCTACACCGCTGACCGCCATCAAATCATAAGGGCTATCAATATTTCTTTCACAGAGGTCGGGTTTCAGGCTCGGAGATGAGGGCTGCTTAAACTACAGAGACGAGCTGCCACAAATGGCTACTTAATCAGGTTCTACAATGTGTTGTTATGATCCGAGCGGCCCCAGTTTGGCGGCTGGTGTCACCCTATCCCCTTAATTATTGTTGTGTTTCTTCCCACATACTTGAGGGTCCGGTGGGCCAAATCACACCGTAAGAGCTCTGTGAACAAAGGCGGAAGGGCTGGAGAGGAAAGTAATGGAAAGGGGGCGGTAAACGAGACCCTGAGCTCATTTTTTTCTCTCTCTCTCAATCTCTCTAACCCGCAGCCTCTAACCCCAACAACCCTCCCCATCTAACTCCTCCAACTTCAGCCAGCGGAGAGGAAAAGCAATCTCTTCGCTTAGTTGCCGCTGTGAGATTTGATTTGCCTTCTTCTCAGCGTGACAATTGGTTCTGTAGTCCGGATGTGAGAGCATTCATTGTATGGGGGCCAGATGCACAGAGCGATCGGAGCAGTAGTTCTTCAGGTGGCAAAGGAATGGAAAAAAAACACTTGTCACACCTCTGCTGCAATTTATGTATCTCTTCTGAGATTATACATCAGCCCGTACTTTAATTTACACATTCAAATCAAGCAGTAATTCAAGATACACGCTATAGCAGCAATTAATAATTAATCAGACTATACCCTTGTTTTCACAACCGTAGATGAAATACCTATTAAATCGGATTTCGGGATACAAAACTAGTTAAATTAAGGCTTGAAGCTTTTTCTTTTTTTTCATTTTAGGGAGTGTTTTGAAGATCAAGCGAGTCTCCCTTTTCTTCTGTAAAACTCCACTAAAGTACAAATGCTCCTAATATGTCACAGTCAGAGGAGGAAAAGCATTTTCTCATTGCGCTCCCACTGAATACAAATGCTGTGGCTAAATACAAATTATTTTTTAAAAAGCGATCTGTACTACATGAACTAAAAAAGCAATATGAGGGACCTCAATTAAAATAAAACCATTCCATTTACTCATGTTAATAGCAGTTTGGTGCTCAGTATTATTCGAAAGCTGAATCTTCAGTCATCTTAAGGTTTATTTACACAGTCCCCAGAGTGCTGGGAGGAAATCGGTACTCATAATGAGTCCTTTTGTTTATTTACCTCCATCCACAAGGAGCTTACTGAGGAGAGGTTATCATGAGGCAAAGGCAGGTAGCGCATAGTTATTTTCTCGTAAAAAAAAATAATGGAGACAGGCTTTGTTGAGCGGGGCTTAGTGATAGGAGCAGAAATGAGCCTGTAGCAAGGGTGGCATTTTCCATGGAGGCTTAGGAGATGTCTATATGTCTACAAATGTAGTGCTGCAGTAAGGCTGCAGAGAAATTATGTGACTGTGTGAATGGAGCAGGGGAGTCTCATACCCGCTGGCTCACTGAAAGCCAATCTCAACATGGAGGCGCTCTTCGCAGACACTTGCCCTTTCTTCTCCCTGCGACATGAAGGCCTTCCTTACTTTTATTTTCATTGTTTTCCTGCCTCCTGCTTCCTCAAAGCCTTCTCTTTTCACCACACCATCTCTTTGGTGGATCTACGGCACCTCTAAACTGCATGGCACCCATGACGACAGGAACGGACCACCTCGGCTTCATCTCCGCACCAGGTAGGAGTGGATTTATCCTTCCTTCCCCAGCTCAGAGAAACATGCTGCTCCTTAGCCCGGTGTTAGGTTGCCAACCCCTGATTATAGAATTTCCCATAGATCCTCTGCCATCTGCTAGATTATAGATCCCCCCCCCTCCCCTTCTCCTCCAGACCCCGTGAGCCCTCGGGGAGGCTCGACGGTATAAAGGAGGTGAAGGAGTGCCTCAGGCTCGCCCTGGCATCGGGATGAGATTACGCTTTCTATTTCTGCCTCTTCGGCAGGAGCTGTGATGAATATGAGGACTTGTTGGCGTTTAATAGCGGCCAGCTACCTACAAACACAAATTATAACGACTCAATCGCTGCAGGAGCCCATGTGACAAATAAGCTGCCATATCCTCAAGATCATTCCACTTCATCACCTGTCAATTCACACTCAACTCAATTTGGCCCGTTTCAAATCCATCTTATTATGAAAGGGAACCATTTCCAAGGGTAAGCGCTTTTGGAGCTTTAAAAACTGGCTGGCTGTTTTTTTTTTTTACTTAGTTGGTCCAAAGCGATTTGTTTTTTAAAAAAACAATTGCAGAAAAAATAGGTAAAGGAATAATTTTTAAGTCGACATCCTGCGGTTACATCTGTATACCCGGCTTCGCATTATTCCACTAACTAAAGCAGTGCTCCGTGGGGACGAAACAGTGTGTTACAAATGAGTAAACACAATACGCTTCCCTACCTCATTCATTCCGAGTTGCTTTTCCTGCGAACTGCAGCAGATATATTTCCTTTAAGAAAACAATCACAAGCTCTCATAAACAACCAAAGCAGGAACAGGTATTTCCCAGATCAACAGCTGCACCGTTAACCAAAAAGGGAGAAAGAAAATGCCCTTCTCTTCGGTCCTGTAAAGGACTGTAAGATTCATTCACTTTGTGTGTGTATAATTATGCATGCACTAATAGCAACTATGTTAATAATTCACACGGTCATCACATGTCAAAACCTTCTGCCTTTTAGCACGATGAAAAGATTTAAATAAGCATGCAAATTTGCATTCCTGCAAGGAGGGTCGTACTCTTGTGTTGTTTGTTAATGTAAGGCCTCATTCCTGCTGTGACAGGCCTTTCTAATCTACTGTATTGTGTGTGAGTGTGCTTTGATAGTTCTCCTTTACAAGAAGACTTGGGTTGTTTGTTGTTGGCCTGTGGTGTTTGGGAATTGATCAGATACTCTGTCCACTATAAATAGCTCTTTCGACGTTAAGATATCCTTCTCAACCAGCAGTGTGTGCGTTTCAAAGATTCACAATCTGCTTGGATGTTTTACAGGAAGCAGACTGGTCATAATAGAAGGTGTATGTGTGTGTGTGCCTGTGTGTGTATGTGATTGTGGTAGTGCGTGGGTGGAGGGCCTTGACTATCGCATTTCATTTTCAAAGGACAATTTAGCCATAGAAACTAATGAAACTCAAATGGACGCAACTAGCAGAAGTCAGTCCTGTGGGATGTTATTCTAATTCAAAAGCCTGGGCTAAAAGACATTCACTCCTTTCATTCAAACGGCTCCTCATGTCCACCTGGCCTCACCTGGGATGAAGTAGCAGACTCTTTTTGACACAAGATAACGGCGGTATATAAAATGCTGTGCTGGTTCGTTCGATTTCAGATATATGGATGTGACACGCAAAGGCTATTCAGGTAGAGTCTTTGTTTTTCTGCTGCAAAACAGCTGCGTAATATACAGGGTGGGCCATTTATATGGATACACCTTAATAAATAAATGATAAAATGGCCACCACCCATCTTGAAAAGTGTCCCCCCTCACATATACTAATGTGCCACAAACAGGAAGTTAATATCACCAACCATTTTATTAAGGTGTATCCATAAAAATGGCCCACCCTGTATTATTTTAGAATTCTTTGATGAATAGAATGTCTTTACAGTCAATTTATTGTATCCCTGCTGAAAGTGTTGAAACTGTTAAACATTAATCTAGCTTTTGCTTTTAATTTAAATACTTAAACAGCATTGTTTGTAACGTCTAAAGTTATAAACTATGCTAAATTTCTTAAAAAACTGTAGGTTTGTTCATCATAGATAGATAGATAGATAGATGCCAAAGACTCTAGCTGCTCTGTTGAACATGAAGAGAGTGAGTGCTTTGCCTGGTATATTCACAGCTCAGGATGAGCACCATTGAGCCATTTTACACCATAGTCATGCATCTTTCTGTTTCTCTCTCCCACACCGACACACTTACTAATACACACCGAGACTCATTCGGCGGGAGCGAGTGGAGATGAGCGATGTGAACACCTTTACATCAGTGTAATATCCAGCACTGGGCTCCAGCAGGGAGTGCCGACTCATCCATTCTGGATGCTGCTTTTGTTATGAGTGTAAATCATATACCCGCCTGACACTTTGATCCAAAATAATGACATAGTATCTCGGGGTATGTTCTCCCAAATATCTGTCAGCGTACTGAGATGTCTAACAGACCGTCCCCACACCCCACATCCCCTCCACCCCCAACACTTTCAGCCCATTCACCTCCCCCGCTGAAAGCACGACACCTCTCTTCACAATGACAAGGCACAAAGGCATCTTTCCAAGCTTTTTTTTTTCTCTCCTGTGGATGGAAATTTGCAGCAACTCATTACAGACTCTTAGTCTCCCCGGATATACTCCCTGTCTGTCTCCGCCTCAAGTGCACTTTCTCTTTCCCACTTTGTCTTTTCATCTCTCTCTTCCCCCCTCTCTAAGATGGATTAAGCCAGCCTCCTTATTGACATCTTCTTATTGACATCCCTAACAGATGAGAAGGTGTGTGTGGAGATGGAATGTGATGCAATGTGCAAACAGGAAGCGGTGCGGTAGGGTGCAGGCGGAACTTCATCATCTTTTACTAATCCTTCCAACCTTCCCCACTTATTCAAACAAACAATGTTTACCGCATTCTTGGCTTCGGATCCCAGGCTCCCGAGGTACGGCGTAGCAGTTAGCACACGTTCTAGAGGCTTTGAAAGGCTTCTCAATCTTTCCAGTATTTAACAATCTAACTGCGTTTCATAAGGATTTTTCAAATATCCAATGAACGCATGAAGATTGAGTAGTTTTTTTTAAGCTTTAGTCCTTATCTATCTTATTTTGTGTTCTTTTGAGTAAATGTTTTAACCTTTTAAATAAGTATTTTCTTTATAATTAAAATGTTTCATATTTTTGAAATCCTACTGACAATACAGTTTGTTTTTGTGAAGAATGACTTTCATTATTAAAAAAAACAAATAATAAACCTGAAACAAATGTTCTATATTACATAATGCTTTATATTTATACTACTACTATTTTTATTTTAAAAGGTGCTCTGCTAATACTTGGTTTTATATATAATATAAAACATAAGAATATAAATATGTAAATGAATATATTTTCAATTAATAATTAATATGTGTGTATTTTAAATATACACACACATATATTTTGATAGTTTTTTTTTTTTGGAGGCCATTAATCAGAATTTACAGCACTCATTTTTAATGCTACTAATATTATTAAGGCGAGACACTACAGGCAAAAACATTGTTTTTTATGCAGTGGTCAATTGAGATTTTGGGCTAGTTTAGTCCCTCAAAATGTGTTCTTTTGAAATACTATTAAAAAGTTTTAAAAAATACATTAAAAT
>JAUMHI010000188.1:32710-58264 GCA_032359435.1 Enteromius unitaeniatus | reverse complement strand
TTATATGTATCGTGTTACGCTAGTGTTTTGTCATGTGTTTGCTGCCTCGTCAGCCTTTGTTTTCCGTGTTGTCTTAAGTAAATGTGTTAATCTGAGCTCCGTGTCCTGCCGCTCCTCTCCGCTGAGAGCGCGAGCACACACTGCACTCAGCGAACCCGCTGCTCGTGACAATATATTAACATTCAAATAAATTATATCATATATAAATATTTAATATATAAACATAACATTATATATATATATATATATATATATATATATACATGCATGTGTGTGTATTTATATACTGTATACCTGATAAATATAAACAGTATGTTTGTTTTGGATTAATCATTTGACAGCACTAATAAATATACACATGTAGATTCATGCAAATATTTTAAAAATATATATTGTATGTGCATTTATATATACTATACATTATAAAAATACACAGTACACACGTATATTATGTAAAAATAAACATACTTTTAAATAAACATAATTTTATTATGTGATTTATCGTTAACAGCAAATTTCATTAACCAATATTATAATGTTTTGAAATATTAATAATATATTTCCCTTGTAAAAGGTGTATTGAAAAATATTCTAAAAGTTGTAACATGCCACTAGTATGCAGATGTATACTGCCCACCCCTGCATGCATACATTAATAGAAAAGCTTATCACAAACAACACTGGACAGATATTCTAATATCAGTTGGAATCACAAATATTCAGGAACACCAATAGGGTTCTTCCTCAACCTCCTACAGAACAAAAACCCTATAGCCCCCTCCCACCCTTCGCTCTCTATGTTAATGATTGTGAGAGTGTAGGTCTCATTAGTACTGCCCTGGTTGCTGGCCTTGTTCAGGAGCACTGGGTTTCATCAGCCTACAGGTAACTAATGGAGACCTAGAGGTCGGCAAGTCAGAAAATCATTAATATCCCATTAATAATGCAGCACGGGCTAGCATTGTGGCTTCACTGCTTTAGAGGAAGGAGGGGAGAGTGAAGAAAATAGCAGAAGGTGCAGATAGAAAGATAGGGTTAGATGAAAGAAAGGGAGAAGAGAAAAAAAGTCTACAGTATGTGTGTGTGTGTGGCCATTGATTAAGTGAGAGAAAAAAAATGGGTTGACATTGCAAAATATTAACATATTAGCACATGAAATGAAAACATTCCCAAATCAAATGTGTGAAAGAGGCATAAAAAGAAACCATTTAAAAGTGGCCAACATTTGTCTTATCAGCCCTGTTTATCATCTGGCCCTGCCAAACTGTAAAAAGAACTTCAATAGAAGGGATTTGCGATCCAAAGTGTTTCCTTAATCAGCCATTTTAGTGTTTTAACATTAACATGTTAAATACCCCCTGTGGTGGTTTTTAACATTTGTCTGCCTGGTCTTTACATGTCTGTCTGCTGCTTTAAATATGCTTGAAGACAAACCATGTGCAAATTCATCAGTCAATAACCCCACAAAGCTTTTCTCCTTAAAACTGCAACGTATCAAGGACTGTCTCTTATCCACTCGCTTCGCAAAACACCAGCGCTGAGTTCTACTCTAGATTAAGTGTAGACATGATGCAAAAAGAGATTCATTGTGCAGTGTATAGAGCTTTATTGATTTTAATCTAACTTTATGAGGTTGAAAAAGCTACAGCGAGCAACAGATTTGATAGGAATAGTATTTATAAGAACTCTCTTTATGCACTTTCTTAGCTATAATTTCTGACATTGCCACTTGCTATTGTGTAGTGTTTATTAATTAAGTTTACTCAGTGAAAATATGTATATGTATATATATATTGCTTTTGCCTTTTTATCAGGATAGTACAGTATATGAGACAGGAAGTAAAGTGGGAGAGAGAGGAAACAGGACGCCCAAAGTGCAATTGCTCTATATGTTGGTGCACTGTCCATGAAGCTATTTGCGGCAACACTGATTTGCTAAATTTTTTCAAGTACATTTTTTCTACTTATTTAAAATGTGGAGAAAGAGATTTTAAAGTACCAAAAAAATTGCATAATAATAATAATACTTTGATCTACAGTCAGAAATGAGTTTGCCAGTCCAAACAAATTTGGACAAAACACCCCCGAGCAAGCATTTAATTCCCTATACAACGCTACTTTTTACCTTGCATCCCACATATATATTATGCTGAATCATCATCGTCCTGTTTCAGTCTGGAAGAGGAAAGTGAACGAGTATACAAATCCCATCAGGCTCTTGGCTGGCTGATCTCCCCTTCATTCTTCTGTAATGTACAGGAATGCTCAGAGGTATGAAGGTACGCACTGGTGGACAGTATTTGCTCAGACTCATTACTGAATCTCTGCCATTTTCACTTGACATTTTGGACCATTATTACCTGTCTGACATTTGAGGGTCAGAACAACGTGCCTATGAAGAGCTGATTACATAATGGTCCGCCCATCGTACGTCTTGTTTACTCCTGAGGAGCGACTAATATAGAGGGAAGCAATTAATATTGTTGACTTTCAATTCACACAATTAATGCTACACACAAAGGTCTCAACTCTATTACACAAGCTGGCTGCGCTGGTCGCTCATGTAAAAACATGAAATGAGTCTGAGTACAAGCATTAAAGAGCCCGTGGGCAACGTCGAGGGGCTGTAGTGATATGTTTCTGGATCTGATTTGGTACTTACAATCTTGAGCTAAAGGCAAGCTTAGATTAGCATGTTCTGAGACTTTCCACAACATAAAACCAGAATCAGAATCAACAACAACAAACTCTCCCACAAAAAGCTTTTGCATTAAATACCGGTCCATTATCTCGACTGCAACACTAAATCTGAAAGAGCCAGTCTTAAAGGGGCGGAATAAAGGTGAAGGATGGCTGATTGGTGGATTGGAAGGGTGGGCGTAAGTCAAGAGGCCTCCAGATCTTTTCATCCCTGTCTGAGGCATCGATTACTCATCATTTCCCATGGACCTATGAAGTAAAGCCAATCAATTTTAGTGAATGTTAAAGAATTGTTTCACTCGGTTCTATAAATTGAGGGCAGAGTGAGTCACTGGACTAGTTCTTCAGAACAAACAAGAATCCCATTCACAAATACAACAACTCCCACACAGAGATTAACGTAACGAATAGGCCAGAATTAGATATGAACCATGAAAAAAATGCCACATAATGTGAAAATAAATTAATAGCTATTGCTATTTTATGAAAAGAGTTAAATCACCTGAAAATACTCCAAAAACTCTTGTAAAAAAATAATAAATTGAATAAAAAAAAATATATATATATATATATATACATATGTTTTTTATTTATTTATTTATTACTTTATGTGCAATTGTATTCTATTTTATTTTGACATTGTTTTAAACAAATTCATTATTCAGATGAGGAAGAAAATTTAAAAAGCATTTCTGAAGGGGTCTGTAACTGTGTGAATTCAGAATTTATGAATTGTCTCCTATTCCATTCATGAGCTGAAATTTGAACTAATTGGGTCGTATTTGTAAAATAAAATTAAAATAATAAATGCAAACAATCTACATGAAATATGCATTTCTATATGTTTTGAACATTAATTTAACATTATTTAATGTTTCTGGAATGTTGACATGTTTCTAAATAATTGTAACCTTATATTTATTATATTTTAATCCTTGTATTTAAATTAGAATTTGAATTCTGTAAATGTTTTGGTACTTCATTTCTAATCCGATTCACATTCAGGAATTTAAAAGGCTTTCTAAATTCAGTTATGAATGGCGCTCAAACCCTGCCACCCACGTACAGTCCCGTAGACGGATGCCTTTTCATGCAGACAGACAAACGGCTCCCACTCTCTTCTCCTGCTGGATCATTGAGAGAGACCAGCCACTGACCAGGAGAGCATGAATAAAAGACTGCAGAAATGTTTTTCACTCTGAGCAAACACAGCAACAGAGCAGTGACATTTACGCACACACACACTCAACACATACAAAACCAACGCAACATAACAACAAACTCAGGCTCTACGCATAACACATCATCACACGCAGCCCTTATGTGCAACAAACACTAAAAGAGGAGAATTCAGGGAAAATAGTTGGAGGAAAAAGGGCAAAAACCCGCTTTATGTCTCTCTCTTTTCTCTCCTTGACTCCCGGAGAGCGAGAGAGACATGCCTTCCAAAAGTGAGCAAAGTAAACTTTCAAGAAGAAAGCGGCAAGAACTCAACGCGTGGGAGAGAAAGGAGACGAGATGTTATTTATATATTTCTGTTTATCTGTTTTCCTGTCATTTATTCAGAATGTAGTGTTTGAAACACCCCCTAGGATGAGAACGAGAGGAAAAAAAGATGGCAGTGGCACAGCTGCAGAAATTGTTCGGGGACTTGTGATAACTGGAGAAAATATGCAATATAGAGACAAATGGTGAGGTTATAATACATTTTTCTCTGGCCTTTTTCATCCCATCACATTTCATCTTAGGTGGAGTGATCCATGATGTAGAAAAATGACTGCAGAACTGATCTAATATGTGTCTGATTTTACCTCACATCATTGACTATTACTGATGATATAATATCTGGCCAGCTTGTGATTTTTTTTCTGTCTGTTGGCTAGCTGATCTCTCTCTCTCTCTCTCTTGCTCTTTGTCACTGCGTAGGTTTAATTTGTGGAGATTAAAGGACACATAGCAAGGCGCAGATGGGAGCTGTTTTGTCCTGAAGCATATTTTCCCCCGGCTTACCATCACCCTGGACCACATGACGCAAAACCACTGATTTACTGTAAACAGCTTTACCTGAGCTTGACATCCTACTCTTCTCTCACAAAAAAAAATGAATAAAAATACAGACAAATCACAAAAAACTAAGCCAGACAAATGTCACTATTGAGAGCTAACAGTACTGTAAATGAAATCTTTGTGATTTTAAAATACTTTGTTATAAAACAGTTCCTGAATACTCACCAGTGGAGCTTAACAATTCTTGAAGTTAGGGTTAATCAGATGAATTGTGATTAACAGTAATTTTTTTATACCTATTTAAGGAAAAATAAATCCTACTGGACAGCAGTATTTAGCAAAGTTCTCTGCACATTTTATGTGATTTCTAATTACATTTTAAGTCATTTATAAAATACCATTAAAATGAATTAGAAATCAATTCAACTAATAAAAAAGTTGTCAAAATATTGAAGCAAAGCCAAACATCCAAATGTTTTATGGGAGAAAAATTATATTGATAAATAGATAAAAGGTGAGTATGCAAGGTGGGTCTCTCAAGTGTGACTTGCAATCTCCAGATCACTGTCGACAAACTTCGCTCTTTTAACACAGGAAGATATTCAAGGTTAGTATGCAAGGTAAGTATCTAGGTCTGATGCTTACGCCAGGCACGATCCATGGGTCAAAGGTGCTCGGTGCTCGGTGCTCGGTGCAGGTGCGTAATAAGTCAGGTGGGAAGGCACGGCTGATGTGAACAACTCCAAGATTCCAGAGAGTAAGGCACACAGGATACAAAGGACCAGAGGTACACTGAGCAGTGATACCTCGAGAACAGTTATTGAGCTTTTGGTGGGTGAGGCTTTTAACACGTGCAGGTGATTAGTCCCAAATGTTTGTGATTACTCAAAATTGGTGAGTGAGAACGGGTGCTAGTAACTGCGCTGGGATCAGTGCACCGAGAGAGACGGTGTGACATCCTCTCCCCCTCCGGGAAGGTGCGTCCTCGCACCTAGAGACATCCAGGGTGGATCAGGAGCCTTAGCGCGCTGTGGCGGATCAAGGGTTGCCTGCAGCAGTGGCGGATCAAGGGCTGTCTGCGGCAGAAACTCACGAAGGCACTCTTGCAGCGCATGCTCAGGTATGAGAGCTGGGATCGGGATATTCAGGAGTTAGAATCGGGATTGCCTCCTGGCTGAGATTCAGGAACTGGAATCGGGATCAGCACTCCTGGCTGAGGATCAGGAACTGGATTCGGGATCGGCTCTCCTGGCCGCACCTCTGGAACTGGAATCAGGTTCGGCTTTCCTGGCCGTAAAACTGGGACTGGAATCGGGAACGGCTGTCCTGGCCATAAATCAGGAACTGGACTCTGGACCACCTCTCCTGGCCGGGAATCAGGAACTGGTCTTGGTAATTGTGGACTGGAATCTGCGGGTGACTGGATTGGGTGTTCAACCGTCCTCATGGCTGTGGAAGGGCAAGGCAAGGGCTCAATGGCAGGATCTATGACTGAAGTCTACATCTCCAGGGGTCGTGCAACGACTGGCGGGACCTCCGTGGTTGGTACTGGGCAGAACAAGGGTACTCGGGAATGGCTAGGGTAATCTGGAGACCATGCAACCACTAGCGGAACCTCAGGAGGATCTATGACTGAAGTCGAAAAAAGTCGACGTCTCCAGGGGTTGTGCAGCCACTGGCGGAACCTCTGGAAGGGTGACAGCTCTTTGGTGAGACGTTTCAGGGGCAGCAGCAATCTTGTGCAATGGGGGTGGTTGAGCCATGGCAGCCATTTTGAACGTTGACCTTGGCTGAGGCATAGCCATTTTGAATCGACTTAATGAAAAACTTGATAGATAGACAGACAGAGAGCCAGCTTCATCTCAGTTGTTTATTACAATGCTGTCTTATGTCTGTAGACAAATAGATGATAGATAGATAGATAGATAGATAGAGAGAGATAGATAGATAGATGTTTCACAGCCCTATTAACATTTTTTCTCAGTCACTTTGGTGCATTTCTCACAACAGTACTTACATTTGCACAACAGTTAATGGGTTTCTCAGAACAATTAGTCATTTGTGAATGTCATAGTAGGAGTTTCTCATTCCTTCCAACAAACTGCAAATGCTTTTGGACATGCATCAATTGCTTTCATACAACTCTCTGCTGTTTTATAACATTATCATTTGCTTATGTCATGTCAGTCAAAATTAACTAAACTCGTGACTGCTGAATAGTCATTCCATATAAAACTAATAGTCCTTACTTAATTGCTTGAGTCATTACATACAAAAATGTTGAACTAGTTGTCAAAATCTATGAAGCAAATTGTATAAAATTGTTTAATTCTTTTTTTCCCCCTGAAAATGTCTTCTAAATTGAACAATTTCTCTAAGGTCTACCTCATCTTTCACTGATGAGAAGGGGTGTGTGAAGCATTACTGTAGTTGCAACCAATGATAAACCACTTCTCTATAATCACTCAGAACTGAATCCCATAAACCCCCACTTCACAAGCATGTTGTAAATAAGGGTGTATTTATTTGTTTGCACAATGCTTTGAATACAGTAAATTAGAATTGCAAAGAGCAAATGTGAAACATACATATTCAGTGTCTTGTACTCAGATACCTCACTACATGGTGAGCGTGATTTCACCAAGTACAAGATGTTCCTGGATCAACATCCTTGTATAAATTTTGGTTAGGGTAAGGCTTGGGATAAGTGTATATTTTTGTACAGTAATGTTGATCCAGGATCATGTCCTACTTGGCAAAATCACGGCGATCCTCACTACATACAGTAATGTCTAACTTTACTGTAGTTTTCAAATGGCTGTGTAAATAGTATATAGTGCTGTCTTGAGCATTTTCAGTAAGTGTCACTAAAATCTGACTTTTTTGCATTGGAACAAATTTACAGAGCAAACTGTCATAATGAAAACATGACAAAGCCATTTGACTATCTTGTTCATGAGCAATGGTGTCAGGACTTTTCAATTTGACGAAACTGACACTATCATTGACATGAATACTTGCTTTTGAGCAGTGAACTATCCATTTTGAGCAAGTGACATGCTTTTGCAGGTTATCAACTAGGTTTTTCAGTTTGCACTAATAGTTTTGAGAAATGCACTATCTTTTGTGCAAATGTAAGTACTGCTGTGAGAAATGCAACAAAGCGACTGAGGAAAAACTGTAAAATGTTTTTAAAACACTGCAGGATTGAATATAAATGCTATAAACACTAGTACCTCTGGTGTCAACACTGTGTCTCTAATGCTTCACCACCAGCCAGCTTCATCTCAGTTGTTTATTAGAGACAGACAGACAGACAGATAGACAGATAGATAGATAGATATATAGATAGATAGATGTTTGACAGCCCTACTTAAAATGTTTTGAAAACACTGCAGGATTGAATATAAATGCTATAAACACTAGTACCTCTGGTGTCAACACCGTGTCTCTAATGCTTCACCACCAGCCAGCTTCATCTAAGTTGTTTATTACAATGCTGTCTTACGCCTGTAGAACTGCTGTGCTGTTGACAGAGTAGTTTCTATCGTTCTTTGATTTTTCTCAAGGGTAACCCAAACACAACAAGCAGCGTGGGTGGCTCGAGCACACTTACGATGTTCATAAGAGTAAGAAGGTACTTCTCCACTTTCTGCTGCCCGTGAAACTGCACTACTGAGTCGTCCACCCCCAGCAAAACCTCAATGTTGTAGATTCGTTCCGGCAGCTGTCTGCGGGCTCGTCGACTCTGGTTAATACTGCGTTCAACACCCTGATACAGAGTTTCAAGGTCCAACAGTCCGCCCAAATCAGCACCTATAAAGAAAAACAGAAACACGGTGTAAACTAATACTTCATTACAGCAATGTGAGGAAATTAGTGCTTGTTTTTTTCTTTTGAGTTACAGAAACTTATCAAACCACTAGCCACTATATGTGGTGTCATGAGGTAATTTCCTCTCCGGGTGGATAGATGGAACATAGAGGAAAGAACACATTGAGGAAGATCTATCACCTTGTCTCCATCACCCAATCAGCTGGGGGCATCTTCTATGCTCCAATTATGTAACGTTTCCTAGGCAACCTGCTCATGGGTAAACCAACGCTCGGTGCAGACTAATATTAGCTCACCAGTCACTTTCTTATTGGATGATAATCCGAGAGTAAGAACAATATTCATCATCTTAATGCTGAGAGTCAGTAACATATTATTACAGGGCTATAGAGAGGCAAGAAGACAAGCACAGAAAATTCCCAATACACCAAAAAGAAAGGTGTCAGAAGTTTTTTTTTTTTTTTTTCATTTAAGTTGGTGTTCATTATTATGAAGAATTTTGTAGGGTTGTAAACTTCCTCTCACCAGCAGGTGTTCATAATATCACAGCCTGTGTCAGCACATTTTCAAACAAAATTGGAAGAAAGCTTGTGCAGTACAACAAAAGCAATTAACATGCTCTTGGCTCACGTCTTTTATTATGAACAATATTCTGTATAAACATAAGAATGTTTGTGGTAACGCTTTATTTTAACAACCATTTCTCACTATTAACTACAGTGGCTGGTGGTTAGCATGCATATTAGCATATTTATTAGGCACATATTAATGCCTTATTCTGCATGACCATTTCATGATGATCTGAGGGTAACCCCAGAACCTGTTAACACCAGTTGATAAGCTAATAAAAAAAGTGTTAAATATTAGC
This sequence comes from Enteromius unitaeniatus, assembly GCA_032359435.1. Lineage (NCBI taxonomy): Eukaryota > Metazoa > Chordata > Actinopteri > Cypriniformes > Cyprinidae > Enteromius > Enteromius unitaeniatus. Next base: position 48,855 of record JAUMHI010000188.1, on the reverse strand, counting down.
ATTTATAACTATTTTACTGTATTGTTGATCAAATAAAAGTAGCAACATAATCACATAAACACAGCATTAAAAAACTATTTAATACAAATTTAATATCCATCATCATGGAAAAATTGTTTCTTTGGGAAAAGAAAAAATACAGTTTTCCTTAAGGGACATTTCCCCACGTTCTGCCCTACTGTGACGACTATCCTCCTTCTATGACATCTGTCTTTTTCTGCTATTCTGTGATCCTCCAAAATTTGACCCATCACCCTGCCTGTCAAATACACCCAGCTCACTTCTGATCTCATGAGAAAACATTTACATTCAGGCTGAGGAGTCCTCGCCCTTATCAGGACACAAAGCTACTTTGTCTTTCAACCTTTGCAAATGTCAAGAGAACCTATGAGCGAGAGAATGATGGAAGAAATGCAGGAACAAGAGAAGGGAAGGTGCTCAGAACATTTGAAAAGACTGATATCATGTACAGCAGTTGTGATGTAAGTACTGAGCTCACAGTAGGTCATTTCACTTGGTTTCTAACATCTCAAACTATCACACGCTCATCTGCATGAGTGACAGATTTATGGGTCGTCGGGCCGCCAAACTGCGAGAGCACTGAGACAGAACGAGAGTTTGGTGTAAGACGTGTCCTCTGACACATGCACATATAGAACTAAGTAAACACAGCCAAGCACAAATGGTGTTTTCATCGATGTAAAAGTGTTTCAAGAGCTTGCTGTGGCAAAAGTCAGCCCTCGGTTGCTATGGAATTGCTATGCAATTGCTTGTGTGACTATGAAGGTCATCCAGGGTGGTTGCTAGGGTGTTGTTATGTGGTTGCTAGTGTACTTGAGGTGGTTGCTAGGGCAATTGCTAAGGTACCCAGGGTGGTTGCTAAGGTGTTGCCATGCGATTTCTAGGGTATCCAGGGTGGTTGCTAGGGTGTTGTTATGTGGTTGGTAAGGTAACCAGGGTGGTTGCTAAGGTGTTGCTATGGTATACCGAGTGGTTGCAAGGGTGTTGCTATACGGTTGCTAAGGTACTTGAAATGGATGCTAGGGCTGTTGCTAGGGTCCCCAGGATGGTTGTTAGGGTGCTGCAATGCAGTTGCTAGGGTAACTGGGGTGGTTGCTAGGGTGTTGTTAGGCAGTTACTACGTGTCACAGATCATTACTATGGAATCTTATAGAATTCTTAGCACGTTTCTATACTGATTTAGCACTTAGCTAATCACTATTAGCATGTAGCTATTCACTGTTAGCAAGACTAGCATTTTAAAGATACCTATTTACTAGCATGAGTGAAAAGAACCAAGTCCCATGTCTCTACGATGTTCTGATGTAGAAATATAGGTCTTGCTAGATGGTTGTTAGGGTACTTTTTGGTTGCTAGGGAGTGACTTGGGAGCTACCAATGATAACACTACAATGGCTGCTTGCCAGTACGAATGATGCAAATGTGTCTGTGATATTCAGATTTGATGATATGCCTGTTTGGGTTTTAGTTGTTAGGGTGCTTGGCAGTGGTTGCTAGGCCGTGGCTAGGAATTGTCTATGGTGATTCATGATTGGCTGTTTGCTGCCCTGAATCAAATGAGCCTCCCCCATGTCTCTATGACACTGTGATCCAAAGATATCCATCTGGGTCTTTTAGAATGGTGGTCTATGGGATCAGTTGCTAGGGTGCTCTAAACTGTTGCTAGGGCGTGGCTTGACACAGTGATCCTGAGAGTCTGATTGGTTGGTTGAGTTAAATGAGCCCTCCTCCATGTCTCTATTACACTTAAAACTGTTATGTTCAATGCAAAATTCCTATGTAAATTACCATAGTAGGAAAAAAATCATGCTGTTTACTGGGCCGTCACTCCCCTTTATTCTCTGTAGTGTTGCTGCCGGTTGCTGGATGCGCTGTGTTTCACAGTGAAAGTGAAAGTGTTTCCCTCTGCCACGTTTGTAATGTGTTTTATTGTTTTGGTGTGATAGTGCCAGGACATGGCGTCACATTATGGTAATATGCGTAAAGTTTCCACCACATGCTTGCGGTATTCAGCCAATCCCAACACAATGGATGGCTGGCTAATCAGAGCACACCTTGCTTTTTTAGAACAATTAGCTCTGTACAAATCGACCTGTTTCAGGAGGCGGGGCTTAGAGGAGAAACAAAAATTTACAGTATGTGGAAAATAATGTGTTTTTTGCACCTCAAACAACATTAACAAACAAATACACAAAATAATGTTCTTTTTATCAACATCATATGACCCCTTTAAATATCAACAGAAACTGGAATGTGGCACCACCAAATGACCTTTAAGTCATTGCACACGTGACCTCTAAATATCTGACTTTTTCCAGCACAGAACATTATTATTATATGTTCTGTAGAGGTTCTGCATGCAAACAGCTTGCGCTGTTGCGCCGGTGATGTCAGACAGTGTTTTTAATTAGAGTGTGAGAAAGTGTGTACATGCAGCAGATGTACAAGCGAGCCTTTCTGTGTTCTTGAGGAAGGGTATCGCAACCTTAGGGAAATCTGATCCAGCTACACACATTTTCTAACAGCCAGTACTCAACTAATGCTCTTTCTGCCTTTTAATCTTTAATGGTGTGTTGTAAAAGCCAAGATCAAATTAAGCCTTTAGGACCAGGCCATTGAGAGCTGGTAATGATATCAGTAACTTAATCATCTCCAGCAGTAATAAAGTATGCCATTTGATTAAGCTCTATATTAATGCCAACAATGCACTAATGTTTACTATGTGGTTAGTAAACTCGCAATGTTACTGTAGAATAGAGGTCACCACCTTTTCTTTTTTTTTAATCTATAATAGTCATCATAGTGTCATCCCTTAAGTAATATAATACAATATTTATATCTATATTAAGGAAATGCATAAACATTCGTAAACATATGTTTCAAAAAGTGAAGCTCTATTAAATATATTTTGAAAAATACAGTATGTTCAAGCTTAATATACCAAAATGCTTTTTTTTTAATGTATGTAATATTTATTTACAATAATATACAGTATATTGGTGGAAATATATTTATTTAAATACATTTCAAAACATATTTTAGGACATTTTCATATATTTATTTTATTACATTTTATTTAAATACTTATTTTTGAAAACAAACAAACCAACAAAAAATACTGGTAAAATCTAACTAAATTGAGCAAAGTTTTATCAAACAGGAGGCATTGATTTATCAAATGTGAAATATCTTTTTTTTAGTGTTCCATAATCTTAATAGATGACTGTCCTCAAAGTCAGACATGTACAAGCAACAGCAAAGCACCATGGGAGAAATGCTCCACTGGGCTATATCAAGCCATCCAGCAATTCACACATTAAACTCTGGATATCTACACAAGGGAATGATTTCATAAGAATGCCATAAGAGAGCCTCTTATGAAATACAAGAAAGAGGAAAAAAGACAGTTTTCAGCCTTTTTTGTCACTGCCAGATCTTAAAGATAAACAGAGAAATCCACCCACACATGGCGAGATGGGAGGGGTCCTCCTCCACCTCCTCCTCAGCGTCTCTGCAGCAGACGCCTGCTCTCTCACAGGTCAGCTTTACATACTTCATTTCCCCCACCCTCTCTCTGCATCTAACGGTAGCTATATGTTAGATGCTGCGAGAATGAGTTTGGGGATAGTTGCTTACACACATAGAATCCAAAAGTGTGCAAGACTGTGATTGGATGTCTCAATGAAACAGGCTTACACTGGCATTTGAAAATACTACATGAATATTGTTATTTCTGTGATTTGACAATATGATATGATGAAATAATCATTACATCAGTTTAGTGCTCTTTTATAGTTTAGAGGCTTTATGTAGTTTTCACAAATACATTTATCTCTGTCTCCTAAAATTCCTTAAAACATTTAAACAGATACAATGGTGAACCTGCAGTAAGGGCTTTTATTTTATTTTAGTAGCTGTGGCATAGCTGAGTTTTTTTAGCCTTGAAATTAATGGGAAATGTCTGAGGTCATACTGACACTTGTTTTTAAATACAGTTTGAGAGACTAATGAGATCTATTTTAAAAAGGCATGACATTTCAAAGAGGGAAAAAAAAATTAATTTGATCTAATTTCATTTGCAGTAGATATAACACTGCTATCTATAGGACAAACAATTGTGACATAAGAGAGGTTTTTTTTCTAAAATCAGGAGTACTTTCTTATGAGACTACTTCTAATTTTAAAACAATACAATTGTTAACAATTTCTAATGAACAATCTTTAAAACGCGCACAACGTGGCATCTTCTAAATAAATTCAGCCATTTAGAGCAGCTAAGTCATACAGGCTTGGAATGACTGGTAAGAAACAGATGACAGTGTGTTAATTTCTGGGTGAACTATACCCTTGAAGCTCAAAAGTAAATACTGACTGGCTCTGTCACTGTCTATGCAGGTGGGCCACAAAGGTCAGTGGATGAGCCCCAGAACAGTGTCAGATAAGTAGAAGCAACAGACAAGGACACACTGACCTCCAAAGGTGTTGACATGGCAAATGTCTCATTCTCTCCCTGCAGATACAACAGGAAGCTGCAAGAATAGACAGCGCTGGAACTGTACAGGTGCCTCTTACAAACTTATTCTGCCTCATAAAGATCCTGGAAGACAGCTGCTCCTGTTATCAGCTATGGATGTTCTGTGAAACTCCTTTATTTGCTGAGTTAAGCATTTCCTAAAACTATAGTTTGCATCCAAGACTTTTATGCTCCATTACATTAACATACCTTTTTAAGGGTCATAAGATGCAATTTCTTTCTTTTTTTTTTTCATTTCTTTAGTGTAGTATGTAGCTGGTGCGTTTATCTGCCGAAAACATGCCCCCACATGTCTACGTCACAATGTGGTAATATTTGTATAACACAGCCCGAATGGTCACGCAAAGAAATAAGGCGTGGTTTCAGTAACCACATTAGTGTTAATGCAGTAAACACTGTGTGTTTCTATGTGAAAGCAAAAGCAGTTTATTTGGCTTTCCGAAAGTAGATGATGCAGTTAGGAGTCACTAAGATTACTTACAACAGAATAAATTTTAAATAAAATAAATGTTATGGTAAAATAATGAAATTAGGTAGTAATACAACAGTATTTTAATAAAAGTTTTGATAAAAGTGCTGATTACCGTATTCATGTTAAGCTTCTATGAATCGGTAAACACTTGCAAAATATTTGGTCACGGTCTTCTAAAGGTCTTACCAACTCAAAAAGACTTGTGATTACTTAAAGAGAAAAAAAATAACATAATGCAACCCTTTGGGATACAAAATCTTACTTTCAACAGAACCTTTCAACCTGGTATTTTAGCAACCAATTTACTCAAATCTTCAAGATTTTTCAGGCAGTGTTAAAAGTGTGCATTCTAACCGATTTTAAATGGGATCTGTGTATGTCTTTTGTCCCTGACCTTTATCTCTAGGGAAATAAAAACATTTCTCAAAGCTCTCCGCTTTAGACCAAATACATGCCATTAGAGGAAGCAGGATCAATGTCAGTGAACAGCAGGTGAGAAATGGCACTAGTCATCATGTTACGGTGATAAGGCATGTACTACAGCCCCCTGCCTTCTTCCGAAGATGCAAATACTATATACAAAAAGTTTTAAAAAATGAAATATATTATAGTCCATTTTCTAAAAGACCAAACATACATTTTAGATGCTAAAATGTTCTCTACTAAAAGTTTTTAGACACATTAACTACAAAGCAATTTCAAGCTCATCTTCACATGCTCTTTTAATAACATCAGATACTGACTGATGCAATACGATTTGATGATATACTTCAGTGGTTGGATTCCAAGATGAAATTATTTCAGCTAGCTGTCACATGGGCTACAGCCTTCTCGACTGCAAAAATATTGTAGAAAAGGTCTTGAGTAGAGGAGGTGGAGAAAAACAAAAGGTGTGAGACAATATGTATGCAAATGATCCCGGGCAGAAGTTCCCACAGGGAATGTGGATATATATCAGATAAAATTTATGGAAATTCATCAGACAGTTATATACTTTGATTGAGCAAACCTACAGAAAAATGACAGGCACTTTTTAAATAAAATTATACATGTGTTCGCATAAAATCTGCCTCTCCAATAGCCACAGATTTCTCTGGCATAAATTAGTTACACAAAAGAAAAAAAAGATAAACATGTATCTAAGCCAGAATTATGAAGTATACTTTTTCATGATAAATCATTCCATTGGTGCACAGGTTTATGAATGAAGGTATACTCCACACAATGCCAAACAATTTCTGTATGGATTACCTGTTGAAGACATAATATTACTCATTATAACAATTTTACAGTAAATTTGCTACTTTTTATGCACACCATTCACTGGCAATGCAACCATGCAATATTGTCCCTTCATGTGATCCGTGTTCACTCTTGGAACCCATTGGTAAGCTCCATCATTAATCAATACACTCCTCTCTCTGTAACTCTATATTCCTCCAGCAGCAAAGAAACGTATCCCTTCTTGTGTTTTCCTATTTTCATAAACTGCAATTTTAATGGGATTATCTGTGGCGGATTGCCGCACCAGAGCAGATGTCCGGTGCGTGTCATTCCCATGACACTAGCTGAATAAATCTGCACTGCCATTTCTCTGAATCCTTGGAGAGAATCTGATTTTCAGGCACAATGTTTACTTTCATCTCTGATAACTGTGTCTATTCATGCATGCAACTGCAATGCAACTTTTACATTACATACATACATTTTTTTAAAGCTATGAAATTCATAAAAATATGTTAGCGTGCATAGGGTACAACAAAGAACGTCTTGGTTACATAACCCCCGTTCCCTGAAGGGTTGACTGGCGACATGGGGTCCCACCTGGGAAACCAATCGACTCTTTGGAAAAAACGCCAATGGGAATTGGCCCATGGTTTTTGCATGCCAAGCCACTCCCCCGAACATACGGGTATATAATATGGCGGCGTGCAAACCCCTGCTGAGAAGCCGACCAGAAACGACTCCCCAATGCAGTCCGACCTTGTGGCAAGAGGAACGTAAAGTCTCTGTTCCCTCCAGAGTCACATACATAACCGAGACGTTCCCCTCCAGTCAGTCACTATGACTTTACGTCATTGACTGACGACTTGGGGTCCCTATGGAAAATGCCACAACCATGGACTGCATTACGTAGGAGGCCAAAATGCTGACAGGCTGCAAGGACGTGCGCGCAGAACACGTACGGGACACAGCAACTCGAGGGTCGGGTCTGCCTCCTCCAAAGGCAGCGCTTGCAAGTTCACCACCTGATCCTGAAAGAGCGTGGTGGGAACTTTGGGCACATAACCAGGTCTGGGTCTCAGGAAAACGTAAACCGGACCGAATTCGAGGCACGAATCGCTGACAGAGAATGCCTTCAGGTCCCTCATCCTCTTCATCGAAGCCAGCGAGAGCAGGGGAGAAGTCTTTAAAGATTTGAGCTTAACTGCATTGAGCGGCTCGAAGAGAGCTCTTCGACATCCGGCTAGGACAACAGAGAGGTCCCAAGAAGTGATTAGGTGCAATCTGGTCGGATTCAACCTCGCACCCCTGAGGAACCCGACGATCAGGTAATGCCTTCCCAAGGAAAGCCTATCCACCGCATCATGGTAAGCCACCATGGCAGCGACGTAGACTTTCAAAGTGAAAGGGGACTGCCTCCGTTCCAACTTTTACTGAAGGAAGAAAAGCATCACAACCACCGAATCTCTGAGGGTCCTCTTGGTGAGAGGAACACCAGTCAGCAAAAAGACCCCACTTCAGGGCATAGGCCTGCCTCGTAGAGGGGGTTCTAGCCTGAGTGATAATGTCTACCACAGCCTGGGGAAGGTCAGCGAGGTCTACCAAGTCCCATCCAGAAGCCACATGTGCAAGTTCCACAGATCGGGACGCAGGTGCCAGATTGTGCTCATCCCATGAGAAAGAAGGTCCTTCCTCAGGGGAATTTTCCAGGGAGGGGCTGTCGACAGGAGTATGAGGTTCGAGAACCAGGTTTGGGTGGACCAAAATGGGGCAACCAGCAGAAACTGCTCCTGATCCTCCCTGATCTTGCACAGGGTCTGTCTTGCAAGGAGGCTCACTGGGGGAAAGGCATACTTGAGAAGGCCCCAGGGCCAGCTGTGCGCTGTGCAACATAACGTCATAGTGACTGACTGAAAGGGAACTGAATATCCTAGTAAGTTATCCTAGAGTAATGATTTCTCTCAATCAAATGCAGGTGTACGTTAGTAAAAGCAGCAGAACAAAGTGATATGCTACCGGACATTAATATTGTTTGGACAGAGTCAGCACTGAATGTGTACCGAAGGGAAACAGACGGGGGAAATGTTGGGGATTATCTTTCTCTGATGAAATTCAAATTCAGTCTTCAAAGAGGGTTATTTTTTTCCCATTTCCAATCTGAACACAACACTGAGTGTTATTTAATTCTCCTTGTTTCACTGCACAGGTAATGTCCTCTAATCCAGCAGTACACAGACCAGCGAGAGACAGAGAGTTTCACATAAAACCTGTGATAAATTAATGATCAAGCCATAACAACATTAGACAATAAACAAATCAAATTACATTGTCAAGAAAACTACAGGGCCAGTTCCTGACTGTCCCATGTCACTGTAATACTCAGTCAGTGGTCACCTTTCTCTTGTCTCTTTAGCCTAGTTTGTAATAGTCCGAGTGTATAGTGTATTGTAATGTATTGAGAGTGATTGTGAAGGTTCATTCTACAAAGCTTGAGCATTAGAGTGGCTAACAAATGAACTTTGTAAACATCTATTATGTTCCTTCAGTTATACAGCAAGTTATATAGTAAAGGTATGATTTAGCTTTAAAAAATAAGCCGAAATATCAAAAGTTGGTGTGTGTGTGTGCGCGTATATATATATATATATATATATATATATATAATATTTATCATGTCATGAAATGTTTTTCATACTTCAAGCGATCACAGCCTATTAAAAACATTGTAAGTTAGGCCTAATAATTGTAATGATTTCATCCCCCTGGGAAAAAATATATATAATCAAGTAAGACCTGTGGCAACATCTCCAAGATGCTTCAAGAAACCTACCTGCAAAGTTACAATACAATACTTTGCATGTAGGTGCCTAAAACAAAAGTTTTAGGCACTTGTGTAAAAAATGTTGTATAATGAGGATGGTGTCAAAAATAATTGTCATAATAGAAGTTTATTAATAAGTATTTAAGTATTAAGTATTTAACTAAATTTAATCAATATTTGGTGACCATCCATGGGGATTGAAGATGACCCTAAAATAAAGTGTTACCAAAATTACGTTTAATTAAAATTTTTTAGCTGGCATTATTGTTTTCTACTTTATTTTTGATCAAACAAATGCAGCTTTGGTGGGCATATTAATTTGTTTTTTAACCAAAGACTTTAAAATATATGTAAAACACCATATGGCTTTGAAACATCATTAGGGTGAGTAAATAATGCATTTTCATTTTTGGCTGAACTATTTCTTGAAAAAAAATAACAACTACAAAAACACTATTACATAACCTCTCAATTTACATTTCTACTTCAGGTATCTAGAGCTCATTATATTTTCTTCAAACACAGGCCTCTTTTGTGAGAAAATCATCTCACAGTCCCACTGTCAACAGAATTAGAAAGCCTTAAATGGCCGGTACCCTCGTCTCACACAGCACAGTAAGGTCAAGAACTACAGCAGTTTGTGAAGGTCTACATGAAGTGCATGCCCCAAATGAGTTAATTAAACACAGCACAACAAAAGCAGCAATGCAGCAAAGTGCAGCAGAGGATGACAGCAAAAGTACCGCCCGAGTGTTTGTTCTGACAATACGGCACGCTTCCTCTGTTGCCACATAAGCTACACAATTAAATCAGCCACGCAGCGAGCATGTGCTAATTCAAGCTCTCAAGCTCCAACCCAGAAGCCAAAGCGCATAGCCCTAGGAACGTCAAGTAATGAGATAGCTTCCTTTTCCCCAGCTATTCTTGACAGAACGGTACGGATGGCAGGGGAAGGGTGTAAAGAAAGAGGAGGCTGGGAAATCAGATTCCGCTCTCTCTTCTCCTTTTCCCTCACCTTCTCGCTCCTCTTGTTCTGAAGGCACTGGTCCGCCATTCTCTATCCAATTTTAATGAAGTGGGTCTCACTACGATGCTGGTGAAAATTGCCTTTTGGTCTCTGCAAGTGAACATGTATGTGTGTGCGAGAGTGTGCCTGGAGCCCTTGAGGCCTTTTAATCTCTAAATGTGTGTGTGAGATGCTGTGATTTATGGAGCACATGCTTGTGGCATCATCAAGAAACACAAACACACACATCACAAGACACCTGACAGCACACTCTGAACTAATTCAATACACACAACATGCATCAGCGAGGCTTGTCACTCTAGATTTGGGAAACGAGAATCAGTTCTAGGAAGAACCGGTTCTACTTTAATAAACAAAAATAAAGGAAATGCAAAAAAATATACCTACTTATTCAGCAGTGCTGAAACTTCGTAAATTAATCTGTATTGCCTGCACAGTCCGATTCACAAAGAAATTACTCAATGAATCGATTCTGTATTGTGAATCAAACACAGCTGACAAATAAGGTATCAATAAATAGGTAAATAAGTTAACCCTAACCCTACTTTTGACTGATTAGTTATGTAACAATGCTTAGTTCAAGATACAATTTTGAAAAAGAAATTGACTTTTTAAAACAAATGTTTATTTTTTTAGTCTGCAATGACAATAAGAATGAGCTAAATAACGATAATATTGTCTTCTGTAGAGTGGTTTAATAGCTGAATTTTTCATAATGGAAAAATTTGGCAAAATAAGCTGAAATGAATTAACATTTAACCGACTTAAAGTGTGATTCAGACATAAAGAGTGTATTTAAAGAATTTCGATTTACCTTACATTTAATGTTTACGTCACAAATGCTGTTACTTCCCCATTGTGAGGCTGGTTTGAAACAATTTCTATTATATAATGTACTATAAAAATTAAGGTGAATAACTTGACTAATGGAACTTCAAGAATGATGTACAACGCTTATCCATGGATGTCGTAGCACCCAAAAGTAAAATACATACGACATAAATAACTAACCCAAAGCAAAAAATAATACGCTACCGAACACATTGCTTATTTATGTGCTATAAATGACATTTTAAACATTTTCTATTAATTGAATTAAGGATGCCCCTCTAAACAAACACACAGACGCAAGCGTACAGAAGAGGACACTGTGGCCATCTTGCAAGTAATACTGTTTAAAAATTGATGCTATCATTTTCTCTCATTAATAATGACAGGGTTACTGATTGGTCTGCAAACAGCTGCAGTGTGTGCGTGTGTGATGAGGGAGGTATATATATCTGTAGGCCAAATGTACATCATTCAACAGGAATAATGTGCCAGACATTGATGCTGCGGGTCGCTGCGAAGAAAAGGTGACACTAGCTGTGAAAGTAAGAGACATGGCGAAGCAGTGGGTTAAAAAAACACTGTGCCTTTTTCACAGCAGCTGCAACTCTAGCTTTGTTTAGGAAGGTTTGCTCACCATTGCCACCAGTGTGAAAGCCAACAGAACACACATAAACACCATTCAACACTGTCAACGTCCACACCTAGTAGTTGTAACCGACGCTAATGGATTTGACTTCCATGCCGTGGGTGAAACTGTGCTGTGATTACAGACATGAAAACTAGACCCCTTAAAATAACACTGTGACTCGCTCTGAAGTGTTGATGGCTCTCTGATTTTCACAGCTGGTAATCTCATATTTTCATTAAAAATAACCTGTGCTGTGCACCAAAAAACCATGAGCAACTCTGACAGCTGCTACATGTAACGACTGATTTGATGTATAAAGGGGCAAAAAAGCATCTTGAGTAAAACATGTATCTTGTACTGTTTATGAGTACAGCACTTATTTGTCAAGCACCCCGCCTTGTATAAATTATGGTAATGTTAAATTATAAAAACATTGTCCATACGCTCAATTTGAATATACTAGGAATTCCAGGTGTGAATTATACTTTTACCTGTGCTGATTTACTACAGAAAACATCTAATCAGACGTGGTGGATACCTCAAGATCAACAATCCTCACTGTTAATACAAAGATTTCAGGTTTGATTCTTGTGATACTTGATTACATTTCAAAAACTGGAGGATTTTTCAGTTCAGATAATTAATTATGCATTTCACATGTCAAAAATGACCTAATAATAACTCCAAATACCACAATATAAAAACAGTCATTGTGCTAGCTTTAGATGCCACTGAGATTGGACAAAATCAGTTCAACTCATATTCTGGAATCTGAAGAGGAAACTCCTAGAAATCCAGTGTTATCATAACCTGATCCAATTAGGTTATTTTATTAAAATGAAATACATAAACTAAGTTAAACATTGAAAAACTTTGTTTAAAAAGCCAGCATATGCTGGTTAAGTATGTAAGCATTGCTGCTGGTTCTTAACTGGTCAAGTTGGTCATGTGCTGGTCTTAATCTGGTCCTGCTTAGGATAAGCACATGCCCAGCTGAGAACCTTCTTAATCCAGCTCAAATCAGCAATCATGCATTATTGTGACCTCAATGCTACAAATAAAATGTACTTTAAAGCATGAAATGGACTAATGTCTGTCTGCAACCTTTCACATCAAAGCTAGAGTCATTTTCAAGTAATTAGAAAAGCTGCAAACATGTCCACTTGGCTAACTAGAAATCCTCTTCTTGCTAATAGAGTTTACAAGCCAATGGCTTCACTCGATAAGCCGCTGCCAAACAGTTGGGAGGCCAAAAACCAAGGAAGTTTAATTTAGTGAATTCAGCAGAAGTGCTTCAATTACCATTGGGTTAATACTGCTGTTGAGACAGAGCCCGGGCGGCTCTGAGCTAGCTTGGCTGCTGAGGGGGGTGATTTATTGTTGCTTGCATGTTTGAGACAGCGAGGAAGGGAGGTAATCAGCATGGAGCTGCAGTTTAAGGCTGTTTCAGGGTCACGGTGCACTTTGCACTCGACTCTTGCATAAAATTTGCTCTTGTTTCTCCGTCACATACTGTCTCTTTGTCCTCCATAAGGGTTGTTAACACTAAAATGTGTTGCAATTTGCAAAGTAAAGACCCTTGGCAAAGATCAAGACTGTCATGGGGTGGTAACCATGGCACTGGAGTGTATGCGGTTAAAAGAAATTGCACCAAAAGGTTACGACGGATGGCATAATCCAAAAGAAAACAAAAAGTTTGTGAGCTGTTTAGAAAAGTTTGCAAGTCCCTGGATCAATATCAAGACTGGATGAAACATTCTGATACCATCACTAAAATTATACATACCTGTCACCTGGCTTATACTGTTAATAATAAACCCCTTTTTGCAAAGAATTGCTCAAATCGTTGCACAGTAACCGCCCTTGTTATCCCCGTCCAATATCCAATCACAAGAGACCAAGGACTGCCCTTGTTCTTTTGAGTGACAGCATTAAATGGAAATTATCTTATTAGCAACACTCTTATGTGCTCCCAAGATCCCCGATGGTGAATTTGAATTGAGTGATGGCATCAATATTTCATTTATTTAAATGTGACATCACATCACCTTTCACATGTACTAGCACCTCTCTTATTTGTCGGTTTGCAGATGCTGGATATGAGCAGGTGATTCTTGCACACAAAGTAATTGCACTAATAGAACAAATGAGACTGTACAGCTTGATCAGTCTAGCTTAATTATAAGTTGACCTGCATCTCTCAGTATTAAGACACGTTCAGCATTAATACCAAACCTACTACGACTGAAACATTAAACGTGTTATGCCAATAGTACTTCAAACTGAAATTGCTTCCTAAGTGGAATGATCAATTTATATGTATATATATATATATATATATATATATATAGTTATATAGTTTATTCACTCCACCTGTCTGTGTTCGCAGTGTTCCAGACCAAACCGTATGAGCATTGCAGGGTTTTCTTTATCCATACCCTTTCATATGCAGCATCAAACCCTATCCGAATTGCCTAAAGGAAATGTCTGTTGACATCCCCCACATTATCCTCACAAGTACAGACACAAACACATAGCTGGGGTCATTTCAACTCCTCTCTGAGCATCAGGTAAACTGCACTTGGCAGTGCTAAGACAACACATGGTTGAGAGAGAGACTCTGTGAGTGAGTTTTTATTTATTTGCCAAATAGTTGTTCTTTTAAATCCCTTGGCAGGGTGAATCTGACACAAATCTTATAATATAAACATGGACAAAGACCATATTTTTTATGACTAGTGTCAGGGAGAATTGTGCAAACACTAAACACAACATACATAGCTATGTGAATGTGTGTGTGTTTGAGTGTGCACAGTCTTTGGAGGGTTCATTTAACTTTGAAATAGGCATTATACATTATTAACTCACTTGGCACAGTTTGAAATGCATTGAAGAAACCTGAACACTGAGTGGATTTGTTTAAAAGCATATTCATCTTCACTATGTGCACAGGTCTATTGGATGGTTTTCTCAAAATAATCATTACAATTGTGTGCAACCAACTTCTTTAAACTCCACACAACAGTAACGCTGACTGGATTACAATTTAAATGCCTGCAACAAAGCATATTTACTGACATTCTCCAAACAAGGGCTATTTCAAATGCTTTTCTGCCATTTAAACTCTCTAAGTTGATAATGAAAGAATCTTTTATTGCTGCTTTTCAGGAATTAACACACATAGGCAGATAAATGGAAAATTGTACAGATCAGCAAACAGACAGAAAGGTTAACACAACAGAACAATTTATAGAATGATAGAAAGAAGACAGATATACATAAAATAAAATATTGGACATTGCAGACAGATAGATAGGCTAATTTGTTTGATTTACAATGTACAGAATCTGCAGTGAGCTGAAATTGTTGCAAATTCCTGGAAGCCACATCTCGACCATATTTGATGCCAGACACAGCGGTCTATGGCCCAGCAGGCTCAAAGTCACTGGGCAGAGGTTTGGAGCATGAGCAGCACTACAAGGGCAGGGCTCCTCAGGAGCGCAGACACATGCCAAGAAAGATGCCAAAACTGCAATTTTTTGAAGGAGTCACTGTGACACCCCATCTGCACAAGCTGTATGTTTACATCAGATTATTACCAAGTCATCACTGTTGTTCAAAACAAAACATGTAATCATCCAGACTCCTAGACTAAAAATGATGCAGTCACATGCTAATCCTAAAAAGCTATATTTACAAAAGCAGCATTTATTTAGCATTCAAAGTAACATTTATTTGCTGACTTGTTTACCACAGACTACTTCACCCAAAAGGCTTTCCAATACCTCTTCTGCACAAGCAACAACAGCAGGATAGAGAGGAAAGCAGTGCTGGGATTGGGGATTTCCTCAGCTCAACAGAGAAATATCAGTGATGCACACTACATCTTCTGCAGACGCTTGTCAGTATTCAAGGGTTCAGAATCAGTCCGGAAGACGTGACACCTATAAAATGTAAAAGCTACGAGTGTGAGATGATTAGAATATAGTGAGCGTATGAATGAACCTAATCTCTGTGGGGTTATACATTTTTTCTTTCCAAATATCTTGCTAAAAAGATAATCATATATTTTTATTGCCATTGCCTGTCAAGATGGTCACAAGCAGAAACTGTTTGCATCAGTAAAAAAGGCAATAGTGCACCAGAGGAACAACGAATGCAAGACAAAAAATGTTTGCACTGAACTTTGTGTTTTGTATGGGTCGTTAAAAGTCTTTAGTTACATTGTTTGAATGAATGAATTAATTAATTAATTACGCATTTATATAGTGCTTTACTGAATATTGCCATACACCCAAAGTGCTTTACAATTATGTCGGAGGGTCTCTCCTCAACCACCACCAGTGTCAGTACAAAAAGTCTAAATTAGAAAAGGTCTTAAATTTGAGGATGGAAAGACAAGAATTGCTATATGGATTAATATGAAGATTAAATTGAAAAAAGGCTACAATTTCACTGAATAAACTGCCGCTGCTGAAAAACACTATATTTCTATACATATCTGAAAGTGAAAGTCAAGTCAAGTCAAGTCACTTTTATTTATATAGCGCTTTTAACAATACAGATTGTAGCAAAGCACTGAACATT
>JAUMHI010000188.1:0-25964 GCA_032359435.1 Enteromius unitaeniatus | reverse complement strand
GTCAATGTATAGCTGTGTGTTTTCTTTATTATTAAAAGGATGTTTAATTGTTACAAGGACTCTCTCCAAGCATTTCCAGACCACAAGCGTGACAACAACTCTGTTTGTCTGTCTCCCGTGCTTGCCTAATAAATACAGCTTGCATTTTAATTCGTACGACAATAATGTCTAATTCTACTCTCTGTGTTTTCTAAAACAAAAAAGCCATATTAATGGCATCTGTACTTGCAAATATTATGTTATGTAGGGCAGGCCATGCAGCTACATTTATTCTTTTTCAAGAATTTAATCATTTATCAAATCAATTTTCCTCACTGATGCACAGTATTATGACATATCAGCTGTTGGTTTTAGGACATTTTTGTCTGCCTGCATGTCAACATTTTTTCCTTTGCACGTCGTTTAGTGCTATGTCAAGAGATCACTGTTGTTAATAATTTAGTTTTCAGCTAGAGACATAGACGCAAACCTCACAGTGAACATCATGCATATTCATGTTTTGTCATTTTTTTCCAGTGCTGTTGTACAGTTAGCCTTTTTTTGGTCATCATTCAAAAGCCATCTCACAAGCATTTATTACACACTGAAAGCTGCAGTGCTCTTAGGGACCTGTTGATGAAGGGTCTGCTGGGTAAAGAGGAGGGTCTAATACATGGCCGAACAGATATGCCTCCAACACATGATCGCTTTCTGCCAGGAACTTTATAATTATTTACAAAAGCAGCTGCCAGTCACCCATGTGTGAAGGAGCATGAATAGGGAATAGAAGGGGATTTACTCTCTTGGATTAAAGCTTGCTTGCTGTCAACAGCATTTGAGCAGCAGGACAGAGCAACAAATACCATGCTGTGTGCGCTGAAACAAATATGGGCTTTTTATGACTGCTGAATATATTTTGAACCCCAACATCTTTTGTTAGTTGTCTATATCATAATAAAGCTTTTATCGTCTCCTCTCGAAAGCTATTACTGTCACCAACCGCATGACGTTCAAGTAGTAATCTCACAAAAGGCATGAAATCTCTCTTTTCTCTTTTTAGATCATATACAGAAATCAATTAACAATTAAGTTTTTGAAGTCACCAGTTTATGCGCCCCTTGTTGCAACAATCAGCCGCGTTACAAATACAGTGCCCGTGGATTTTGATTTGAACCACCAGGGGGCAGTACACATGTAACACTTCCCCAGGGTAATCAATGGCAGCAAAGTCCCCTCTACATGTTACCATACAAACCGAGCAAGTACTGTAATTAGCAATCAGTGCCTCGGATTCCTACCAACACAACTGCATTCTGCAAACTCGGGTCAGAGCAGATGGGAGGAAAACAAGCACAGATAGATAAACTAGACCTCGTATTAAAATTCTATACGCTCGTTCCTGCCCACGCCTGGTCGCGTACACACAAACTACCTCCTTCGAAATATGAAACTAGATATTTTATTTATTTATTTTCCATCTGACATCAATATTTCCTCTATTAAATAATGTTTAGAGCTCTGAGAGCCGGGCGAGGGATGGTCGTGACTGGTACAGAGACTCCTAACAGATGCAGTGTAGGTGATGCGAATTGAGCCCCTTCACTCCCGCTGACACGGCTTCCTGCTTTCGAAAGCCGCGCCATGGGACCTGAGAGACTTCATTCAGACAGCAGGTGTTTAGCCAGAGAGATGGATCACTTTGATGACACCTTGGGATTGTGTTAAGCTTTGTTGTTGCTGTTCACATAAATTAGGCCAGCAGGTCTTTGCTCCCTGCATTCACTAATGGATGCTGATTAGTGTGTAGACACAAACGCTCAGAAAAGAGGATTTGGCTTGTCAGATGATGGCTGGCCAACGACCTTCACCTCAGGGTCGAGTAGCAGGTAAGGGAGAATGAGGGACACAGTACATCCTTGAAATCCAATTTGATTTGCTGCATTGGGGATCAACACCTGCTTGTATTTGGAATAGCATACAATATGCTTGCCATATCTGCAGTATATGTATAGCATGTTCCATAGTGAGGGAATGTGATGCTTGTGTGTGATTTTTTTCTTTTTGCCAGATTTCCATATTTTCCAACCTGAGGAATATGATTTTAAATTCATTTTCCGCGTCATCTAAACACTGTGTGGGGCATTCTTAGTACCTCAGCCAAGATCTGAAATTAACACTTTCAAGCGCCAAATGTAATATGTTGTATTGTTGTAATTGTAGGTTTGTGCGATTTATCAAATCACAAAGTCTGCAACTGAATTACATAAATATACAGGCTAGTCTGATTGTCTGTGTGTTTCAGTGTGAAGCTTTTTCATTTTTTCATTCTTAGACCAGCTCTGTTGCTTATAACATGCATTTAAAATTGTAACACGAGCCAACCGTCTTGCTAAATTTGTAATGAGCCACGTTCACACATCTGTTGTCAACAAAAGCTAAAATAAAAACAAAGAAAAGCTATATTGTTTAAAGTTTAAAAGTAAAGAAATTACAACAGACCAATGCTGATGTTTATTATGATTATTTTATAATAGAGGGTATTTCAGGTTTACATTTTGTTCAGCATAACATAAGTAACATAATACTGCTATTATACAAACAGGAATACCTAAAGGTTTCTTTCTCTCTCTTTCTCTCTCTCTCTCTCTCTCTCTGAGAATGCAGAGCTTAAAAATAATGGTTTGTTTGTAAAGGTCGCATTAGTGTGTGTGTGTAATAAATGTGTGGGATACATGACCACAAATCTACCACATGGTGTTATTTTCAACATTTGTTGTTGGTGGGAAGTGCAAAATTAGCACGTTACTCTCACCTTCTCACCTCATAACGATTAGTGATCTACATGGCTCTTCATAATGGCTGCATTACAATAAAGCACTAAAAAGCATCATTTCTTATAAAAAGGGGTTTTCTTGTAAAGATCACTTTGATGTATTTTTGCCAAAAAATACCTTAGCATGCTGTATGGAGCAGATATAATTAGGCCCTAATTTTTCATGGTATAAGTCAATGTCATCAGTCAATGCAACCAGATTATTTCATAATAAATGTAGCAGATACATTACTAAGCAGCCATGTGCTAAAAAAATAATTATACTAAATAAGGAAAGGAAAAACATACAAAAGATTGTGGAGGAAGCAATGGCACAAACTAGGCTACTATTAAGTGATTGATGGTATCAGAAAATCTGTCCTTACTTAAGGCAGTGATCAAATTAAACTACAGTGGTTTTCATTCTGTATTGTCAAGATTCTCTGGTTTTAATGCATTTCTTTTGTTACATTCATAGCACTTGAATACCTGAACCTTCGTTCATTCAACAGCGCCTTCCAAACTCGCAGTGTTCTGTTACCTTGACAAGATTTTTTTGCTAGTATATCTCCCTCATTGCTTTGTTTGCTCGCTTTAAGGCCCTGCGTTTGCATGAAAATCCGTTTTCAGAAATTTTATTTTAGGCAGCGCAGAGATCCGTAGCAGTCGAACCTGGCGAAAGTGGAAAAACGTGAATCCGCGTTCATGATCTGAGCCTAAACTACTGCACATGTACTGCGTTCATCTCCATTTCTCGATGAGTCACGGGCTAAAGAGTGCAGTGACTAGCATGTAATTCACACTTGATGAAAAAGCGTCAAAGCAGGAGTTTATTTCTTGCGCTTGGCAGCAGTTTCATTTCCTCTGGTTGCCATGCGAAGTCTGGGGAAGAATGTGGAGCTCACAGCCAGTGGGTTCCACTGTATTCATTACCACAGGAGCATAACTGTCAATGTTTATAAGGCTGCTGAAGAAATGGGGAGAAAGAGAGACAGGTGAGGGAGCCGGAGAGTTTTTTGAGACGGGACAGAGGCAGACCGCCTCTCCAGAGTGTTGCGGCACGGCTGATCTCTCTTCAGTATGTTTGCTCTTATTCACTGCGACAGCTGTGGGCAGCACATTGCCTCTGCTCACCTGTGCTTCTCGCCAAGCCCACCAGACTGGGACATTCATCAAACCAAACAGCCTGCGTTTAATTGGTCCACATCCCCACCTGCTGTCACTCACCTTCGCGGCACGCGGGCGAGGGATACAGACGTGCCGCCACGAACACAAACCCTCTGCGCCCACAAAACCAGGCAGCGGCAGGGTCATCTGAATTGCAGATGGGGAGCTGAAACTCTCCTTTTCTCCTTCTTCGTTTGGGTTTCCATAGGGGTGTGTGGGGATGGTAATGATGTGCATTATCAGTTTACCTGCAGTCACCCTCGGCATCCCGGTATGCCCTGGGGCTGAAGGCATGAGAGCGTGTTGAGCCTCCTTCGTCTCCATCTAGCGAGACTTCTTTAGTATTCCACTCTTCTGCTACTTAAAGAAAGTTTTCTGGAACCAGCCTAATAACACCACTGACTGAGTCCCTGGCATAATTCCCTCTGTCTTATTTGAACGGCGCATGGCACTTCAGATATGAATTGCATATGCCCCATAAGAGCCGATTGGCACCAAGAAGCACCTAATGAGCCTTTTACATTTTACTGTTAAACCTTCCATAAAACATCCGGTGTGTAGATGGCTTCAAGCAAATTCCATGGTTTTAACTTTTTGGCTCAATAGACATGAAGCGAGGGTGCCATTTATTCAGGCTGATTTTAAATAAATAAATGCTCAAGCTCTTTTGGTCAAGTGTAGATGAGGCCAGAGCTTTAGCTTTGGCGGTCTGAAGAGTTGGTTTAAATGTGGTACATTTACATTTTTTCTCTTTGTTCATCTGCTTTGTTTGAGTCGCTCTGTCAAACTATGCAAATATGCCTGCCCGTATCCATTACCGTTTGGTTGTGATGGAGGAAAGGCGTACTTTCTGAGTGAGGAGACAGACTCTGGCCAGTGACTTTGAATTACATCGCCTACTTTTATGGCCTCAGATGTAATTAACCTGACGAACTGAGCAGTTTTTCAGCAAAACTGTTTAGGAACTATAAAACCAATGCTAGGCTGAACTTAAATGGAAAAAGTGAATGCAGATCTTTTTGTGTATTGAAATACCTGCAGTGCAATCCAGGAATCATACAGCAATTTGTATGCCCAACTAACTAGGATCTGTCTCTACCTGCAATTCTGTTAAAACAACTAAAGCCTGGAATACACTACGCGATTTTTGCCATGATTTCCCCCCGATTTTACAGTCTGAACAAATTGACGCTTGAGGAAAGTAAGAGCCAGTCTGCAAGCTGACAGACTCCACAGAAAATTGCGTAATGTATAATGGTCACAGACTAAGACTTCAGCTTCAGACTCCCATCCAGTAGGAGTTTATCAAACATGTTTCATATTTTCAGCCGATTTTAGAATACATTTGTTTTCATTTGTCATGTGTCTCCAACAAGCAACAAGGCGCCTATTTATTCTGCATGACTTTTTTTGCAATTTGGATCAACTTCTCTGGTAGTGTATGATCCTCTGTCATGTAGTGTATGATGCCCAGTTTTCCTTTGTCACTATTTACAGAGTCGGTAAGTGTAGAATGCCTAGTGTTATAAAAATCTGTTCAGATTTAAAAGTTGTGTTGTGTATTCCAGCCCAAAACAATAAAATTCAAGTTTAGCAAAAGTATTTTATTTTGTTTAATTTCAAAATGTAAAACAAAAGATAAATTAAAGAGAAAAGGAGAAAAACTGAGTGACACCAAAGGTAAGAAATGATCAAAACAAAAGGAATTATAATTATAACTAAACCCCAAACCCAAATAATCTAAGTACCAAATAAAAAATGTAGAAATAAAACTGTAAGCTTCGGTGCATCCAACACCCAAACTAAACTAATCTAACTAATAAAATCAAAGTACAAAGGTGGTTGTCACTCCCTACCTGTTACTAACAAAGGAAAACTAAGGTTAAGTCTCCTTTCTCTTGGTTATTTTAGCATGACTTAAGTGACAATCAAAGCTAGATTAGACAAAGCAAAGCAGTGCTTTATGCTGAACGTTGTTCAGTTGCAGGTGTTTAAGTTTCAAGAGTGTTCAAGAGTTTGAACAAACAAAGGCTAAATCAGGCTAATGAATAACCAACGAAAACAAAAACAGACTAAACGCAACAAAACTTAAATCAACAAAACCGCAATCAGCACAAAATGGACAGTCGCCAGTTGCCTGGAAAGCAGGACAATTGACAAAAGCCAAGGGAGCCCAGGCCCTTTTATGACGACAGGTCTAAGGCCATTGGATGATTGGCGAACCCCAGAGAACCAATAGGATGAGCCTATAGTTTTAAAGAGACAAAGAAACAGATAGGGAAAGAAACAAATACACCAGGGAATGTAACAATTGCCATATTGCTTCAAAAGCCACAGCATTTAAAAAGATTAATAAGAATAAAAATAATAGTTGATGTTTCAGTTGTTGTTCTTCCTCTTCTTTGTTTTTCTTGAAAATTAACTCATAATTATTTGTTGTTTATTATAAAACATTTTCTTTAGTTTACTACAGAAGAAAGTCATACAGATTTGGAATGACACAAGGGTGAGTAAATTGTGACAGAATATTGAGTGAAGGAAAGATCTCTTTAAGGAAAACAAACAAACAAAAAAAAGATAAGATGAACACTATACATAGACAATAGATTCACTTTCTTCTGGTTAAAGTGCCCCTATTATGCCTTTTCAAATATGATCTTTCATGCAGTGTGTCATGTAGCTGCATGTGAACATAAAATATCTGCAAAGTTGTGACACCGACAGTGAATGATAAATAAAGTTATTGTCTTTAAAAAAAAAAGCTCACATTCACCTAAACGAGTCATCAGCAATTTGAATCTTTTTCTGACTGATCCATGTCACTAAGTAACATATTTGCATAATGTCCGCCCACGTTTTACGTCGTGAACAACTTGCCCCACCCACAAACAGTACAATTACATCATGTCAAGAAGAGGCTGTATCCTGTGAGAGTAAACTAGTTTTATATGCCCTTCTGAAAGATGAATCTACAAAGAATGAGTGGTTAATATAAATTTTCAACAACACCTCAGTAGTACAATCTCTTGTTGTGTTCGCCTCATTTTACTGATGACTGCTTTTCCAATCTTGGAGTATTACGCGATATTCACCAAACGATTGGTCTTAAAAGATGGATCAGTGCCCAGTTTATTTGGTCCCCTGAAATTCTACCTGTAAGTATGATTAATAATTGATGATTGTATTTTCTAGCGAGCATTCAAAACACATATTTGTGTACGTTATGTTGTGTAACAACTCTGCACATGTCTTGGTAACCGGCTAACTTCCGTTTCTGTCGTTCTGTTGTTTAGCTGTGGGCCTAATGTAGTCTAAACATTGTGATTGATGCGATTGACTGTCTGTCTGTCTCATTAGTTTAAGTAATGATAAACAATGTTTAATGCAGTGTTATGCATTATACAGTGCTGAAGTTCACCATGTAGAGGTGTGTCCGATTCGCTTACAAAAGCAAATTGCGAGCTCTTTTCTCTGTAGTCCTTGCTAACTACATTAGTTGATGTATTCTCTCAGAAAGCACCTCTAGTAATGTCATAAAGTATAGTTTTGGGACAAGCGCTGTGAACCGCTGTAGCGGTAGACCAATCATAAAGAACTGAGCCATCTGACCAATCACAGCAGTGAGGGCTCATGGAAAGGTGGGGTTTAAACAGACTGAGTCTTCTGACTGCTTCACACGAGTCGTTTACGAATCATTTAGAAATGGGGTAAAATTAAATCTAATTTTGGAGAACACTAAAGTGTTTTTGACCTTGCATATATGTAAACCTGTTTTAAGAGATTCATAAAGCAATATTAGCAACCTTTAAAATGGCATAATAGGACATTAGAAAATTATCAAAGTATCACAGGAGGCGGCTTAGAATCCTGACATGACCGCAGAGGTCTTTGAAAGACACCTTGAGCGCAATCTTTAAACTTAGCAAAGTTCAGAGCAGCAATAAATGTAAAAAATTATGGCCTATTGGATTTTTCCCAGCAGTCTCCATCATAGTGCTTTTGCCATAAACGTACTGAAGCCATTTAGGATCCTTAAGGGGATGAGAATATAGCCTGATACAGGATGCGTCCTTAAGGACAACGGTTTCTAAAACGCCACTGTGTCTTTTTGCATAATGGCGATTCTGTAAGTCCAGTAAGTCGTATTAGTTTTGATGGGGGCCACCCTTGTGTGAGACTCGTTGACAGAGGTGTAGGTCCCTGCATTCGGCAGACTCATTAAAAGGCCGTCCAATTAAAAAGCTGTAATTGATCGCCTGTTTGCTAAATGCCCGCTCTGCTCTCGCAGAGGTGTGCTGGAGGTCAATTTCAAATGCTCCAATGCCGAGAGATGGTTTGTGTCCCCACGGCCAGGCGCTGGCCTTCCTCTACGTCCTTAAAAAGACCCTTAACATCTCCTTTATAAAGAGATGAGTCTGTCCACTTAACAACTCCTGCCTCCCTTCTTCACATGATATCACAGACTAATTCAGTGAAGGACCTGGTGCATGGGGTATTCTGAGGGAGCTTTAGTTGAATGCAAATAAACCTTTCATGGAACCTCTTGTGCCTTTTGATTAATAGCAGAGATACAGCAGATATTTGGGGCCTAGTGTTTGTCATGTATAATGCAAATCTGGGCCTCTAGGTGACAAGAAATGTATTCAGTGATTTAACTCAGTCAGTAGAGCTTAAATGTTGGATTAAAGTCTGTATGTGTGCACAGGGTTTTTTTTTCTCTTGGTGTATTTGGGTCAGTGACATGTCACTCATGGCCTATGAATTTATTAAAAATTAAAATGCAGTTCATACATGCAATTAATTCAGTAAATGTACTTTATAATGAATGTACTAAGCATGTTTTTAATGAAAAATAATGATCTAATAAAAATAGAGACGTTAGTTCAAAAATATCAGGAGAATAATCCTGTCCTGATATCACAATTTGAAAACGTCTGGATTGAAATAAAATACTAAAAAACAAAAACAATATATAGTAGCATAGATATTTTAATACACACACAGTACCATATTGACAGAAAAACACAGAATTGTTGACATTTTTGCAGATTTATTAAAAAAGTAAAACTAAAAAATATCACATGGTCCTAAGTATTCAGACCTTCTGTATTTAGTAGAAGCACCCTTCTGATCGAATGCAGCCATGAGTCTTTTTGGGAAAGATGCACCAAGTTTTTCACACCTGGGTTTGGGGATCCTCTGCTATTCCTTCTTGCAGATCCTCTCCAGTTCTGTCAGGTTGGATGGTAAACATTGGTGGGCAGTCATTTTTAGGTCTCTCCAGAGATGCTAAATTGGGTTTAAGTCAGTGCTCTGGCTGGGCCATTCAAGAACAGTCGGAGTTGTTGTGAAGCCACTCCTTCGTTATTTTAGCTGTTATTTGTGCTTAGAGTCATTGTCTTGTTGGAAGGTAAACATTCGGCCCAGTCTGATGTTCTGAGCACTCTGAAGAAGGTTTTGGTAAAGGATATCCCTGTACTTGGCCACATTCATCTTTCTCTCATCTTGTAACCAGTCGTCCTGTCCCTGTAGCTGAAAAACACCCCCACTGCATGATGCTGCTGCCACCATGCTTCACTGTTGGGACTGTATTGGACAGGTGATGAGCAGTGCCTGATTTTCTCCACACATAACGCTTAGAATTAAGGCCAAAAAGTTCTATCTTCGTCTCATCAGACCAGAGAATCTTTGGGTCCTTCGGGTGTTTTTTAACAAAATCCATGGAGGCTTTCATGTGTCTTGCACTGAGGAGAGGCTTCCGTTGGGCCACTCTGCCATAAAGCCCCAACTGGTGGAGGGCTGCAGTGATGGTCGACTTTCTACAACTTCTCTCTGAGCATCTCTGGAGCTCAGCCACAGTGATCTTTGGGTTCTTCTTACCTCTCTCCAGCGCTCTTCGATTGCTCAGTAGGCCAGACGGTTAGCTCTAGGAATGGATTTGGTCGTCCCAAAGTCTTCCATTTAAGGATTATGGAGGCCACTGTGCTCTTAGGAACCTTAAGTGCAGCAGAATTTTTTTGTAACCATGGCCAGATCTGTGCCATGCCACAATTCTGTCTCTGAGCTCTTCAGGCAGTCCCTTTGAACGCATGATTCTTATTTGCTCTGATATGTATTGTGAGCTGTAAGGTCTTACTGTATATAGACAGGTGTGTGGCTTTCATATTTTTTTACTAATTTTCCTAAAAAGTCTAATCAGTATAATCAAATACAGCTGGACTGTAGAACCATCTCAAGGATTATTAGAAGAAATGGAGAGCACCTGAGTTAAATATACGAGTATAAATACATGTTGTGAAGAATAACTAACGTTTTCCAACGTTCTAATTACTGTTTCATGCATTTTCCTTTCTTTTAGAAATGTGTTGTTGTTGTTATCATGAACACATTTCTGTGTCATTGACTCGCATGTAGAGCATCATATAGCGATCATGCTATGAAGGATGTACAGTACCAATTATCACATGAGCTCTATTATCCCAGCACCCTCAGAAGCTCAAAGTGCAGTAATTACCCTCCAGCTCAAGCTGATGTATCTGTTCCTGAAATTAGAGGCATTCTCAAATAAGCCACTCAAATGTCTACAGCCAAATGACTCTATGTGATTGACTCTGAAAGAAAGATAATGGCAGGATGGAGCCAACTACTATCTGAGACAAAGCACTCAGAAAACAAAAAAACAAAACACCAAAACTATTAACCGCCCTAAAACTGCTGCTTTAAATAACCGTATCTTGGTGTGCATTTGGAGTATACATAACTTGTCTGGAGCCTCAGATGTCCTTGTAGACTCCTTAACTGCCGTGTTATTGAGAGAGACAGAGCTCCATGGCTTCTGAAGTCCGTCAGCTACAAGGCCCTAATCATCTCTCAATTAGATCTATCTCTTAATATTACCACTGTCTCCTATGATGTGTACACAGCACAAGACAGTTCCGCTGACTCCATTATGAATAGAGACACCGCCTTATGTGGTCTCATTATTGGATAAGTAAGAGGATACAGGAGGCAGACAGAAGTTTTAAGGCCGGCCGGAATAGACGCCATCCCCATTAGCGGCAAGGCATTAACAACGTCAGCGACACAAATGAGAGGAGGAGAATGAGAAGGGATTGAAGGGGAGGGTTGTGTTTTGTGGGACATGGTCCAAGAACATCAACTGTAATTACAGTGATGATGCCATCTTGCTTCAGATTGAACGTGTGCGTGATGATGGTGTGTTGGATCCAGCAGCCAGAGGGATAAATGCTCTAAAGTATATGATTGTGTGACTCGGGAGAAGATGCAGTTTCTGTAAAATATGTAGCGTTTTCTTAGACAAGCGTCTTAGACGTTAGACTAAAGGTGCTACATATGAACCAATAATTAGTGTTGTTCTGTTAAAACTGTTAAAAATAGTTTTTCTTAACTGAAATAAAATAATTGAGAATGAAAATTTGAAATTTGATGCCTTGGAAATGAAATAAAATAATAATAAAAAAGAAATAAATTGATAAAAATGGATTAAAAAAACAAAGCTGAAATAAAATGTAAATATTAGCTGAAGCAAAAATAAGAAATTTTGCCATGGTGATGAACGTAAAAAAAACCAAATATACTAATAAAACGAGAAAAAAAATGACAAAGTAAATAAAACTTAAACCTAAGTCAAACTTTACTATAACAAATAAAATCAGTAGAAGTTAAAATTTAAATGAATAAAACTAAATAAATAAATAAAAATAAATAATTTATTTATTTTCTTTTTATTTAAAAATCGAATATTCATATGAAATATGAAGGTAATTGTAAATATGAATAATACAAAAAAAGACACTGATATAAATATGATCAGGCCAATGTATAAGGTATATTATACTATGCGGGGAGGACGGGGGGAGATGGGATAACTGCATGATCTGACTGTTTTTTAATATAAATGATATGAAACATTAATATTGTTAGATATGTTGTAATGTTAGTTTTATTATCACTTTCAGTAAATGTTTTGGGGTTTTTTTTCGTTTTTTTGTTTCTCTGCAGTTAGAAAAACCTTGTTTTAGCAAACTCATTAGTTAATTCGTACTGGTATGTAACGCCTGTTTTTTGCCTTCCATTCAATTCCCAAATCACATTTATTTTGTCAATCAGTTTCCAACTTTATTTTTTAAATATGCTGCCATAAAATAGATTACAGACAGCAATTCAGACTGACTTTGACAGCAGGTTTTTATAACCTATCATGAGACAGAACATGCAAAATACAGTATAAAAGCACTTAGTAATTATCAATTTTGTTTAAGCACATCACAGAGCCGAGCAAGACGCAGTGATGGAAGACAAGTCATTCTGATGTGTGTCACCAAGTCATTAAGCTGCCTTTGAGGGAAGCCTGCAATCTGATTCATCACTGCAATAATGAGCCAGAGATGAACTCATCAATTTAATTTTCTCTAATATTACCCGTAGACGACGAGCCCTCATCTCTCTTTCCTTGGCTTTTCTGTTTCTTCTTTATTGTGTGTATTCTCTGTCTTTCTGGTGCATTATGTGTGAAGAAAGTGCTAAAACAGATACATGTGCAGCCAGTGAGAAGCGGGGCTTTAGCATATTTTTAAGGGGGCTCAGACTGGAGAGTCTCTGCTCCAGTGCCTCGCTGTCTATCTGCCTCCTGCTCGTCTCGTCTTCCTTGTCAAGTACACTCTTCACGACATTGACATGCCTGCTGTCACTGCTCTCTTACTTCCAAGAAGCTTCTTGCCTGCCCTTTGTCATTCACCCGGAGGAAAAAAAAAAAAATGTGGATACCGGCACAGCAGAACTGATTTTGGCAAATTACGGCACACGGATACTGTAAGCATTTGATCTGGGAATGATTATAGCACTTATCTCTGTGTACTGTATTTCAAGTAATTGTTTGGAATAAGCAGTCTTAAATAGTTTATTTGTTTCAAGGATCCCAAGGTCATGAGCAGAGTAAGCATTACTGAAGTGAACTAGTGACTGTCTGAACTCTCTACAGTCTTCACAGCTGGGTTCGAAGAATTCGAAAGACATTTTTGTGTCATTCAGAGAATTCAAATAAAAATAGTCCCCACTCAAACCCAGCAGGAGCAGGGGTATAGAGCAAACAAAACCCTACAGAGAATGAGAACAGAGGTGTGAGCTCTCATAATGTCTGAATCTGACAACAGGGGAGCAATGCAGAGGTCTTCTGCAGTGTATCATATGAGATCCCATTTGGTGTTTTTACTACCTTTTTGTGCTTTTTAGGTAAATGGACAATCAATATAAAATACTAAACTGTTCTTGCCAGGTGAGGTTGTGTGATTTAGATTTATTTCATGCTTTAAGTAGCCTACTTTATTATTAATAGTAGTTTATGTGGTTGTCTCAGATTCAAACTAAACTAAAATGTATGTACTTAACAAAAATGCAGCTAAAATAATAATTGTGTTGTTCATGCTTGTGTTGTCATCATTATGTTTTTATTGTTTTAGAATTTTTGCTTAAATTAATATAAAAAAAAATATTATTGTTGTTGTTGTTATTGTTCCTGCTATTATATTTAATAAGGTTAATTTAAAAAATATAATAATTATCATCATCATCATCGTCCTTTTTGATTGCTATTGTTACTTTGCTTTTATTGTTTTATAAGGCTAGCTTAGGCTAAACACTATAAAAATAATAATAATAATTATTATTAATATTACTATTACTATTATTTATGTTGTTGTTGCTATTATTATTATGCTTTTATTGTTTTATAAGGTTAGTAATTGTTTCATGAGGTTATAAGGTTAGTATTAATACAAACTAGTGCTGTCAGTCCATTAAAAAAAATTAACCACATATTTTTCTGAAATGAATCGTAACATTAACATTTTTAAATATACTTTTATATTGCAATAATTTCACATTCAAACATTAAATTAATTGATAAAGACAGCACATTGTTTAATATTTGTATAATAGCATCTTTTTTTGTGACTGAATGCCAGCATTACTCTGATGTCCCTGGAATAGTTTTTTACCTTAGTAGATATTTAATCATTGAATAGCCATTCAACATTACAAGGCTATCTTATAAAACCATTATAATACCAATACTGATTTTTAAATTAAATTCTCCCCCCTCCCAATTTTTTTTTACCCATTCACTAAAGTCTTCAACATTACAGTATACTCTAATTGAGAGCTATCAGTTTGAACATTTAGACATTTAAATTCTTCTTCTAATTAGAATTCATCTAATTTAAGTGAACTTAAAACAATCTTCACATAACCCGTTATAATAAATGTCATATTTACGTGTGCACTTTGACGTTATCAGACACATTCTATATTAAACATAGATGAATTCATAAAGCTATCCCATTTTTTCTTTGTCCTTTGATTAATATACATCACAGCAGCTGGTTATTATACTGTAGGTTATTTTGGCTGTTATTTCTTTAAGAGGCTGCCGCTGCTGAATGCAGTCCTGACACAAATCTTATTTATTCTTTTTACCTTCAGGTCAGGTGTGTTAGATGAGTGAGACAGCGCTGGGCTGCTCCAGAACATTTCAAAGACATGTTCTTAAATATGGCTTGTATAAGATATATTACATGCTTGCACAGTTTTAAGGCAGCTTAAATAGTCTTTTTGGAAGCTTTATGACTTAACTGACCACAACATTGCATGCACATTGCTTATTTTGCGGTTTGAAATAAAAAGGAAACAGCTTACAGCGTGCTCTGGTGTCTTTGTGCATGTATTTGAAGAGCGCACGCTACAAGCACAGAACCATTTCCCTGGCGCTGAAGTGAGGTGGAACGCGTGTCTGAAATGTCTCCCATTTGATGTGGTAGCAAAGATGTTCTGCAGCTGAATAAATGCACTTCTTGTCCACAGAAAAAGTGACAGAAGCAGCAATTGTGAGTGGTGACCAATCCTAACCGCACCCCAGCATTAATTGTGTTAAATATTTTTAATGCATTTATCAGAAAAAATGAATTGCATGCGTTAACATGCT
Organism: Enteromius unitaeniatus; assembly: GCA_032359435.1. Lineage (NCBI taxonomy): Eukaryota > Metazoa > Chordata > Actinopteri > Cypriniformes > Cyprinidae > Enteromius > Enteromius unitaeniatus. The sequence continues at coordinate 11,007 of JAUMHI010000188.1, read as the reverse complement.
AATTTTGACACCTCTGATACAAACAATAATAAAAATAGGCATATTATTAGCATTATTATTGTTGTCATTGTGCTTTTATTGTGTTGTAAGGTTAGCTTAGATTAAACATTATTATTATTATTATAGTTTCATGTGAGTTGAGACAGGGTGTTGTGACCAAAATATTGTTTTTAAAAAGGTTTTTTTTTTAAATTGGGTTATTTAGGTTATATAAAGCAGAAAACAAGAGACTTTTATGTTCTTTTCTCTTGAATTCTAAGGTCAGTCAGTGTCCAGATTTGAGACCCACAGATTCCTTTCTGAAGCAATTGAATGCATTCCCCCCCTGGCGCTTTATGATAACCCATATTGACCATAACTGCAGATTAATGATTCATGAATAGGGGATGTAATGGAGTAGCTGCTTCTCTAGTTGTAATTGAGTGGAGCCATTCTGGCGAGCCGGGGCAGTTAATGTGGCCCACTGATCAAAGCCAAGCTCGCCTCTGATTGGCATGCGAAGCATCAGAGGAAGTGATGGCGAGGCACGACATCAAGGTGCTGCCTGGGCGCTATTAGCATATCTTTGAAAGGAAGAGGAAAGCTGTCCCATTTCAGGAGCGCCGCTCGGGTTTGTCGTCTCTCCTGAATCTAACTCCGTCCCCTAGCAGACGGAAAACCCCCACAGACTTTCCCTTTTGATAACAATGCTGATTATAAGAAAAGAAAAGGAACGCAAACACAGCCTAGTTTTAGTCCTTTACACACATACTACTTCCCACACCGAACTCAGGGAGCGTGTCTTTAATTAACAGTCTTGCTTTAGATCATCCCTGTCATCCTGTCTAAAGCAGAAAAGGTTCAAGAGCGCAGTGGAGTACGGCTTAATTAAACCACAGTGTACAGGAAAGTCAGGCTATCGCACGGCTGCAGAGCAGCGCCGAGACGTGGTAAAAGTCACATCACTTCTGCGTGGAGACACAGCAGGTCAAGACAGACAGGGAATCTCTGAATTTTAGTATCTAGCATGTAGCAACACCTCTGAAAGACACCACCGCATTATTCAACCTGATGCCAACCGATGCAATCCAGGCTGAGACGGAGACGTCTCTTATCTTGCTATGCTTTTTTTGGCTTCTTACTAGTGGGCTTGCAAATATAATGTAGAAGGAAAACTTGCATTTTTTCCCTGTGTGTTCGACTAAATATAAACATTATAGAAAATATTCTTCGTCTGATTCTGTTTATCTTGCAGTCTGACCGACGTTGAAGAGGCACACACAGATTCCGGAAGATATATAGAGAGAATAAGAGATAGCTGGAGTGCAAGAGAGACTCTTTTCATCTCTTTTGGAGCATGTGACTATGTGGTGGGTGCGTCCCCCTCCACACACACTCTGCTGTGCATGCTGGGAAAGAGGTAATGTTGACAATTCCCCCCTCTTGCCTTGTCAGCCAACAATCCCGTGTCACACTTCACCAGCACCACCATTCTCTGACACCGCTGTCAAGAAATGACATTTAATTTTCACACCTCTACTTCTTACATAGCCTTTTCTTCATGAATTTTTGCCTCTATTTTTTTTTTTCCTTTCCGAGTACAGCAGCAACCCAGGGCCCAACCGAGGGCTGTCATACAGATATCGATACCTTTGACAATCTGGAAGGTCTTTACCCGGTTTAGTCCTCCCACTCTCACCCTTTAGTCTCTGTTACTTTGGCGTTGGCTAGCCGAAGAGAGGTCACAGAAAAGCGCTAAGGTCATATGTACCTCCGAGCGCTTGCATGTGGTCAGTGACTCACATCGATTGGCATATGTGGGAACCGCTTTAGCCCTGGGAGCTTTTGCAAATGAAGACTTAACATGCACGCTGGAGGACTAACGGCATTAAACAGAGTACAGTTTCTAGCTTGCAAAATATGGACAGCTTGAGACACAGCCTCCGATGGGGCGCCACTGAATTTTTTATTTATTTTTCGGCCTGATCTGATTTAATATGCCCACTTTGTCCCTCACTCCATTACGTTGAGCGGCAGTTCTCCGGTTTCCTCTGGTTTCCATTTTATCCACACCCCTAACAGCTGTGCGGATCAATAATTATACCTTTATCGGCTAAATTGAAGGTTGCTATTAGGCATTTTTCCAACTAAACGGTCACGTGGCTAGCGGTCGGCCTTCGATTCTGGCTCCTCGACCTCTGGGGTTTCTTGCCAGTTGTAGAATTCTAAATTAGACACCAAAGGGACTGCCGTGGCAGCCAACAAGCGTCCCAATTTCATTATCAAGAGGCCCAGAATTTGAGATTATAAGTGATTATGCTCAGCCGTTCTCGTTTGGAAAATCTCTTTAATCCTAGTCTCCATGGCTGCCTCTGACAGGGCACAGACACGGCCGGCTGGTCAGCGGCCATCAAAAGGCAAAAAAAAGAGAGCATACGGAAGCAGGAGGAGCTCTGGCCTTGGATTGCAGGGAAAGTGGCCAGTTGGCCGTCCAACAAGAGGTGCGGCGTCTGATCAGGCAGAGGGAGCCGCCACTTGGCCAGAGATCACAGCGGTCAGTTGGGACGTGGCTGGATCCACTTGTGCTCTGGGAACTCTCGAGGACAGAGCGCATCAAGCTGCTGTTGACCTTAGCAGTGTCGGTACCGTCTGTCAGGGTGTCATACTCACCAGCCAGCGCTCCACCAATCCTAAGGACTCCACACTTGGACACTATGAGACTGAAAGGGTCTGTTTTGAGTTCTGTTGTTGGTTTAGCTTATGTAGATGATTAAGCTGTGTGAGGTGCACTGCATGTGGGATTTAATGTCTTGAATGAGTAATGGGGGCATGTTGTCACATTACTACAGACAGAGCCCGCCATTAAACAGCTTTTCATAGGTTTTTTAAGCTCAATCTGAAAGCAGACTGTTGTTTTGCTTAGCCAATATGCTGCCTTTCCAACATTTATTAATATGATTATTTAATATCATTAGAGGGCTTGTTTTCACCCTAAAATTAAAATATAACCTATTAAATTGTAAAAAAAAAATTCATTAAACAGCACAAATAAAATATATTCAATATCAACTTAATATTTATTAAAAATAAACCTATATTATTTAAATAATGTCATAGTGTTGTCACACTATCATGTATTGACATTAAAAAGCCTATATTATAAAGCTTTTCAGTTAAATTTGAATGGTTTTTCCACTGGCAATTTGACATATATAATAATATAATTCATACAAATAAAAAAAGATATTTGGTAATAATTTCTTTTTTATCCAACAAATATTGTGAAACCCCAATCTAACATTTATTTTAATATATCAATAGAAGTGTAGCATGGGGCATGTTGTCACATTATAAAGGTGTCAACTCAAAGCCTGCCATCAAACAGCATTGATGGAAATCATCCACAAAAATGTAGTGCAGGACATCTTTCAATGGAGCCTGCTATTTAATATAATCTACAGCTAAATGAAAAAATTATAAAAGGAAATCAAAAATAATAAACTGCGGTGACAACTTGCCCCAATCTAACATTTATGAAAGAGACCGATAAAACATAATCGTAAAGATGTTGTGGTTTCGGCCTATGTAGATAAATCATTGTGAGGAGCACTGCATGTGGGATTTATTGAATGAGTAATGGGGGCATGTTGTCACATTATTACAGACTATTACTATTATGCTACCCTTTATCCTTCTCTTAATGTCTTCCGATTCATTTATTTTCTACTTCCCTGTGACAACAAGCCTTACTCTCAACCATTAGGTATAAAGCAATGTGTTGTATGACACATATTATACAACTGCTCGTTTGGTCCTCAAAGACTCGCGTAACAAGCTTGTTGTAGCAATGTCTAATCATGGGTGTTCTTTGAAGAAAATGATCAGTAAACTCCCAAGCTAATGCATCTGTTCATGTGCGGTTATTATCTTAGCTTGTTTCAGAAAGCTCTGTAATTGTAATGAGTTCATTAAGACCTCATTAATATACAATTAAGATCTTTTTGGGCAGTTCAGTCCCTAATAATAATAAATATATCAGCGACTTTGCTCATAATCAAAGGGTTCACCTGGAATAAAGTCATCTAATCAGCCAGATTCATTCTTTAAGGAATGGCGGGATTCTTTTGTGTGTTTTTGTAGTTAATGGAGGACACGTCGTGCAGATTCTATTTAAAATTTCAAATTGACGGCCACATATTGATCACCCACAGACTTTGTGCTCATTAAACGTTGCCTGATAGGTCAAATTCACTTGGAAACCCTTTTCCACCAAATGAGTCCCTTTCATTCACTCTGTGACTCTTTTATATTGCAGTCTTTTAGCCGTGGGACAGAAATAACGAGGGTCTCTCTGATCAAAATCAATTTAGTATTTATTCCTTCCTTTGCTGTTTTCTCATATAGAGAAGTTCAAGGTGAAGACTCATTCTGATCTCTTGCATGAGAGGCTGATATAAAGATGAGTGGGGATTATGGACACCTACAGTCTTTATTGGTGTGTATGTGTTAAAAGCTGTTGTTCTTTACAATGGTTTGAAGTGTTCTCTGTTTCTTACACTCAGCGGTGGTTGCTATTGGCAATTGTCCATTCAATAATGCATTAGGGACTGCATTAAACAAAATGCTGGAAGATGAAGAAACTTTATAGGGACTGCATAGATCCCGTTTTTTTTAAAGACCACAATTTCTATATGTATTTACACCAATTCGTCGCTACATATGTTTTTCCATGAATGTAGCTAATCAAAATGTTTTTTAACAAGTTCATCATTGTTTGAAATTATATAAAATTAATCTAAGTCATTTTAAATGTTAAAATGAATATCCAAACTGAACATTACAACAGTGTATGGCATTTAAAATGCTTGATTTTAGTAATGTTTTATTTTTAGTTTGTTTATACAAGAATTTAACATCAGCCATTTATCAGTTATTGTCAAAATGTGAAAATGAATGGCTTATCTGCATTAGTCAGAGTAATAATATCCCAAGCTGCATTTCTATATACGTGCAATGTTTTTGAAGAGCATCTCATAATATATTTATCTCAAGGTTTTTACCATCTTCACTTTCTGTGTAGATGATTCAAAGTATGTATATATTCTCATTACATGCATGGCATTTTAATTTTATTATGCAACATTTCTACATCCTTTCACTATTGGAACAGTGTTTTTTATGAATAGTAACAGTGAAGCATCTTCCAACGAGGGCCCGTATGTTTCCTCTTTCACATGCAACAGGCTAAAGAACATTTTATTAAATAATACAATTTTTATAACAGGCTTTCAGGACCAAAACGAATGCCCTTGGTAGTGTGCAATCACTATGGTGCAGAGTGTATTTGGAATTAATTTCAATAAATTAATTTCATGAATTCCATTTACTTGCTGGCTAAAGACATTAATGAATCCAGTGAGCAAGACCTGGTTTCATGCCGTCACTCCCCAGTTTCTTTTTTTTTATCTTCTTTAGCGTTGTGTCCTGCGTGTGTTCTCCAGCCTCGTTCACAGATAATGAGAGCTTAATGATCTCCTGCATTTAAGAAACTGATTAGACACCCTGAATCCCACCCTAATTGCTCGGGATATCAAAGCCACATCCAAGATTTGTGCTTGATCTTTTTGTTCTTACACAGGAGGAATGCAGATACACTAAAGCTCTCTTTTCACTGTATTAATGGTGACCACGATGAGTGAGGTCTGGCGGAGGGAGTGAACGCTCTCTCCAACCACATCACAACCTCATGATTCATTTATTAAGGAGTTAACTGTTTCCAGTGTGTCAACAGCTTGTCTTTGAAGTGATAATCTTAACATTGAGTGAGCCCTTGAATTTTTGCTTTTAATTACATTGGTTAATGGGAAATGATCTCTATAATTCAACGAGGAGGAGTTGCTTGAGCCTCCTGTTAGAGAAAAGCTGCGTCTAATAAATTCTTCAGGGAGCCAACGTGTGGGGAAAGAGAGCTGAATCTGGAAGTGCTTTCCTTCTGGTGTGAATCAAATTTTCTTCTAATGCAGGAATAGGTCCCCTATTTCACTTAAAAAGATTTCAGTCATTTTTACATACTAAGAACAGGCAGAGGAAGGAAATGAAGTCTAACCTTGAAAATAAGATTCGTACCCAGCTATATTAATTAATACGAAAGTTGAGCGTGCATTATCCTCTTTCTCTGTTGTGGCTGCGGCTGTGTTGAAAGTGCACTGAGACTGATTCAGCGAGGTTTTTAGTAGAAAGCCAACAAATGTGCTGCATATTTCAAGGGGTCCTGTATGAAAAAGTAGGGCAATTTCTGAATGAGTAATGGCAAGCTTTTCAGCATATTTTTCAGTGGATCAGAGAATACACCCAAACTCCTTGATTTGGTAGGCGCATAGTCTCAATGTTTCGCAAATGAAAATACTTGAGGAATGTGAGATGGGTAATTTCCTCAGTGACTTTCAAACACGGCGGCTGAAAATCTATCACATTCGTTCGGTTGATAAAACAGGATTCTCACCTCCTGCCTGTAATAATAGGGTCGGTTTTAATATTACCTGTCACATTAGCTTCTTCTGTATTCTATACGCAGATATAATAATCCCATTTTCTTTCTCTCTCTATTATTTTTTTATTTTTGTGCGGAGATGGCAGTCATGGGACCACCATACTTAGTTAATATGATCTGAGACTTCCAAATGGTCTCAGCCATTTAATCCTATTCTTGGCTTAGCTTGTAAAGACCTTACAATCCAGTGCTTTGTGAGAATCAGACATATGCCAGCAGATTAATATGTTCATATGTCTCTCAGTGGGGGGGCATGATCAAATATTACAGTCACTTTTTGATGTTTAAAGCCCGGGTGTGTTACTGCAGCAGAGGAAATTACTCCTTAGATGCCGTAGATGAGGACAGATACGGCTTAAATGTTAATATACCGAGGACAGACTTGTTTACAAGCGCGCACTGTCGCACTGCACTTAGATTAAATTTAGATTAAACCTAGATTAAATTGTGTATGTGTGTATTTTTTTGATACACTCAGGGTGTTTGCTGTGCAGATAAGCGCTGCTCCTCATAACTAGGACCTTCTTCCCCCGTGCCCTAGCCCTCTCTACTCCAAACAAACATATTATTTGATGTGACCCCAGCCAGTTCAAACAAACACACTGTAATCTCCACTAATGAAAGTGCTAATTCCAGCTCTAGAAAAGAGACTACAAAGGATGCATTGTGAATGCTTATATGTCTTCAAGGAATACTTCCTGGTTTGAAGCTGGTTCATTAACAACTTTATAATAATTAACAGTGTACACAACATGGTTGTACAGACTAATTGACTGCTTCTACTGACAGTCAATGTTCTGGGCATGCAACTGCCCAAACTGGCTAAAATGTGCAAAGTCCTGTAAGTAATGGAATGGTAATGGTGAAATGTTGAAATATGAAATATGAAAAATGTGGTGACAGTGTTTCAGGTATAAAGGAATAACATCATAGTAACACACGAGAATAAAATAATGCAGAGAACATGAGAAGTAACACAAATCTCTATTATGTACATAAACAATGATGAAGATGAAACACAATTATGTATGTAATATACAGCATAATCATATGTAATGTGTGACACAAGAATATGTGATCAATCATTATTTTTGCTTCCTAAAACATAAATTTGACTGTATTTAACAGTAAAAGTGCAGTATACTGTATATACAGTTATTCAATTTTCTTTACAGTATACTGCTGAATTAGCAAATATAGGACAACTATAATTCTATAAATAAATTTAAAAGCTTGTCAATCTTCATTATGAGGCTACAATAATTATTGTGATTTGGCCACTAGTAAAACATCATTTGCTAATTATACTAAGCACATAAACTGCTTTTTACGATGTGTAACTTTTTCATATTTTATTGCGACTTACTTTGAAGGGGTTTAGGTTTTAATTTGGTATTTCAGACCCCTAAACCATCAAATAAACATTTTGGAAATGAAAAGTGTTTTTACATTTACTGCACAATAAACGTGTTGGTTGTAGGCGGTTGTAGCAAATTTCCCAAACATTAATTTTTGATGTTCTTCAATTCATTAGGGATCCGAAAGAAAACTTTTGATTTAAACGCTTTAATATCCCATATCCAGTACCCAGGGTGTGAGTCGACAACCCGCCAGTTGCATGCGAATAAATACTCCATTAAAAAAAGAAACGCTCAGATTTTGCATGGAACATATTCTCTAAATTGAGCGAGAATACTCTCACTCAGCAATCAGGCGTTTTTTAAAAGTGTTTGCTGTCCCAAAGGAGGTCTGCTTGTGTAATTAAACTATATTTTTAGGCGAATGCCAGACACACTGGTGTTGCTGCTCAGCGTTAGGGTGATCGGAGCAGCTGTTTGCTGGAGCCTGGGGATCTGATGTCGAGTTGAATGCATTCTCCTGTCAGAAGGTTCTCACCTCCCAAGGCGTCCATAAAAACATTATGCCTAGCGACACGTCTGCGCCATCACTCTTCCGCAGAACATGGTGGCAGTCCGTCACCATATCGTACCCAGCTGTGGGACTGCAGTGTTTGTGCACCTGGAATCTGCAGAGGGTGAGACAAGACACATTAAATTAAGAAATAAAACAGCTAGGTAACTCACGGCTGCTAAATGTTTCACGTCAGAGCAGACAGGATTCAGACAGATAATAATGTAGCTCTTTTCACCTGTTCAGACATGCAAAAAGCAAAATCAAGGGTATTTACGTACTTGACTAGTTAAAATTGACTTCATTTTATGTCATTATCAGTCTATTTTAAGCAAATATTTCACTTTTGTTTCATTGTGTTGAAGGGAAAAGTAATTTTGGTTGTTCTTCATGTTTCCTCTGCTGCATAATACCTGTCATTTTAGTACACAGGTTATTCTGTCATGATGTTCTCCTTAAGAGAAAAAAGGCTGTTTTTTTCCTGCTCAATATGACTGAATGCTCTGTCCTGTTGTATTTTATTCTTTTGTGTCCTATTCCACTTAAGAGAAAGCGGTTTCTTCATTGTGATGTTCTGTATTGGAAATGGCAGGCGTCTAAATAGAGTGGCAGTAGAAAAGGCTGTAGGCTCATATCAGCCGAGCTCATCGTCGCTGTGTAGCAGGGGATTGGTTGAGCGTGTTTGTGGTCTGGCAAATCTTCCATATAAGACAGAGCTTGATCAGACTTTGTAGCTTTCACCTGTCATCACAGAATATCTCCTCCACCCAGTTTGTATCTGGCCTCTGCTTCCACGCCAGCCACCCATGTTTACAAATCAAACTTCACCTGACAGGACCACATAAATATTGCTCTAAAACATTAGCGATTAGTCCATCTCATTCAGTGCAAAAAGCCCAATGCATCATATAAATCAGTGCGGTTTGGAGGTGTTTCTGATTTATAGTTGTAGCTATGTCTAGGCTGACCTGGTTTTAGTGCATGTGTTACACATCTCATCTGAGGAGTTGTTAGATTTTATAACTTGCTATTAATTTCGATGTTGGAGGAATATTGGGAAATGGTCGGGAGGCGAAGGAAATTGGTTGTTGGATCTGGAGCTGATTTTGTTTTAGTATTTGTATGTCTCACCTCTGCAAGATGCAGTGAAGCTTTTATAGCTTCACTTCTCTTCTTCATTTAATTCTTGCAGGTTTTTGTGTTGTACATTATCACAGTAAAGAGATCAAGAGTTTTATAGACTGGAAACATTTAAGTACAAAAAGAAAGCTATTTATGATGGTAAAAAAAATACAAATCTGCGAATGCTTAGTGCCATTTCATATGATATGTTTGTGCACATATATATTAAGTTTTTATTTATGTGTATTTGTGTCTCTATATGTTACATACCTCATGTGTCTGTGTGTGTGTGTGTGTGTGTGTGTGTGTGTTTGTGTGTGCATGAATAAAAACTCCAATACAATGTGTATAGAAAGTTTAAATGACACAGGGGTTTTTTTTTCGTAAAAGACTTTTGTTCAATTTAGAAGCACTTTTGTTCGATTTAGTGTGTTCTGTGCTGGAAATAGATAAATGTTAGTCTATGTATATCTATTCATAATTGACAAAACTGTGTGTACCATGTAAACAAACAAGCAAAAAAGAAAGAATAAAGCAGTCAGTGACTTAATCCATTATCAATATTATCAATACATATTAGCTAAGCAATTTTAAGCACCTGGTATTGATGGCGAATAACTTAGTGAAAAATTGCATTTCCCTATAGCTGATGTTACTATGGTTCTCTTAATAACCTAATGCATAATGAGATGAATATGCTGGAAACTTACTGTTTATCAATATACAGCGGTCTTGGTGTTGATTTGTGTGTGGTGACAAGCCTGTGAAAAATGGCACTTTAATGAGCTGGTCTGCCCACTCAAACAACATCTTATCCAGTCTAATGGAGGTCCTAAGGTTAATTTCACACCTGTTGAAAAGAAAAAAAAATCTGCTGCAAGAAGGTTATAACTAAAATGTAATTAAAACATATTTATAGATATGTTACATATAAATATATAAATAAATAAATAAATAAATAAATATCCCAGGTAAAGAATGATTAAACAGAAAAATGTTGCCCAGTGATATTCCAGATGTTTTTTGAAGTAAAGAATGATTCATTTGGCTGCATCATTGCACCTGCAAGCGAGTTTAAGGAATGCAGTCTTCATTAAGATGATGCTAATTAATGTCTTCATGATTGAGCGCCATGAGAGACACGTGGCAAAGAGAAACTGAACGTTCGCATTGCTGCATCAGTCATTTATTTATTCTGCAACACCAGGCACAATTAAAACGGCCTCATCCACCCTTTTCTGTCAAATGCTTTTTGAGCAGAATTGCAGTCAGTTGCACTGTAATTACTCCATGTGCAGGTTAAGTTTATCTCTCAAGCAGATTGATAAGCATGCAGCCCACTCTCTTCCTTTGCATCACCGGACCTAAAATACACTATATTACCAAAAGTTTTCGCTCACCTGCCTTTACTCATTCTATGAACTGAAGTGCCATCCCATTCCTAA
>JAUMHI010000186.1:10292-22339 GCA_032359435.1 Enteromius unitaeniatus | reverse complement strand
ATTTTTTTAAAATGGGAGATGCAAATTTTTGATTTTTCTCCCAAAAAATTAGACTCATCCTTCCATGTTTTTTGGGGTTTTTTTTTCAATTAAAAAAAAAAAAAGTTTGTTAAAACCAAAAACCAAATCTCATTTTATTCCCTTAAGGGTCATTGTAGCTGATGATTATAATAATAATGATAGTTTGATACCGTATACCATGAAACCATGATATTTTCTGATACGATTATCATACTGTGAAAATCTCATACCATTACAACCCTACTCAGGGTTAAGGTCCTCTGCCTGCCCATGCACCCTGCTGCCTCTCGACAGTATTTCTGCTTCTCATCTTTCCCTAATAAAACATTGTGTGATTTTGCTTAACTACTCATATTTTATGTTTAAAAAACAAGTAGTTAAGCAAATTCACACAACATGTTTTACTATCACAATACTTTAATGGTTTTATAAACAGTTCAAATAGAAAATACAATATTATTTAGCCACTTACATTTAAGAAGAACAACAGTGCGTCTCATAACAACCAGTCGATTCCTTGATGAGGTTTTGAACGAATCGGTTCAATCAAAGTTTCATTAGCCCATTCTTAAACATCTAATGAATCTGCCTTATGAACAAATCATTTAAATGAATCTAAACTCAATGACTCATTTCTTCACATTCTGGCATTTTCATTTAGTTGAAAAGTATAATTTCAAAGATCATTGTTAGTTTACTGTATATAGAATCCCATTATATAATTTAATGCAGATGTATTTTTCAGTTTGAATGATTTCATTTGATAGTGTCCCTGCTGGGAAAAAAAAACATACATAAAAAAATAGTACCCTGCAGAAAACACAACAGAAAATGTAATGTATTTAATGGTTATAATGGGAATTATATTGATAATAACAATCACATTATAATAATTGAATTTATAGATGAAATGTAAAAATTTGAAATTAAGGTATTAATATGATGGGATAGTGGGAAAATGCCCTCTATAAAAGTAAAAATATTCCTTCAGATGATTGTCACAGTGGATAGAAAGTTAATTAGAACAACACAATGTTATTAATCAGTATAGGCTTATTAACAACAAGGGATTGTAAAATACACTGTTCTAGTAAAAGTCAATGACTGGGAGACCTTCATGTTTTATTGAACATTTGTTATGTACATTTGAATTACAGCAACAGGTAAAAATAATAATAATAATAAAAAAGAGAAACATTTTTGTTGTTTTCTTTTCATGAGTCATTTGTATTTTTAGGTCTTCCACCACCAGCTTTGTTTTCTCCAGAATCCCCTATAGGGCACAATAGAAAATATAAATACTTATGAAAGATATTTAGACAGTGGACAGTGGTCTTTAAATATATATATTTAAATATGGTACAACTGTAGAAAAGACGACACAGCAGGACTAACATACAAAATGCTAAAGGGCTCAATATTTTCTGCAGTTTTGCATGCTTAGTATTTCTGAACTTGGAACATTGGCTTTTTACCAGGTAAAAGACTTTCCAGGGACGCTAAACGGTTAACCAAACAGGCATTTGTTTATTTGTGCTGATTTACAGGCATTGACGTGCATTCAGTGTTCATGACTGCTGATTGGCTGGTATATTAATGAACCATGTGAATGTATTGTTCTGATTGGCTCAATAAAGAAAAAGACAGGTTCTGTTGACTCACTACAGATGGGTCCATTTTTGATTTAGAGAGCAAATAGAAATAACTGAATGATTATTTTTACCCATCAGGTCTGTGCTGCAGCAATGCATCACTTCATTTCGATTGTGTTTTCACTGCTGATCTTTACTGGGCTGAACATGAGTGTTCAGTCCACAGGAAGACGTTTGGAGCAGAGCAGTGAAAGACATTATAGATCATTGCTGACTGTTTCCAATGGGATGCACTGGGGATCATGGGGCCAAAGTGAGTTCTGTCCAAATGGAACGTACGCCAAGGGGTTTAATTTGAAGGTAAGTCGAGAATCGACTCATGGATGTGGTTTTGATTTTATAACACTATTTTCATTTTTCTAAATTCATAGAAACTCATATTTGTTCAGATTCAAATTTTATTTGTCACATACACAGTACGGTATGCAGTGAAAAGGGGGCAGGGGGAGGGGGGGCGATCATACTCTGGCCAGGTTCACGGCAACCATGCGTAGTGTGAGTACACCCTTAGTCTTGTTCTGGGAACCTACAACATAAAGGTTGACTGAGATCTCCCAGGTTTTTATAGTCATAGACTTGATGAGGGGTAAGAGAGCCCAGATCAATGTCGCTCAAATCAATCTCACCACTTGGTCTGAACAACACAACTTGTGTTTTATCATTGTTTAGTTGTAAACAGTTACTTGTAAGCCATGTTGTCAATTCAAAGAGACAGGCAGTTAAAGCAGAGTTTTCATGCTTAAGTGGTAAGTAAAGCCGAGTATCGTCGGCGTAGTAATGATACAAAGCACCAACTCTCTTAAATATACTGTAGATCTCATGGGGAACTTTTCATTTTTTGCACTTTTCATCATTATGGTGTATGGAGTGTAAAATGATGTGAATAAAAAGTAATTTAAAGTAGTTTAATAAGGCAGCAACATTACAAATCATGACGAAAAATTAAGGGGTATGAATACTTTTGCAAGGAACTGTGTGTTTAAATTTATACTGGCAAAGAAGACAACGTAGGGAAATGCATTTCTTGAGATGTTGAGCCATTATAACTTCTCCACCTGCCATGGATGTTATTAAATAGAAGATTGTCTTAAAGGGAAATTTTCCCCCAAAAAGAAAATGTGATTTTTATCTGCTTACCCCAGAGCATCCAATGTGTAGGTGACTTTGTTTCTTCAGAAGTACATAGAAAAGATTTTTAACTCCGTGTAGTCTGTCAGTCATATAAAGAAGGGCAATAAATCTATGAGAGAAAAACAAACATTCATAGACAAATCCAAATTAAACCCTTTGTCTCAATATATTGATGTCCTCAAACATGAGCAGTTTGTGTCACCAGTTGCAGGGTTTCATTTGAATTTGTCTGTGCATGTTTGTTTTGCCCCCATTACCCTTCATTATATATTATATAGACTGACAGACTGCATTGAGTTAAACATCTTAGTTTGTGTTCTACTGAAGAAACAAAGTCAGAAGATAAATATCAAATTTCATTTTGGGTGAACTATCCCTTTAATGTTGCTGCTGTTATTTATTTATTTATTTATTTATTTATGTTTAGGTAGAAAGACATGATTATTTTGATAACACCGCACTCAATTCGATTACTCTTTTCTGTGAAAGTCAATCTAATCATGCATCAGATATCATTCGGTCTGCTGAAGGAAGGTAAAGGGTAGAATTTAAAATAAATACTGATTACTTAACTATAAACCTTAAAAAAAAGCTATAAACTGTCTTTTTTTTTCTTCAGCTTTGGTCAGATTATAGATTATATCCAAATGTGTGAAGGATTCTTAACAGCTTTTCAGCTGAAAGTTGAATCATCCCAAGGATATGGTGACGATACAGCCGTAAACAACATCAAGTGAGTTTTGTCATTCCTCAAAGGGTCTCAGTTTTTTTTTTCTCATGAAGCTGCTCAAGGAAGCAACATCAGTCAATACATGTGGCCACTGGAGAGACCAAAGTTGGTTAAGACCAAAATAACAAACAAGAGAGTAAACTACCTAAGAGAAAAATAGACATTAAACAAAACGCTCAAATAAATGACATAACTCACCCCTGACTTCTATACTATAACAAAAACAGGAGAAAAGCCAACATTAGAAAATAAATGGCACCCACCTCATTACTGCGTCTATAAACCAAACAAAATAACACCATCACATAATAATAAAAATACACAATAATAAAAAGTAATACATGTCTTGGGACAAAACAATACAGACTAATAATAAAAAATAAAATAAAGACTAACAATTACATTGCTTTTATGCTGCGTTCACACCAGATGCCAATTGAAGTGTTAAGCGTGAGTGATTTACGTGTTAAGTCAATGCAATGACGTGATTAGACATCCTGCTGTGAAACTTTGGTGAAAACCAATCAGGAGCTTGCTCTAGTAGTGATGTGAATACTAGCAAGTGGCGGCAGAATTTCGAAACTATGGAGGACAAAATCATTGTCGCTGTATGTAGAGGAGCTGTACATCTTCATACACTAAAATAAACAGGAATAAAAAGGAAATAAATACTAGGTTCATTAAACCAAAGTGTGCCTGTTAGATATACACTAAACGAATTTTTCCCTTATGTTTAACAACTACAGAGACTAGAAGCGCCTGGCAGAAGCCCCTCCCATGACGCGAATTTTCATGCGCGAATAAAGCGAGTAAATGCTCAAGTGTCCAATTACGTGTAAATAGCACATCTCTAAAGCCAACCTTTTCCAGGAGCTGCTGTGTTCTGATTTGTCAGAAACCAAATTCAGGTTTGTTTCCTCCTTTGGTGCGGATCTTTTGGGAAAATCATCTCATTTTCATTTTTGGGAGAACTATCCCTTTAACGTCTTCCACTGCTCAATATACAGCATTAAATTGCTATAGCTAAGTAAAGTTTGGTTCTACGGCAGAAACGTAAACTATCTGTTATGCTTATATGAAAACATCTTAAAATATAAATATAAGTACAATTAGCATCAAGCCATGTTAGAAAGTGTATGTAATAAGGTCTTCAAGCACACAGTATAATCCAGTCATTTATAAGAAGTTCTATACACAGACTGATCGCTCCTCGCAACTATTTATTAATGTACTTGCTTAAAACCCAAATTAATAGGGGCTCTTAAATAGTGTTATACTTATTCCAGATTTAAATGCAGTGGAGGGGAAGAGATGGTGGGTGAGGGTGCATCCTGGGGCAAATGGGGCAATTGGAGCCCGACATGTCCAGGAACAGGAATCTGTGGCATCAGGACACGGATAGAAGAGCCGCAGGGATTCGGAGATGACACCGCTCTCAATGATGTGGTCATGTACTGCTGTGATTAAGGTGATCGCATTCAATCAGGCTCGTACAGGGTGCCTGAATTGCTTGAATTTGACTTTTTTAAAAACCCTTGAAAACAGGGTTCCCAAAAAGTGCTTGAATTCTCGAAAGAGAAGAGTGATAATGCCGACAATACTTGGCAGTTTGATCAAGAACTGAGGGGATTTTAAATAGATAAAATAATGAGGTAACAAGAGGGAGAAACAACGGAGAACATAAACACTTCAAAATAAGAGTTCACAAAAACCAAGACCTAACCCTAACCATATAGTCTTTTTTACAGTCTCTTCACAAACTCTGACTCAACACTCAGAATACCAGAGACTGCACGGCATAGTAATCTGTTTGGGAACTTTTTATTTCAATAGTTCACTCTGGACATTCTATTAACTACATGTTAACTAGCAGTCATTAGAGTACTAGTAGACTGTCTAACACTTTATTTAGTACTGCATACTGCCTACTAACTATCAGAAACTTATTCTACTAACCCTAAACAGTCTACTCTGAGAATTATAGACATGGAGTTGTGAATTAGTTGACATGTCGTTGACAAAGTTACTTATAGTTAGTAGATCATCTAAAGTGTACTATCACAATAAAGTGAAACCATCTGTTTTTTATTTTCTTTTTCGTTCAGGCATAAGAAGATGTCAAGAAGATCATATGGATGAATAATTGAATATCATACAAATAGAGAGTTTTGACAGCGATGCTTCATACGAACCATTTCGTTTCCTCAGTTATTCTGTAATCTAAAGAACCATCTCCTCTATAAAGAACGTAAAGGTTCCATGGATGTCAAGTTATTTGTCGATGTCAATGAAGAACCGTTTTGTATGATGAGTCATATAGCTTGTGTGAGACACTGAATCTTTTATAATTTGATAATAATAATAAACTGAGCGCCCATATAGCGACAGAAAACTGTGCTCATGAAAATGTTAATGTAAATGTGCATACTGTGAAATGATTTTCACCTACATTTGACGGCAGAATATTTTCTGCTAAACATATTTGAACATATTACATACCAAAATAAAGAACCAAACCTCTGCTTTCAAACAAAAAAAGCTTTTTATTTTACAGTTCATGTTTCTTAAAAATACAACATTTTTATGAAATTACTGCATTTTCGAGCAAAATAAATTCATATATTCTTTCGGTAAATAATTCTATTAATTATTGAATTAATACACAGACGTGTTTATGCTCATGCACACACACACACACACACACACACATTAGGCTACATACATACAGTATGTAACTATATACACACACATACTCATACATACACTCAAACATACATACTCTATTTAGATCTGTCCACGACCCAAGTAAAGATACATCTGCATCTGTAAAGGGATCTCTATCACTGACTTCAGATCAGATCAGATTCTAAATTGTCAAAATGTTTTAGATAAAGTACAGACAAAGAAGCATGAGAAGTGTTATATATTTACATGAGAACCCTTCTATGTTCAATAAACTGTTAAATAACTTTTACCTTGTGTGTGTGTTTAATATATATATATAACAAATAAGGAGGATTTAAAAGTAACACACAATCAAGGAACTTTCTCATTCATAGAGACAGTTTTACTAATGATCCATTGTGAAAAATCCTAAACCCAGGATAGAGTGGCTGAGTGAATGTGGTCTGGACTGTGTGGATGAGTCTCACTGTGTCAGAGACGCTGAAGAAGGACAGAGTCCCTTCACTTTCATCCACATACATTCCTATTCTACTGCTGATGGACTCTACGTGGAGAACTGTCTTTATGTTATTGTGCCAGAATGAGCATCTGTGAGGACAGCAGAACAAACTCCAGGACTGATCGTTATGTCCAAACACACACTCCTCACCTCCCTTCCTGTTGATGCTTTTATATGACACTGACATATACACACCATCACTTCCTCTCCACTCAATCTCCCAGTAACAGCGTCCACACACACTCTCTTGGCACAGCACCTGAGCATACACATCAAATCTGTCTGGATGATCAGGATACTGCTGGACTGTGTTAGTGTTAGTAATCACTGTGTTGTTCTGAGATAGAAGGAGGTATTTATTCACTGTGTTCAGATCCAGAGAGAGACGAAGAGAATCTGAAGGAGATAAAACATCATTATTAGGAATTTTGAATAAACACACAAACCCATGACGCATTGCAGTCACAATAGCACTGTATGAGACCTGAGGATTACGGTCCTTGGAATGGTCCTGGCCTAGTCCCCACAGGCTTCCGACCCCTCACAGTGTTGCCCCCCACCGTGGTGGCTGCTCAGAAGGAATCAGAGGCTGAGTTGACAGCCATGCTCCTTTGGGCCGCCAATAGCATTAGGCTGGAGGTAAACTCCCTATCTTCTCCCAAGTGCTCAAGGCTATCTGAGACTCTCAGCCATGCTCCACCCCAGTTCCTTTCTTCCTGGAGGTGCACGAAGAGCTCGCTAAAATGTGGAAGGCCCCTTACAATGACATGCTCACGTTTGAGCTCTTCACTCCTCACTACTCTCAGTGTTACACTGGAGTGTCTCCATTTCTTCAGGCCATTGTCAGACTCTGCTTTCCTGCGGGCAGGGGTTCCCTTGGTACAGGTGTCGAGGCATGTAGTCGATGCGCTTTCATGAAAAGTCACTGAGTCCTTGGGGAATGGAGACTCCACCCTGGGATGATCCAGTTCATTTGGAGTTGATTTGGAAAGGCTCAGATAGATCTGTTCGCCTCTCTGGAATCCTCCTATTGCCGGCGGTTTTACTCCCTGTCCAAGGCTCCCCTGGCAATGGATGCACTGGCACAAAGCTGGCCATGGGGCACAGAGCTCAAGACATTTTTCTGTCGTCTCTGACTTTTTGGTGTTTGCACTCTGACTTGTCTCTGACTTGTTCTCACACTTGTTCTCATTGGTCCAACCAAACCACACTAGAATGTTGCGCCTAAAACAAGTGGTACTGTACTAGCCCGCTCTCTATGCATGTGCTCCTCTGGTGTCTGCCGTTGCTAAGCAACCATGACCCATGCTCTCCATGGAGACACAGAAGTTTCATAAAAGGATAAATGGATTTCCTGCACTAAAGATCCTTCAGAGTAGCTCTGCTACTAAATTGATAAGGAAATATATTGTCTCTCGGATCACATGCATTATCAACAGTTAAGTATGTGGTCTTGAAGAGGACCCTTTTTTCTCTTATTTGGACTCGGTCTTGACTTGGACTCAATACTTTTAGACTCGGTCTTGAACCTCTTTACACTTGGTCTTGGACTTGTCTTGGACTTCACAAAGCTGGATTCCAACTCAGTCACACACAAACAAGCAGGCAAAAACAATAACACTCAACAAACTTTTCACAAACACTCCCACATAAACAACTCATATTTACACTGTATTGTTCAAGTGACCCAATTCCGTTTTTTTTTCTCCCATGTGGCACAGGCCGTGTAAGCAGGAAAAAAAAATCACATGGTTTCCGATCTTCTCTGATCAGTTTCAGGCCTCATTCATAGGTGAAAATAAACTTCCAACTCCACCTCACTCCTTTGTAGCTCCGGGTTACGTGGTTTAGTGGCAGCGATGTCACATACTGATCCAGAAAAGAAAACAGTGATGCTACCACCATGCTACTGAGAAATGTAGTTACTTCCATTATATCATGAAGAATTCAGTTATCTTTTATACATCAGTGGTCTCTACACCATTGGTTCTCAACTGGTTTGGCCTTGGGACCCACGCTTACCCATGGTCATTAAGCCGCAACCCACTTACAATTCAAATTATTTCACAAACAATAAGTTAAAAACTATTATTAATTCTGAGTAAACAGCCTATGAGGTAAGGTTATTCATTAAATATCAGTCCCAAACCGGTTTGAGCCAACAGTTTTTTCATTTAAACATACAACAATGAGACAGTTAAATAATAAACAGTGCTCTGTTTTCTCTCATTAGATTCGAACAGAGACATTTATAACACAACAACAATCACTACAGCTGTGTGTGTGTGTAGACGTACATTTTTGTAGTCCTGCTATAATCCTGGATTCTCCTCCATGATCCACACTAGAAAACACACAAAGAGACAGGATACTTAACTATTAAAAAGACTTTCACACATGTATTACTTATTTATTCCTTTATTCTTTGTTTGTATTGTACTACTGTCATGCTAGATATGTCCACAAATGTTTTAGGCGAACTTGATGATCCAGCAATATGATTTCAGAAAAATGCTGTGTACTTGTATTTTCTAACCTTAAGAATGCAACGGAGCTGTCTTAGTAATTTATATCCAACTGATTGTTCCCAAATGGGATTGAGGACCTTTTGTTGGTTTCCAGCCTTGCCTTTTAAAAAGCAGTTTGGCAACTGGCCCAGCGCACTGCACTTGGGACTTGGTTCTGTTTGAGTTCCATTTAATCTTGTTTATTTTATACAACCTACACTACTGCAGTCCTACACATTCAAGCATGCACATACTTTTACACTACTGATTACTAAAGACCTTATACTGTTTTCTTTCTGTATAGTACTATTTGGTTAATACATTTTGAACATTATTTCTTGTATGTCCCTGTTTTTTGTTTCATTCTTTTTTGATGTGAAATGAATGGGAGCTCATTCTCTTTATAGTCAAATCTTGTTTATAGTGAATAATTGAAACATTTGATTTGTTTGTTTCACAGTTTTTGATTTGGATGTTAGACTGCAGGTTGAAACATTTGAAACATGAATAATGCTTAAAAGACAAGCTTTGTTCCTAATAAACTATTTAACTGGGAGCATTAAAAATGCACCCTCGAGCATTTAAGCTCAGCCATGACTCAAGGAGGACGCAAAGTTTCGATTTGCCCTGGCCATCGTCACGGAGCATATTTCCGATTTTTGCCGCCTGCCTTGACTATCTGCCTGTTATCTGACTACGAACTGTCTTTGCCTGTGTCACTACTGTATCCTGGTGTACTGACTTCCTGCCTGTGCGACCACGAACATTAAACATCGTTGCTCATGGAGTCCTGCGAATCCTTCCACTTGGCTTATTTTGTGATGTACTGTTATTTCACTTCTCGTGAGAGAGTCAGCGTGATTCACCAACACAAATTAAAAGATTGAACAATATGAATTATTTAAATACATTTAAACAGTAGGATGAAACAATCAGTGTAAGAGGAAAACTTAAAGAAAACATCTTACCATATAAATGTATGTAAGAAAGGAATAAAGTTACTTTATAGAGTTGATAATATTTATAAAAAGTGTAAGATTAAAACACTATAGGTAAACTTAAAAATCTGAACTCATAGGTAGTTAATTAGGACTAGAGGATAATAATCTGGTAATATGTATGCTAATAAGCAACTAATAGGTGTAACCGTAAAACAATATATACAGCAAGACACTGAACATTCAAACAATATAACCTAAAACCTGCTTGACATACATGAGTTTGTCCAGTGTGCAGTTTGGATCCTCCAGTTTTTCAGAAAGCAGCTTAACTCCTGAATCTCCTGGGTGATTGTAGCTCAGATCCAGCTCTCTGAGGTGTGAGGGGTTTGAACTTAGAGCTGAAGACACATAACCACAGCCTTTTTCTGTCACCACACAGCCAGACAACCTACAAAACAAATAGAAACAGTCCATATGACATTAGTTTGTTGTGTATCTCATGTTGTATCATTTTTGTTTTAAACTGATTATTCAGTGATTATTCTTTAACAACTGTTCACATAAAAGATCATTTTAAATTTCATTTATCATTATCAGGAAGGAAAAAAAAATATTTCCCCAAATTATTGCACATTAGAAAATATAAAAATTTGAAAACAAAGTGTATAACTGACACGCCATGGATGTCAGGACTTTCACTCTTATGCTACACAATTTTCAGTGTCATCATGTAGTTTTGTACAACATGTCACCATTCGTGTCAACAGCTATGGTTCTGAAAATACCTATTAAACCTAAGTAAATCTAGGCAAAGACACAGAATAAGTAATATGTGCCTGTTACTTTTAAGCTGAGTTTTAAGTTAAGTTGCATGACTGCAAGATAGGTCTTTTGATAATAAACATGGGCTATAGAATTTTAATTTTATTTGTCACATATACAATCATACACAGTATGATATGAAGTAAAAGGCTCATACGACTGCTGATAACTTAAAAAGTTCCAGTATACAACAGAGAATTTATAAATTAAAGAGATAAAGAAATATTAATACATTTAGTTATAAAAATATTTTTCAAATGCACAATATATACAAATAATAGAATAATAATAAAAAAATAGATTGTAATAAATGTCCAGCAAGTCAATGAGCAAATACTATGTTGTGTTATGAATGAGAGTACTTATAGCCTGCAGGAAAAAGCTCCTTAGTCTCTCTGTGTTAACCTTCAGGTAGCGGAAGCGCTATCCTGACTGCAATAGAGAAAACAGTACATTGTTGGGATGAAAATGAAAATTGGGATGAATGGGATGTTTCACATCTTTTTGGCTTTGGTCCAGCACCACTTGTTGTAAATGGAATGCAGGTCAGGGAGTTTGATGCAGGTCAGCTGATCGCACCACCCTCTGTAGAGCTCAACTGTCCTGCATGGTGCTGTTCCCAAACCATGTTTTGATGTTTCCCGTCAGGACGCTCTCTATTGCACAGGAGTAAAAGTTCCCTAGAACCTTACAGGGCAATCTAAAGTCTCTCAAGCGTCTGTGGTGGTACAGACGCTGATGGGCCTTTTTCCCCACAATGTTAATGTGACAGGACCATGACAGGTCCTGCGTGATGTGAGCACCAAGGTTTCTGAAGCTGTTCACTCTCTCCACTGGGCTCTCATTGATTCAGCAAACTTGATGATGGTGGTGGAGTTTATAGTAGCTATGCAATCGTAGGTCGTAGCCCCTGGGGGCTCCAGTGCTGAGGATGAGGGGGGCTGAGACATGTCAAATCAAGTCACTTTTATTTATATAGCGGTTTTAACAATACAGATTGTAGCAAAGCACTGAACATTATCAAGTAGAACAACAGAGTAATGGTAATGTATAATGACG
>JAUMHI010000182.1:7931-18648 GCA_032359435.1 Enteromius unitaeniatus | reverse complement strand
AAGGCCACTGTCTCACTGTGAGCTTCCTGTTAATAGCAAAATACATGACTTCAAACTGTGTTTAACCATTTCTAAATGTATAATTCTACAGAGCTTACTGTTAATGACACTTTCAATTTATTATTTTATGTGGGAAAATGTTTTTAACCATTTATAAATTTGTAATCCTACACCGCAAATGTTGTCGGTAAAGCTGGCTCAATCATGCACTACATGCTTTTCATGTGTGTTTTCGGTAACTTACAGTAAAGGAGAAATAAGCTGCATTTTTATCCCTACAATTTTCCACCGGATCCACTCCCCCGTCAGTTTTGTGTTCGGCACACACCGCACTGTTCAAATGCTCCACTCTCCAAATTTAAAAGCTGTGGTCGGTTAATAAAGATTTGAAGAACGAACTTGTGGACTCTTGTCATGTCAAACAGTGATAAAACAGACTTCGCAGTTTGCTGCTGTGTGAACGCAGCTATTTTGAAACCCTATTGTAACTTGTAAGGATTTTTATTATTTATTTATTTATCTATTATTATTTTATTATTATTTTTATTTTATCTAGCGAGCTAGAGAGCTGAAACTTGGTCAGATGGTGATAGTCTTGTCTGCTACTCAGGTGCAGAAAACCAGCCCAATCAGACCATAGGGGCACTACAGCAATCTAAAACCGGATGTGTTAGACTCAAAAACTTTACATCGATGTAATCCTTGGGATCGTGGAAATCAAAAATTGTCGTTGCGAAATTAGGTCTACCGCGCACCATTTTTTTGTGCAAATTCGATGCATGTCGGAAACCTACATTTGCGACTCCTAGGTTTTTCACCTGATCACAACCAAACCACTGCAGAAATACTCTGTGGACAGTGAATTTTAATAATTATAATAAAAAAAGTTAACTCATTTTCACGATGGGGCCCAATAACGTTCAAAAGTCGAGCACCTACGTTGCAACAAATGGCTATAACTCATCAACAAAATAAGATATATTCACCAAACTCTGTGCATATGTGTATTATGAAGAACTTTGTTCAAATCAAAACAAATTTGGCATATCTGCCACTGCGGGGCCATTAAGTTTTTAAAACTGTTCCTGGGAAACCGTTGGTCTGATCAGCTTGAAATATGCATTGTCTTTTACCAATGTCCAGTAAGGATCTATGAGGACATCAGTGTATCTCAAAAAACTTGGCCACCATCAACCAATTAGTCAATTTCATTTATTAGACAAGGTTAACGGAGGCTGATCGGAATAAAACTCCATGGACATGTTTGACTAATGGTCGACTTAAAGGTCTGTAAGAATTTTGAAAGAAATCGGCGCTAATGAGTTTTTTGGCCCAGTAGTCACATGGTGTTTGACACACCTACAAAATATGCATATCATTTGATAGCTCTCCTCATACTGAGCAACTTTGCCTCAAGAACCATTGCTGTCAACCAAACCATTCATTAGTTATTAACAAATATGTTAAAAACCTACTTTTGCAAACTAGTCCCTGGTTTTTCACCCGATCCGAACAAAACCACTGCAGTAATAAACTGTGCACTCTCTAGATCAATAATTATCAAAACAAATATATTTTGTCCTTTGGTTAGCTCTAATTAGCTAATTCAAAAATGGGGCGTGACCATATAAACCCCACAGCCTATAAAACACAAACCAAAACTCAAAACTTTACGAAACTTAGTAAGAATGTCTCACATGACTCTTAACAATTATTCAAAGTTTCATGATAATCGGACCATAGGTGGCGCTATATAACAGGTAAAACTGCCTCAAAAACAGTATTTCCACAGAAAATGACCTTATACTTTAAAACATATTCATATGTTCATATATTTACACAAACACTTCATATCATCATATACTCAAAATCCTTTAAAACCTGAACAAAAGCACAAAACTTTATGAAATGTGGTTAAAACATGTGAAAGATGAGTCTTCGCAAACATACAAAGTCTCATAGAGCTCAGACTATAGCTTGCACTATAACCATTAACCCTCTGGGGTCTGAGGTGATTTTGGGGCCCTTGAGATGTTTGGACATGCTCTGATATTTGTGCTCTTTTCAGCTACTTATAACATATTATTCACCAACCTGTATTTTTCTTAATCAGCACAAACGGTTCTACAATAATATATGACCAAAATGAATTAACATGTTTGCATTTTTGTTGGAAAAAAATATGCGTGGTTAATAAGTTGGGGTTAGGGTAGAAAATAAAAGTAGCTGAAATAAGGCCATGAAACGCATACAGATTTCTTGTTCACAATACTTTTTGAGAACTGGACTGGTGGGCTAGTGTTTTTGCTTCAAAATGATGTGAAAATGATCTTGTTTACTTGCTCACAGAAAACTATATAGTGATTAAAAATTTTTAAGTCACTTTTTGAGTGTATAGGGTCTATTCTAGAAGGCTCGAACTATCATTACTAATGCAGTGATTCACACATGAGAAGACAAAGGCCTGCATAATGGCTACAGACAGGTATGTGACCGAGAGAGGAGAGTTACAAGAAAGAATCTGAGGACAAAATAAGTTTATATATTTTCAGTGTTCAGGTTATTTGAGAATGCATTTCACACAAAAAACAAACAAACTTGAGATTCATTTGAGAGTTCAGTTAAACAGTTTATTAGAAACAAAGTTGACTATTTAGCAGCATTACTGCAGTCACTATAACAGAAAATATAGCTGTTATCACAAATTACACATACATTACATGTTAAAATATAAAAGTGTAAGAACAGTGCAAAAAAACAACTGTAATCAGGACGAGTGTAAGATAATAAAGGGTGTAAGGTTTAAGTCTACTCTTAAACCCTATGTATTACTACTCTCTCACATAGTGCTGAGAAAATGTACAGGGACTGAGGAATAAGGGGACACAGATGAACGTATATACTGCTGTGGAATTTACACATGAAACATGGCACGGTGTACAGAAGACTCAATCAGGGCAAAACTGCACAAAAACAACAACAGCTACACATCGTCGTGCCACTCCTCGAAACAGTTCCTTTTAACCTGAAAAACACAGTGGAACATCACAGGCCTTGCATTTCCAAGGAGTGTCCTGCCTCTTACAGCTCTGCAATAAGTTCTTCCATAAAGAGCTTTATGGCACCATGAACCACAAGGAGTTTATGTACAAAAAATAATTTGTGGCAGCAATGGCCAAGAGGTTGAGAAATAGCTTTCTGTACCACTTCATTGTTTTGTGCTGTGTGGTGTAGTATTGGATCCGCTGATCAGACAGATCAACACCCCCCATGTGCTGGTTGTAGGCAGTCACTGGTGCAGGACATGGAAAACTTATTGTCCTCCATCCAGTTTGTGTTTTCACCCTTCTCTGCACAGTGACTCCTGTATAAGCAGTGTGGATGGTGGAACAGACAGACACTTCTTGTGTGTCATCCACTTCACAAACAGAAGGTGTTCATCTCTAATCCACCTGATGGAGCCCCTCACAGATTTTTTTGGTGAGTGAGTTTCCTATGTACAAAAGTTTCCTATTCCTTTGCAGCAAAATCTACAATGTATCCATTTGATAAGTCTGCAAGAACAAACAACTTGAATCCCCACTTGGTTGGCTTGGCCTTCATGTACCGAGTCATTCCTGTGTTTGCTTTGCATGCCACCATTCTTTCATCCACTGCCAAATTTTTCCTTGGATAATAGATGGCCTTACAAGCATGCCGTATAGTGTCCATGAGGATTCTCACCCTGAAAAGACGGTCATGTTCAGCTGTGCCCCTCTTTCTGTCATTGTCCTTGTCCGCATCTGGGTGGCTCATGTGCACATTCCATGAAATAATTAGGTATCTGTCCTTTCTCATGATTGTGGCTGGAAAAGAAACAGTGAGAAGACTGTCCTCCCGCCAGTAGCCTGTAATGCACCTCAACTTCACCATGGTCATGTAGCAGTACATCTCACTGATGCTGATGTCTGTCCATGTATAATTTGTGGCCCTTTGCGTGTGCCCTGGCAGCCTGAGCATTGGTTTTTTGACACAGAGTCGACAGCACTTTCAGGAAAAAACATTCTGAAGGGACTCATTGGAGTATGAGCATCACATGGTCTTATCTGTGGTTCCAGGTTCCTGTGCAGTTATGTCAGCATAACTCTGTTCTCTGTTCTCCATGACTCCATAATTGCTTTGGCTTTCTTTGCCACTGGTTCTTTAGCGCTGAAATAAAAAGGGCATGCTGTTTACACAAACTATCATGAAAATGTTTTATAGTACCTTATAGTAATTACTGCTGTTGTTTAGAACAAATGACTTTACCAATACTGCACTAATTTTTTTTTTTTTTACAATACACTACAGTTTACTATGATTAAAAAAAAGTAATGAGAATACACCGTAGCATTGATAAGAATGGACACGCATACAAGTCTGTCAATGGGTCACTTACATTTACAGCTTTCTAAAACATTTATGTTTTATGACGTATTGACACATTTACCATCAATTGCAAAATATATATATATATATATATATATATATATATATTTCACAATAGCTGTAATGAGCCGATACAACATTCTCTTACACCGTTCCTGGCTGAAAACCCATCTCTTTCAACACTATTTGACATCATAAAAAAAAAAAAACCTTAACCCTGCTCTTTCTTTTCCTTTCTAGCTTGCATTTATTTGAAGATTGCCTGTTATACGGTATTATGAACTTCCTAAGTTGTTATTTGCCTCGGATGGTGGATGTGGGCGGTGTCCCAGGTTTGTTTGCTCCATTGTAGCCAGTGGTCCACTGAGGGAAGGTCTGAGGGTTCGCCAGACCATGGGTAGCCTAGCACACATTGGAACAGTGTCATGTTTGTGGAAGGTTTCCTTAATGAATTCTGTGCATACTCGGCCCACATGATGTATTGGCTCGTCAATATCAGTCGTTCTGGTTGGCATGACAATAAGACAGTAGGAACCGGACCAGCTCTTGTTTTTGTTGTTGACGTAGGGACTCGGGTACATAAACTTTTGTGGGTGGACAGTCTTCAGGTGGACATTCAGGTAGACTTCTGAATGTTTTAAGGGCTAATAATTTGCGGTCTCCAACATCGTAGTTTCGCTCAACTTGGTTCAGCTTGTGGGAGTAGAAGGCACATGGAAGTAATTTGGCTGGGTCTCCCTGTTGTTGCGAGAGGATGGCCTGTGTTGGACGCATCCACCTCCACAATGAACTGTCTCTCTGGGTAAGGGTGTCTCAGGATGGGAGCGGTAGTGAATCTAGTTTTCAACTAATGGAAGGCGGTTTCACTCTCCTCAATCCAAGGTAAGCGACTGTGCACCTTCTTGGTCTTGGTGGTTAGAGTTGCAAGCTACTTTGCTGAAGTTTCAGATGAACCTCCGATAAAAGGTAGCGAAGCAGTGAAATCTTTGTAATTCCTTAACCGTCTGAGGTGATTTTGGGGCCCTTGAGATGTTTGGGCATGCTCTGATATTTGAGCTTTTTTCAGCTACTTAGAACATACTATTGACCAACCTGTATTTTTCTTGTAATAAGCACAAACTACTGAACGAATTTCGGCACTCTGATTGGCTTTCTGATGTCCTTGCACACAGTTCATAGAAGTTTTTAGGGTTTTAGCGGTCAAACAGACGAAGTCGCACTTCTCTTGAGTTTTCTAAGTTTCTCTCTGTTGCTTCGCTGGTTGCCGCTGCCACTTCTCCTTGATGCGTTGGATGAATGGTGGTCTTTGTTGTGGAGAAAGATCACCAAAATGTTTTCCTCACATCTTTGGGAATGCTCCAAGCACACAGATGTTCTGCGTGCATCCTGTTTTAACATGTGGGTTTTTGGCCCCGCCCCCAAGTGATGGTGACCAATCAGTCCAGTGTTACGGGTGGGCCCCCTTTCCTTACTGGGTCCCTGCGATGACTATTTCACATACATTAACATACATTTGACACCCAGGAATGTAAATGCAGAGTCTCAAGTCTTGAGTATAAACTTTTATGAAGTTTTATAACTTCTCCCTGATTAAAGATATTGAATACCCGTTCGTAACAAGAGATTTAAAACGTTCTTCACACTCGTTATGTACCAAACTTGCCTATAATTAATACATAGGATACCTATTAAACTTAATTCACCCAATAACATGCTCACATGATGTACGAGGTTACATGGTAACCCACTATCACAAACACCAACATACAGAATGCATAAATGACATACATATTTGCTTCTGATATCGCTAAAATAGTTTTTGTTCCTTCCAAAGACATTCCAGCAGGGGCTGGTGTGTGTGTGCTGGACAGGTCAACAAGGGTCACGCCCGCAAAGAACGTTTTAGGGAGTGTTCCCAGAGTGTTAATCAAAGACTGTGTTGTATGAATATCCGCTGTCCTGAATTTGCACTAGTGTGTGGTCAAAGTTCAACACTTAGGCAGATGTTTCCCATCTTCACTGAACATGGCTCTGAGATTCATTGTTTATGAGCTGGTTGTGGGCACGAATCAACAAGAGATCTATTCTCTGTCTAGTTCTGTTAGTCCTTACGAGGGTCTTTTCCTTCCCTCATGGAGGATGGGAGTTTACCAGACCTTCAGTCGTCGAAATGGTCATCGATCAGTTTTATGACTCATGAACCATTTAGGAGAAGATTTCAAGATTCTCTTTGGAATGTTGTCCTTCGGCATCTTTGTCTCTTCACTATGAGGTCCCACACAAATCTTCCTGAATCGAGCCACTTGTCAAATCTTCTTTGTCTGAAGTTAAGCAAACCTTATTTCTCATAGCGCGTCATCTTCCAGAAATGAAATGCAGCCGAAGTGAACTTGGAGGAATGTTTTCAAGCAGAGCTTACGCTGTTGTTGTGGGCGTGGACATGTCGTGCGACTCGCACGTGTGATTGTAATAACAATAGCGTGTGAAGCTCGGGGCGCAGTCGAGTTGACTATAATGAGCTGTAAACATGAAAACGAACATGTTGTTTTCATACTGATAACTTTATCACAGAATTTTTGTTTTCGACAGCTAACTTCATTTTAGAGTAGACATATACAGGTTTCTGTAGATATAACTCTCATGTCTGTGAGTCACGTTTTCGCTGAGTTTCAGCTCATTTGACGTGTTTTAATCTGAACATTAGATGACCACAGAAATCACAGAGACAGCAGAGAACGCGCCCTGTTCATTTTCTTTATCAAAAGCAGAATGTTTTGTTAATATTGTGAGTGTAAAAAAAAAATAGACCCTTTACAGATTTAAATGCTGTATTACTCTTATGTGCGATCATATATGACAGAGCAGTTTTAGTTCTTTTCTCTGACATCTGAAAAAAAGCCACGCGCTCCCGCCGGCGGGAGATCCGACCTCAGATGGGTAAGTGTCTGTGGTTGAGAGAAAAAAAACCTTAGCCCATAACCATTCCATCTGAACTGATAATGTAACCCGAGGAATGGTTTGGTGGAACTCACATTTTGACATCTTTGTGTAGAGTTGGTGTTCGATGAGTTTCCCGAAAACCACTCTCACATGTTGAACGCCGGTGGGATAGTCTTCTTTAGAGACATGTTAAACAAGTTTGTGATTGTCTATATAGATGGCATCTTGGTCTATTCAGATTTCGTTGACCAACGACTGAATACAGCAGGGCTATTGGACAGTCTGAAGGGCATTACTAGGTATTCAAAATGCCCATTGGTGGTGAAAAGTTGGCGGGTCTGGGTGGTGATCCTCCGGGATCCTAAGGGTCGGCCGTCTAGGGCTGCCACAGCTACGGTGGGTGAATATGTAACGAGGGAGATTATTTTTATTGACAAATTCCGCTTCAATGAAATTCCCAGCTGCACCCAAGTCAATGAAAGCTTTGGTTTGAATCTCTTGATGTTACATGGGAGACGCACTTTAATTTTCATGGCTGAACTGATTGAGACCGCACTCACCCAGTAGGCTTTGGTTCGGGGGGGCCGGGTAGGACAGATGGCCCGAATGTGTCCAGCGAGGCCGCAGTAAAGGCAGAGGTTGTTCTGGAGGCGATTTCACGTTCGTCTAGTGTGATGTGAGTTGAACCGATCCGCTTAGGCACCACGGCGGGCATGCTTGGCCGAACTGATGGTTGCACTGTGGGGGTGCTACGATCCTTGCGGGAACGTGGAATGTGATCAGTCCGGATGGCTAAATTCATATACTGGTTGAGGGTTTTATCCTGGTCGCGGCTGGCCAGTTCTGCTTCGAGGTCCTCCCTCAGGCCACAACGGTAGATTGTGAGTAGTGGATCACTGTCCCAGCTTGTCTGCTCTGCAAGGGTTCTGAAAGTCATTGTGTATTCACCTACTGTGGACGACCCCTGTTTTAGCGTCATTAGCTCATCCTTAGCATCCCTGCTATCAACAGAATGATCAAAGACCTCTCTGAACTGCCTTAAAGTCCTGGTATGAGGGGAACGCCATGCGTCAGCCTCTCCACAGGGTGGTAACCCAGTCTAATGCCTTCCCAGAGAGCAGTGAACAAATCAGCGATACTTTGCAGTCGTCGTTGGTGAAACAGTTGGGTTGTTGATTTATATAAATCTCACACTGCAGTAGAAAACCTTCACACTTGCCTGGGGCGCCCTTGTACTTTTCAGGAAGTGATAGGCGAGCAGGGTTGATGACAGTAGTGGCGGTATTGTTTGACTTTGGGCAGCGGTAGCAGTCGTGAGTGCCTGGATGGAGTGTACTATTTCCTCTGTGAGATTAGTGAGCTTCTCTAGCTGTGTTTGGTGGGTTGCTAGGACAGAAGCTTGGTGATTCATTTCACCCATAACTTGAAACAGCGCCGCGGGATCTGGTGGTGAAGTCTTCTGTGACATATCACTCGGGACGTTTGGATCCATAAGCAGCGTTCTTTATTTGTAGTCAGGCAGGCAATCGTCAAAGCAAAGGCAATCAGTAGTAGCAGAGACAGACAGCAATCATAAACGGTAAACCAGGCAGAATAGTCGGGGCAGGCAGCGAGAATCAGAGTCCAATAAACAATCCAATAGATAACCAGAGAGAATAACAGGGAAAAACGCTTGGAATTGACTGCTGGGAAAATCAAGACTTTGCGATGAGCAAGCGTCCAGTTATTGTTTATATAGGCTGTGTAATTGCTGACACCTGGTGGCGGAATCAGCCAAGATACGTGGATAAACTGAGTCCGGGTAGAAATGTTAAAACTCTGGTGATGGTTCCCGTTGCCGAGTTCTGGAGAGAGCCACGGAGGCGCGCGGCTTGTGACACTCAAAAACACAATGTTTCCAGAGTAAATGATATTAAATGCCTTGTACATTAACTTATAAACTATATCTTCACATAATATCATAGATCTCCTAATTCTGAACAACTTTGTCTCTGGGATTAATGATGTCAGTCAAACAGTTTTGTCAAAAAACACAATGATAGTTATAACACTTTAGCTGTGTTTGGTATGAAATTGCAGTTTATAACCACTAGCAGCAAAAGACCACTGATGGGCTGATTAAACACTAAAACAGTGTTTGCTGATGGAGACATTATAAAATCTTTGTCATGTTTCATTAAAAGTTTACCATTTTGCTCATACACATCATACAGAACTATTCATTTCAAGATGCAAATAAAAATATGAAACTGTGCAACTGTTCACTTGAATATTTATCATGAAATCGCATGAAAGGTTTAAAAAGTCTATTCATAAAGTATCTGAAAAAGATTTACTCTAATGATTTTGTCTTTAATGTAATGTATGGTTTTTAATTAATAAATAAAATAAGCTTATGAAACAATAACTAACATATGATCCAATGCTATGTCAAGTGAATGAATCATCTTATAATACACATCCAATACTGACACGACTGACAAAAATGCTTGCGCATGCTCATCTAGGTGTTCTAGTCTCCATTGAAGATCATCTCTTAGTGTTGGTACACCCTCTGATCTGGATAAGGACTGAGGAACAGAATAAAGAGAGACAGACTAATATTAGCGTAGAGGCCATTCTTTTTACGATGTAACGAGTACATCATGTGTTAAAGGGAGTGTTCCCGGTTCCGGCTGATCTAATTAATGCAGCCTAACAGTCCTTTAACAGATTTGATTAATAAATGTGTATCAGTGTGTTATTTGTAAGCCAGAGTAAAGAGATGTGTTTTTAATCTAGATTTAAACTGACAGAGTGTGCCTCCCAAACAGTATTAGGTAAATACTTCCAGACTTTGGGTGCTAAATAGGAAAAGGATCTGCCCCCCGCAGTAGATTTTGATATTCTAGGTATTATCAAATGGCCAGATTTTTGAGAA
Organism: Enteromius unitaeniatus; assembly: GCA_032359435.1. Taxonomy (NCBI): domain Eukaryota; kingdom Metazoa; phylum Chordata; class Actinopteri; order Cypriniformes; family Cyprinidae; genus Enteromius; species Enteromius unitaeniatus. The sequence goes on along the minus strand of JAUMHI010000182.1, from coordinate 8,381 downwards.
TGCAGCAGATGCGGAGGGCTATAATGTGCCATACGGGGATTTATAAGTAATTTAACAAGATTTTAAAATCTATACAATGTTTGATTGGGAGCCAGTGCAGTGTTGACAGAACCAGGCTAATATGCTCATACTTCCTGTAGTAAGGACCTCTCTAGCTGCTGCATTTTAATTAGCTGTAGTATCTTATCAAGCGTGCAGAGCAACCACCCAATAAACCATTAAAATAATCTAACCTCAAGGTCATTAACGCATGAATTAACATTTCTGCAATTGAGGTTGAAAGCATAGGACGCAATTTAGATATGTTCTTGATGGAAAAACGCAGATTTACAGGTGCTAAAAACATGTCTTTCTAATGAAAGTTTGCTATGAAACCTAGGTTCCTAACTGATGGAGAAGAACTGACAGAGCAGCCATCAAGTGTTAGACAGTCTTCTAGATTATTACGTG
>JAUMHI010000181.1:11373-23860 GCA_032359435.1 Enteromius unitaeniatus | reverse complement strand
TACTATAGGAAATATCGAGGCAGTTAGGTTGTATATTTATCACTATAAACAGCAGCTAGTAATAGACAGAAAAACAAAGCTACGGAGCTACAAACACACAGCAGACTCAGCAGGCAGGAGCAATCGAGTCCCGAGAATGTTAAAAAATCTTCAATGTTAAATATTTTTAAATGGTTCTGTAATTATAATTTTTCTTTGAAAAGCAAGACAAAACCCTAAAAAGCATGTTTTGGGTATTTAATTTATGCATGTAGTGGTGAAAATAATGTTGTGATGTTCACAGGTGCAGAGCGGTTCAGCAGATACTCCGGATACTCTCACAGCTTCCGCTGGGAAGGAGCTCATGACGACCAGACGCCGAGGTACTGTGAAATAATCTCTGAGTGTGTGTGTGTTTATCAGACTCTGATGCTGTGTGTGTTTTTTCAGGGATGAATGGCAGCGCAGATGCACAGAGATCGTGGCTATAGACGCCCTGCATTACAGACAGTTCCTGGAGCAGTTTCACCCTGAAAAACTGTGCAGAGATCTTAACAAGGTCCTGAGACGTCTTCACTTCATCTGAATAATCAGAGATGAAACACTGACCAGGCCTAAGCTAACCTCTGTGATCCTGTGACTCGGTTAGCAGCTGGTAAACCGCTCTGGTTTAGTAGCTGTGCTGTGTTTATGCATTATTAATGCTAGCAGATGAGCAGGAGGATGTCTGTTTCTGCTCTTTGATGTAGGCTTTGATCAGCCATGCATCACTCAATTTACTGGAAACTTTAATTGCGGTTTAATTTAAACCTAGTGAATGACGACTCCATGTTTGTATTGTTGTGTAATATGTAGGTGTGGATGAATAATGGTGAACTCCAGAGCTGCTCGTTCAGATTAAATAGCTCACTGATGCCCCGCAGACAGTAATTAAGATGAAGAAAGAGTTCCTTACGAATGCAGTGAAGATGCTGAGGATCTGCTGGCTCATAGATCAGTGTTAGTTCTAGGGCTGGTTAGGTTAGGGATGGGTTAGTTAGTGTTTCTGCTGATGCACTTCTGTCTGTCCCATCAGGCCTTCTGTGGGTTTGTTCGTCCCGGAGTCCAGACGGAGAATCTGTCGGCCGTTGCGACAGGGAACTGGGGCTGTGGAGCCTTTGGCGGAGACAAGTGTCTCAAAGGTATCAGAAGATCCCAAAAACCTGGAAGTTGTCATGTGACCATCACTAAACCACAAACCTTGCTTCACTCATTCTGTGTCTTCTGTTGATCTGTTATTAGTGTCATTAGTGTGAAACACTCCACACACACACACTGCTCCTCTTCCCCACACTGAGAACAGAAGCTAAGAGAAGGATGAAGAGCATTGTGATGATTTGTTGTGTTAACACGTGTGTGTGTGTGTGTGTAGCTCTGCTGCAGATGATGGCCGCTGCGGAGGCAGAGAGAGATCTGATGTACTTCACGTTTGGTGACACAGACCTGGTCAAAGATGTCGTTCACATACACAAACTAATCACAGACACACACGCCACCGTAGGTAAGACACACACACACACTCTTCTGGAATCACGGTTGTGCTTTGTTTTCATGTTTCTCTGTGTTTCTCTAGGATCTGTGTTCAGGCTGTTGCTGCAGTATCATGAGTGTGTGTGTTTGAGAACTACAAGCAAACCTCAGGAAACACTTTACAGCTTCCTCTCTGAGCACCTCTGACCCCAGCGGCTTGGACACGCTGGGCTGTTTTCTGCTCTCAGTCATCGCTGTATGTGCCTCAGTAAAGCTGTTTGAATCACCTGTGGCTGTGTGTGTTGTTTCGGTGTGTGGCGGGCCCCAGGCGGATAAAAGCAGGGCCCCGCTGGGCTCCGTATCGACCGGGCCGCTCGTGAACACACTCTTTGTAGCGTACGGATTTCAAACGCACATCTGCGCTCGGGCGTGCCGCGTTTCTCTCTCTTCTGCTCCTGAATGAGTTTGACCTTTGAGACAAGCTCAGCTCAGAAACACCTCGAACACACAATTAAACACAAACCATCTGTGATTCCAGTCAACCTGCTAGTTTGATTTATATCTGAATCGGTGTAAGCTTTGTATGAACAAAGACATAAGTGAGATGTTTATTTTTACGTCTTTGCTGGATTAGAAATATTTTGATGATTTTTTGATGCTACAGATGCAGCCAGGCCATATTTATTCAGTTTAATTCAAAATCATTTAAACAAATGGTGTGAATATAACACTGCATTACATCTAGTTCTGTAATGTTTTATCCTGCATAAACAAAATAAATTTAATTAAAATTCCCATTATGAATTGTGTTTTCATCTAATCAAAATGAAAAGAATGAATTATACAATAAATCAACAATTATGAAAAACACTTGCATACACACTTGGATATAGAAATATCCACGAACAGAGATATTTGGAGTCTGGATTGTTAAAGAATGTCTACAGACTGTTCATTAATCTGCTCTCTGATGAACACTAATGAGCTGAAACACTTCTCTTTTGTGACTTCAGAGACGTCCCTGTATTATAGATGTAATAAAGATGTCTTATTTATTAAAGGTTATCAGTATTATCATGGTATTCCCGGCAGAAAAAATTGCTACAACCAGCAATTTTTCAGCAGAGTTGTTAAAATGTGCTGAATATATTCGAAAGGTACTAACACAGATTGTTTCACACAGTTTGAAATTTAAAAATAAACAACAAATAAAATGACTTTTTGTCTGCATAAACATTAAGACAATAACATTAGCAATGACTTGCAACAGTTTCACGAGTTTGCGCTTTCTTATTAATGAATAGAATGAAAGCAAAGCAAGCAAAAGCAAATTTGGCGAGCCGGGAGAACAGCAGGCTCCGAACCCTAGTGGCCTGAGCCCGAGCGAGGGCAAAGGTTCGGCGCCCGGTTCGAACTCCCGTAGCCCCCCGGAGGAGAGGAGGAGAAGGGGAGGGTTTGCACAAAAGCGAGATGTGGATATGAGGAAAGCGGGTTTATTTATAGTGGGAGTAAGATGTGATTGGGTGACCGTAATGGGGAGATTGATTAGTTGGTGCAAGGCAGCTGTGATTAATTCGGCCATCGCTCCTCCCAAAACAACATTCACTTATTTAACAGCATGCTAGAAATGCTCATACAGTTTTGATAATTGATCTAATATGAAACTTTAAGACTTAACATGGAATATTTTGTCAAGATTTATATGCACTAATTCAGATCTATACTGTATTTAACTGGATTGTGGGAAAACATAACACAGATAAATTACAGATACAGCTTTAATGAAAGTTAATCAGTGAAGTGTGTGAACAGAAGAGGAGTGACACCGTATTGAACAGCAGGTCTGTGTTTGTTTCTGTTTTACCATCTGCTTTATTTCCACACGCGTCCGTCTCTGCCTTTCTCTGGCTTTGAGTTCAAAGCAGCAGCTGTTTGTGCATTTTGTGGGGTTTTGGGCCTTGATCATGTTAAAGATGAGTTTGATTAAATCTGTACACATCTGCTGGGTAAGGACTGACGAGAAAGGCTTCCTGTGACGGCGCCGGAACCGCCATTGGGGGTAATAGAGAAGTGATGTCAGGCCAAACAAGTTGTTAGTGTGTGACAGAACAGGCTCACAGCTCTGCTCCGCGACCAGGCTTCAGAGAACACACCTGCGGGCCTCATGGTGCAGCTGCACGACCAGGCCCTCTGTCCATCAGCTCTTGAAGCTGCGTCCCGCCACTCGTTACTGAGCTGTCAGACTTAACATCCCCACCAGGAGCAGGCCCGTCGCTTCAGGGCCCGTTTCTGTACAATACAGGACCCAGAGAAAGGGGCTGTGCAGATCTTTCCTCGTGTTTCTGAAGAAACTAAACTGCAGAAAGTGAAGGCAAACTGATATCCAGGTGATTATCATGCAGCTAGTGTTGTATTTGTAATAAGTCAGTACTAAACAGAGTAATATAAGGTTATTTCCCATAAAAAGTAACTAATGCAATTCATTATTTTTTTAGGGAGTGACACAATACTGTAACACGTTATTTTTGAAAGTAAGTATATCATGCTGATAATCATGTTTTTCTCATCTTCTGAGGGCCTCGGGACGACATGCATTCATTTCCTTTCATCAGACAAATAGACAAAGAGATTTTTCAAATGGATGCTGAAGATCTGGAAGATCACAGGATTCCATTTATCTGATTATTTAAAAATAAGGTATTTTCAAATCGGGTGTTTTTATCTGGTCAGGACCGGCGATGAAGCTGGAGCTCATTACTGGTTCCTCACAGGTTTATCTCGCAGGTCAGTAATTTACACACTTCACAATAACTACTGACACACAGAAGCTAGATGTGTGTTTGCTGCAGTAAAACACTTGTGAAGCTGGGTTAGGGTTCTCAGTGTGTCAGAGAGGTCAGAGGTCTCTCTGGAAGCTGAGATTGACCGTGTGCTTTCAGGAGTATTTTAATGCTTTGTAGATAAAGCACACTGTAAGCAGTCTTTGTGTCTTGTGTTAACGCGACTGAAGCTCCTGTGAAGATGTTAACCACAAAACCACTCCAATTCCTCCAGATCCTCTGAGAGCTTGTTTGGAGACTGAGAGGATCTCACAGGAATAATCAGTGAGACATCTGATGTATGCAGATCATATAAACGCCTGAGATCTGACTGTTTGAATCATTGATGAGAGGTCTGACTTATTCCTGGGAAAACAGAAACCAGGTTTTATTTTCATGATGTTCTGTTATCTGAAAGCATAAAGATATAAACCTTACACCTGATGCTTTTCATTGAGAAAAGAGTGACAGAAATGAAGCTGAATTGACCTGAATTTACACTCTTCAGAAGTTCTGGTGAAGCACTAAAGCAGTTAAAGTTATGTAAAGATCTTAACTCTTAAATCATTTAAGTGATTTTAAATTCCTTGTTTTTATTGTTGATAATTTTTTTATAGTTATCTGATTTCCTTTCATGTAACGCTCTATGAATTACTATTGTGTATGGAATGTGCTCTCATAAATAAACTAATCTTGTTATTTGTCTGCTTCAGGCATCATGTCAGCAGAGGTTAGTAAAGGTTTTCTTGTTAAAGTCATGTATATTGTGAATATATTGTTGAGCCTGTTGTTGTTGTATTGGTCTGTATGTTCCTAACGGAATTGTTCCTCGTCTGATCCAGAGCCGAGAGACTCCAAATGGCCCCTGGCTCGTGTCAGGATTCAGGCCCCCCGGCGCTGGAGCCCTTCGCTGGACACACGTAAATTGCTTATTGATCTACAATCAGCTGCTTTCTGCCTGCAGTCTGCATCTGTTCATGAACTTCAGTTTCAGAGTTTGTGTGAAGAGCAGAGTTCTCTCTGAGAGAGTCTGCTATCCACTGAACTGTGAGGACGAGGTTTTTATTGTTGTGTTGAACTGGTTAGGGTTCCTGAGCTGGCCGTCACACTAGGCTTGATATAAAGTCAGAGATGGCCGGCAGACAGCTGATTGAAAACCAGCTGACCTTTAACTCTAACAGCCTTGAACAGAAGCAGCTCAACATCGATTTAATGCGTCAGGTTTTACTATGATGAATGGTACGTGTAATCACATTTATCAACAGTGTGAGGCCCTTGCTAACCTGTTTACCTCATAAAGTGGCCTGAAGAGGTCTGGACCCGTCCACATAAGCTGTTACTACTCTCGCTTTACTCTCGTCCATCATTCGTGAGTTGTGGTTAGATGGCGTTTGTTGTCTGTTCTCTCTACTTCCTTCAGCTCAGTTTGTATCGTGAGTGTGATTGCTCTCAGCTCTGAGCTGGAGGTTGGAGTAAATGCTTCTGGAGACGTCTGAGACACGTTACACCAGAGTTCGGGAGTCCAGAGCTTCATTAGCTGCTCCGACTCGCTGTGTTTTCAGTATCATTAGCAAACGCTTCTCAGTTCCTCGGCCAATTAGACTCTTAAAACCGTGTGAGAGGAAGATGGCTACTGACATCTTTCTCAGAAATGCCAGCGCGGTCATTATGAGAAGCACTTTATAATAAAAACATTTTCTGCTCTTCTCTTTAATTGAAAAATTTTAGGGACGAGGGAACAGTGCTGTCACGTTGGGAATCATTTTATCTTTGAGAATGTAAGGAGCTGAAAACTGATTCCACGCCAGGGAAATAATACTTTGTTCATCAAATCTCTGTTTTAGGAGATTATTTAATGGTTTTCATGTTGATCGGTTGCATCGGTGGGTTGAGCTTTAAACTGACAGACACTGAACAAACGCTGATCTGTGATAGGAAAGAGTTTACCAGAAGCAGTTAATCTGTATATTAATACATCAGAAATGGAAGGACTTTTGCTGAAATCTGATTGGCTGCTGCGGTGTCACATGTGCAAATATACTGCGTTCATTTGATGTTAAAAATGCTTCGACTTCGACAAACTATACTACAGATCTGTAACTAATGTTCTGTTTCTTCATGCTCCTCATTTCCAGACAATCATTTCAAATGATCACTGATGTCTCAAAAGATGTGAGAGAGAGTGTTCCTGGGACAGTGTTTCCTACAAAGATAGAAATATACTAAATCCTTCTCATTGCGGGGGGACATGTCTTCATGAGAGAACAAGCTTACAAATCATACAGAATTACATTTAAAAAAAATCGAAATAGTCTGTAGTTTCCTGTGAGATGTAGGGTTGTTAAGAAGCGGACGACACAAAGGAGGTAAGTTCAATAAAAGTCTTTATTTTGGCATCAGAGGAGTGACAGAGAACGGAGCTGCAGATGAGAGTGAGTAGAATTATAGATGAATATATTAATCAACAGGAAGAATGGAGTAATGTCAATAACTTTCTTCTTGCAGGATGGAGAGATCGTTGGAGGACAGACTGACGATGGTGACACAACAGAAGAACCACAACCACACTTCGACGGTACAGGAGACACAGCGAGGGATTCCAAGGAGCCTGGAGAGAACACACAGATCGAGGAGCACACAGGGTAAATATTCCTTACTGAGATAGTTATTGCCAGAGATGAGTCCACTTGTTGAGAAATGAGCTCGGACTCTAAATTTGAAGTGTTGTGTGGTTTTATGTAGTTACTGGATGGATTCAGGTGGTGATGACAGGTGACGCTGTTTAATATCCAGGGGAGAGTGATTGTGATTGGGTGTAGGACATACAGTCTGTACAGGATAAAAACCATTAGGCCTATGGAGAGTCCCTGTAAAACATGGAAACCAGACACTGGAAGCTGGTTCTCTAATTGGCCGAGTGACGCCTGTTGAATGAAGGCTTTGATAACAGCTGAAACGTACATTTTAAAGAATAAAGTTTTGATCTCTTTGTTATCGTTTTTGCTTGCTCCTCTTTTGTTGGCAGAGCACCTCTTTCCAGTGTTTTGTATTGGCTCTCACTTGAACAGAAAAATCTGGTTTGATTATAATTTATTATTTTTTTATTTATTTTACATTTATTCGTATTTCATACAACATAATAACATACAACAACACAGTAGCAAACAAATAAATTATACATGAGTAAAATGCATAGAACTTACAAAAAATACATTTTATAAGCAATCATGAAGACATTTCAGATAATCTGAGAAAGTAAAAAAAGAGTGCAGCAGACATCATTACAACATTAAATAACATATTAACAAAAAAAAACAAAAACAAAGACAGTATTTACTCACTTCCATTTGTTCCTGTTCATAGTAATGATGATGATTAGTATGGCTGTAGTGCAAATATCTACATCACAGCTTTACGGTAACTTATTTCACTTTAACTGAATTTATTCCACATTTAAGGATTCATTTTAAAATTCTTATGTTTATGATTTTTGAGCACACAAAACACATGGAAATCCACTCTAATAAACACAAGTACATCTAAACGAGTATTTCTATATGCAGTCTGCTTTCACACAGATATTCACAGTTATTTTAAGATTAACCTCTTGAAATGCTTTATTTCTAGTAATATGTGTATATAGTATGTATATATATATATAGGGTGTGTAAATATATATATCTATTTATATGTATTTTAAACTAGTTGTGGTTTTAGCAATATTATTTTGCTTAAAGTGTGCTTTTACAGACTACACACTAACAAGCTCTAACATGCATAACTACTTTAAAAGTGTAGCTATCAAAATTTGTTAACATGCTAATATTATTATATATCTATTCCTGTATAAATACAGTATATCGTATATAAATGTACTAGACACAGACAAACACACACTCCTCTCCGGTCAGAGAGGTTTGTATACTAAAAGCAGCTCTTTAATAGTTTACAGTACTGGTTATAGTTGCTGTAAAAATATCAAAGCGTGATGCAGTTATTTCTGTCTGCTCCCGTGATCTGTGTGTTTATTGCACAGGATCTTCATGTCCTGCAGCGCCTCATCCAGCGCTTTAACAAACCGCCCCGAACACGTCTCCTGACCCTCTCTGAAGCTGGACACACAGAAGAGCACTTGAGCGGGCCGTGGGTTATAACACACACCGTAACCATCAGGAACCACCGGGCCGTAGCAGCAGAACATCTCCTCAGAGGTGGGAACCTTCACAGAGGAACATCATCTCAGCATCATTAAAACATTCACACAAATCCCTGCTGACACTGTTTGAAGAAATGACTTCCTTAAAACAATGGAGAATAAAACAACAGTGTGTGAAGAATGAAATATGATCTTAAAGACTCAATGACCTCAAAATTTTCCTGTTTATATAATAAAGTTAGAAGACAAAGACCATTTCAAACACAGTTCTGGACTAAAACTGTAGATGGCGCAGTTCAGTAGGTCTAACTCAATCTGACATCATTCTTACACGGCACAGCTGATTGGTTCTCTGCTGTATCGGTAGCCAATGAGCTCGCTGGTCTACATTCAGTTATATGACTAGTGCTTGAGAAACCCTCCACCTTCCCCTGCTCCACCTGTATAGATCTGCCATGAGGGGATTGTAGTATTTATTACACGCTCACAGCAGCATGCTGTGGATGTATTGGCAGCAGTTGTCATGACAGAACTAAAGAGCACAAATTCAGAGTACGGGAGATCAAACTTGTGTTTATGTAGTGTGCTCTCACCTGACTGGTTGACAAGATGAAGTGGTTGCTGATGTGGTATGTTTCATCAGAGAAAATGTCTGGCGTCTCCATTTTCATCTCCTTGGCGATTTCACGTAGTCCTAGTAAGTGATTGTCCAACCCCATCCCGGTGACGGCCTGCAGACGGTCAAACAGCTGGTCAGCGTACACATACTAACAACAGCGAGACTTCAGCATCTGTATTCTCTCACCAGAACCGTGACTTTACTCTGAGCATCTACAGCTGCTCGCAGCTTCTCCATCTTCTCCTGGAATAAAGAGCTGAGATTAACGCTTCATATTCTGTATTTATGGCAGAACCTAAAGGAGAGAGGAAAGGACCTGAGCGGATGTTCCTCTGTCTGTCATGGCCTTCACAAAGGTCAGCGCCTCAGGAGTGCTGGAGCGGATGTTGTCCACACGTCCCAGCCGGAAGCGGCGGAGAGAAGCGCTCTCGTAGCTGGACACGAGTCTTCCGTGACACCTGCAGAGACAGTGACCGATGTAGAGTCCGGCTCAGAGAAGCAGAATCAGTCGCTGCTCACCTGTAGAAGGTCAGCTGTAGAGCTAGCTGTATGAAGGCATCAGGACTCATCTTCTGCTGCTTGATGAACTCCTTTCCATAAACCACAAACCTGAAAACATTCATGTCCAGATTCCTCACGAGTCTAGAGAGAGAAGAGCATTGAGAGCTTTCTATCAAAACCAGAAACTGTAAAATAGTGTCGACAATCAGCTGGAAGAGTTAGACTCACCTGTGCAGGTGATCTGCAGCAGAGATCAGCGCTCCTTCAATCTGAGGGGAACACTTCCACAGTAATCTGCGTGGATGAGGAAGATCAGACACGCTCCGGCCGGAGCTCGGCTTACAGCAGCGTCTGCAGAGAAGACTTCAGAAAGTAACTTCAGCTGTTAGCAGAAGAGCTCAGTTGTGTGATTATCTGGTCTGTGTTGATACGCACATGTTTTTCAGCAGATGTTCAGTGAACTGCACCAGAATGATGCCCTCGAATGGAGAGTGTTCACACACAACTCCACAAACACCGTCTGTGCTGATCACAAACTGAAACACAAACCGTGCTCAATCAGACTGTGTCGCAGTATAACGGTACTCCAACATCTAACGTACGGGTCTTGTGGTTCCATACGCATGTCTTCCCAACAATTTCATTCAGTTAACGTAAAAATAAGCATGAACGAACATCTCATGCCTCATGTAATATCTCAGTCAGCCACTCATTCTATAGTACTTTACCTGTTACTGATGTTTAAAGTCATATTTTATATATATACAACAAATTTTGAAAGTTGGGTGTTGATTATTATATTTAAAAAGAAATAGTAATTAAATTTAAGTTTGGGTTAATTCCAACCTAGACAATGTGGAAGAAGCTGAGATAGATTTTTATCCCTAAGAAAATGTTAATTATCTTAAACTGAAAGAAAGAGCAAGTAAACTTTGTTTAGTTTTTTCCCCTGCATGATGTCAAGACCGAGGTCTGTACCGAACCGTCATGCTCCGAAGTGAGCCATTCCTGCTCTGAACAGAACTACAAAACAAGCAAAACGTTTCTCAAAGACTTCTCGGAGTCTGACCCTCCAGTGTCATGAATGTGGCCCAGAACACACTTTTACCTGCAGGGGTTTGTCGTACCAGCGGTTCGCTCCGTTCTTATCTCCTCCTCCACCGTGGAGCACCAGGGCAGCTCTGTTGGCATCGCCGGGTTCGAGTCCAGCAGGATCGTCCAGACAGACGACACACACACAGCACTCCATCAGCTCCAAACACTCTCTGTTACCTGGATCTGCTCCACAGATTGTTCAGACAGTGTTAAAATGCCTCTCTGTCAAGCACAGGTTCATGACAAACATGACTTTGCTTCTGGATAATGGTCAGATCTGACACTGAGAGTTTAATCTGTCTGTTTAGTGTCCAGTGTGTTAGACCTTTGATCAGCTGGTCTCTTGCTCGGGCCCAATCCGTCCGGCCCTCGGCGGTCAGCAAACCCACGGCCGGCTGCTTCTGCTCAGAGCTCAGTGTCTGCTCATAGATCCACTCCAGCTGAGCCTGGACATCTGCCTCCTTCAGTTCACAGCTTCCCTCCGTCAGATTCAGAGCAAAGAACTGAGAACCAGACGTGCATCTTTAGTGAACGGATACAGCGTGATGTGAAGAGAAGCCATCAGCTCCACATTCATGTAACATTTACATTTATTCATTTACTCAAAATGTCTGAAGGACTGAGGAATACAAGAGATTCATCTTAAGGAGACCATACACACAAGAAGTGCCACTAATTTGAAGTTTCATCGTTCAGAATAGAACAATCTAGAACAAGGAAGGACTAAGTAATAATAAGTAAGAGTAAAAACAGATTAAGCACATCTAATATTGACTAACTAGCAGTGTTTGATTGTTCAGTGGTTTTTGTGGACAGCAGCCGGATTTCAAACAGCGCCGGTGTCAGCGGCTCCCCGCGGCTCTGATTGGGTTATTGAGTTATCAGACCGGACCTCATTAGAGACGCTTCCTGAGCCATTTCCAGGTAAAGGGCCCTCGAGCCGACAGCGCTCCGCGGGAGACAGACACGCTGAAGAGACACTGGACCTGCAGTTAATTTAAGAGTCTCTTGAGCCTCGACTACACCCTGATTAGCTGCATCAGATTAAGGTGACCGCAGATATTCTTCAGCTTGTGACTAATATGTTTGGTAGAGTTAGGACTAAACCTGGCCTTTTGTCGACTCATTTATCACTGATCATTTCACCAAACCTGAGAGACTCATTCAGCAACACTCACCTGATCTTTACAAGCCACAATAACGTGTCCTGCGTCAGCCGCACTAATGAGTGTGTCCTGCTCAAGTCCGGCCCGTCTGTAAGAACTGAACAGATGCTTGTACTGATCCATACAGAGAGGAGAGCTGACCTTCTGACCCCGAGCCATGTCCAGCAGCAGAGTCTGCCTACAACACACACAAACATGACAGTACACACACACATGTAGTGGTGGGCCGGGCCAGGTCGGACAGATATTTAGAAAGGATGTTCGTGTTCGGGTCGGGCTCAGTCACATCAGCGCAAATGTGCGTCTCTGCTATAATGGCTATTTTTGCTCCGTGTGCGCTGATGCTCTCATCTGTTGACATTTCCGAACACCATCCAACAGTTGCTTAATAAAAGCGGGCTTTCCACACAAAAAAGTGCATGTGTCATTAGTATGAGAAAAAAAATGTTGGGCAGGGCTCGGACATAAATATCTTAATGCCTGTCGGGCTCAGGTCGGGTTCGGTTACTGCTCTGTCGGACGCGGGCCGGGCTCAGACCGAAAAATGCAGCCTGATCCACACTTTAATGTGGTATTGTCCTACACTGACTCTACACCTAAACCTACCCCTTACAGGAAACACTACACACTCCTACATTCTCAA
>JAUMHI010000180.1:0-29299 GCA_032359435.1 Enteromius unitaeniatus | reverse complement strand
AGGTGTAGAGTCAGTGTAGGACAATACCACATACAGTCTGTACAGTAGAAACACCATTACACCTATGAAGAGAGAGAGACCAGAAAACCCAAAAACCAGTGTGTGTGTGTGTGTGTGTGTGTGTGTGTGAGAGAGAAAGTGTGTGTGTGGGTTAGGGTTTTTTCTGTGCATTTCTTTTTCTTGTGCATTGAATCTGTGTTAACCAGTAAATGTTAAAATGCTTTGAAAACCGTTAGGCTGCTCGTCACCGGCTGCAGTAAAGCTCTCCTAAACCTCTTTGATCTTCAACACACGTCAGAAAACACAAATCTACTGATATAAGAGCAGCTCCTTGTGTAGAGGAATTACTACAGATTACAAAACCCTGGAGAATGTCTAATCCTAACCTGAATGTTGATTAGCCACCGCTTCGAGATCTGAGCTGAAGATGGAGAAGAACGTCAGTGTGCTTTGAGCAACACCGAACGAAAGCGTCTGAATAAACGAGCATTCAGACTCCTAACTAACACACAGAGAGGAATTAGAGTCAGATGATGGTATGTTAAAGAAACCAGCTAAACCAGTGAAAATAACCATCTGTAAACCAATACTTGAGATTCTAGTGGAGTTCATTCTCCTTCATCAGTCTCCTTCTGAGCCCTGAAGGAACCTGTGACAAACTGTCTTATGCCTCAAGGTTTATTCTGTGGATTAATAATGAATGGCCCTTTTGTTTTTAGCGGTTTATTCACTGGTTTCAAGTTTTGGTTAGAAAAATCCTCTTACTTACAGATTTGCACATGAATACTGTATTCTGATGCATTGGTCAACAGCAACAGTAAGGCAAGAACAATGAATGGTTAACTGTTTGTGTCCTGAATGAACTGTAAGTCATCTCCTGCACACCAGCAAACTGAAATAAGGCTTCATACGTCTTCAGTAATCACAGACAAACATCTCCAAATGTGATTGAACATGTACAGTGAATTACAGTCCCATCGCGCGTAAACTCCTGCAGACTTGTCTCAATACAGCATCACATGGCCAAAGCTCTAGCATTATTTCTTTTTGTCTGTAGATTTCTGGCCGGTGAGGAACTGCCAGATTCCCCCACGGTAAAACTCGTTACCGAACGCATAGAGAATGGCATGGAAGATGGGAGACGTCTTGGCCAGCACCGGAAGGACCTGGAGCATTAAAGAGAAGACGACCGTCAGCAGCACTGATCTGCTAATAATGATTTATTAAGTCAGTGAAAGACTTTTTCTTACCATTCTGAGCTTTGGAGAAACGAGATTAACATTCTCGAAGCAGGCGTACGTGCACATCAGAACATACGGCCCCCAGCAGAACAGCAGCGCTTTCAGAGGCAAGCCGGTGTTAAACTACAGGACAGAGAGAAGAAGAGCTGACACCAAACACCAACACTGTCTGCTTACGGCACCAGAGATCTGAAGGACATCTTAAAGCACACAGAAGTCTGATTCACGTCAGGCTCTGACGATCCACACAGGTCTGACAGGCACTGACACATTAACACTCTAGCTGTAATGGTGAGTGGAGATCTGCATGTGTACTGTAAATACAGTACAGAGCTCAGAGAGCCATAAACCAGGTCTGGGTTAGTTTAAACGGCTGATTCACTGATCATACTTTAGTTGAAAAAGACCTGACGAATTAAATTTACATCCTTGGGAACTATAGTTAAACTTAAAATATCAATTTTAATCAAATTAAATATTTTTGAGACACTTGTCAAGTACTTATAAAAAAATGCAATGGAAAATCACATTAAGCGACAGAAAAGTTCCTGCAAATAAAGATATGTTCTTGAGTACCTTAAAGTGGTGGGTCTTTTTGAAATACGCATAGATGGCATTGTAGGATGACTGCAGAATCATAAGAGGGAATGCTAGATACAGTACAGTGATGGACAGCATGTAGGTGATATAACTCCTGAAGAAGACAGAGAAGAAATGAACCTATTACAAATTCACATTAGCACAGATGCTGAATATCATCAGTAGTCATATCCAGGCAGGACAGACATTATTGTTTGTCTTTTTTTTATTATTGAGTTGTCTGATTAGTAAAGTGCAGTAGTTTAAAGCAGCATTGGTGTGTTTTGATTTGATTTGCGTGAGCTATGAAGTCACTGTGTGAGATGGACGTACCGGTCTCCTTGAGTATAATCGAGCGTACAGCATGTTTTCATCGGCTCAAAGTCAAAGATGCCCCATCCAATGACCGGCAGCGGCAGAGCTGCCCAGAACACGGCCAGGATCCAGATGATGGTGGTCATGGTCATAGACGTGCTCCAGAACATCCTCTGCTCTGGAAACAAACACAACAAACTCACCCTCTTACAGCCGTCAGCTGAGACAGAATATATACAGAACTGTATTAAAATGAAAATACACCCACTAAACCCAGAAAAACTTCTGAAAACTGAATCGAGCCTTACAGAAACAAGTGTCTCAACATTGCTCTGTGTTTACACTCACTAGTACAGTACTGATGATATCTGTCCCAAGCGATGGCAGCGAGGAAGCTGATGGCGGCGAGGATTGAAACCATCCCCTGGAAAGCATGAATCTGACAGCCCTCGGACCCGAACGGCCAGTATCTTCCAGCATTCAGAAAAAACACAAATACACACAGCTGTTTGAATGTTTATATACACACCTGATGCTTCTCTTTTTTCATATTCTTTCGTGTCTAGGGGTTTTAGTTCACGCAAACCTTTGTTTAAACTCAAATTTCTTGTCTTCAATAACACCAGTCACAAATATACAACACATTTTGCACATTTTTGCACACTAGTTGTAATTTTTCCAAATTTCAGAAGCAAGCATTTAGATTCAGACTGTGGTTAGGCTGGTTAGTCTCACCTCAGGTAACTAGCGTAAGCGGCCACTAAACCGTTAATGTTGAGGCTCAGATCGGCCAGAGCCAGGTTAAAGATGAAGAAGTTATTGGGCGTCTGCATCTCTCGGATTCTGAGGAACGCCATCACCGAGATGAGGTTAAGAAAGAAACCGAGAAGACCTGGAAGAACATCTTTAGATAATCACACTGAACAGAATTTATAACACTGTGATTTATGATACTAATAATATATAACACTGCTAGAAGAATAACCATGTCCACAGTAATGGAGTATTAATAAACACCACAGTAATCAGATCAGAGGCCATCAGTGACCATTACACCATGAAACTAATTATGTTTTCTATCTTTTTTTTTCTTCCTCTAATTCAGAATGTATTTATCAAGCTACAGATCAATAAGAGTAGACCTCATTAATCGATAGATCAGCCTTTACTAATCGATCATACTTTCAGAATTTTTGCACGTTTACCAATACATTAATCGATGAAGAGATACCCAGTACTGTTGAATGGACGGATGGACTGATTATTGATTGATTGATGACTGATCGATCAGCAGCACTCACCGCCCACCAGCAGCGCCGAGCCGAAGGCGAACATGTCGAAGTCGCTGAAGCCCTCTGGTAACGTGTATGAAGCCATTGTCCTCCTCACTCTCACTGCTGACCGCTGCGTTAGTGACAGACTTTATATGTGTGTTTATTTCTTGTGAAAGCGCGTGTGAGATTTAAAGCCTCTGAAATCCCCGCAAGAATGTTTTAATACCGCAAAAGTTTGTGAAATCAGATCTGCAGCTCGCTCGCCTCAGCCCCGCGCTTTAGAGCAGATCAGACCTCTGCATACAGCTCTCTGTGCCTTTACTGAAGCTCATACAGCTCTCTGTGCCTTTACTGGTGCTTCTAATTCAATCCATCCATCCATCAATCAGTCACTTGTATTTATATAACGCCTTAAACACTACAGATTGTAGCGAAGCACTGAACATTATCAAATAGGAGAACAAATTGATGGTAGTGTATGATGACGAGATTAAACTAAGTAACTAACAGTGCACGCTCAAACAATGAAATAATGCTCCATAAAAACTCATTGCGTTCTAAATTCACTTACAGCTCATCCATTATTCACAGTGTTTGTAAATGAAATGTTTGTGTCCATCATAAAAAATAATGGGAACAAGATTATAATTTTCTGTCCCATTCATATCGAAACACATCGATTTTATGACCTTTTATTAATGAATTCTCCTTGTAACAAACACTTCTCTCTCTCTTTCTCTCTCTCTCTCTCTCTCTCACACACACACACACACACACACATGCAATAACAATAGAAGCAAGCACAAAGTGTTTGAGGTATAATGTGTTGATCTGACTACAGCAGATCCCAGTGCATACGGTTATAATTAGGAAGCTAATTCTTACTCAGGTTTCAGATGTTAATGCCATTATGTAGACTGTGCTTCAGTGAAATCTTTCTAAATTCTTTGTGCTGACGAGCAGAACTAAACATACAGAGCTTTCTCCTCAGGATCATGTTGTTGTTTCCCCATTTCCTTTGAGAAAAGCGTCTATAAAATGAATACATTCATATTCATATACAGTTCTGAGTGAGCCTAGGAGTTCATTGAGTTTTAAAGTGAGTTTATTTATTGGCTAAATAGGATTGTTGTGGATAAACATAATGAAGTTTGATATTCATTTCCTTTATCTTCACACTGGACAAAATGTCATGCATAAAATAACCCACAGTGTGCTGGGTTTCCAGTTCTATAAAACATTTTCTAATGAAATAATCTGCAAGAGGACACATCACAAAAGATGCAACATTTCCTCGACACTCTATGATTTACTCGGTATGTCATGTGAAAATAGAGCAAAACAAAGCCTTTCACCAATAAGATGCTGTGAATTCACAAACTGTTGTCCAATCCCAGGTCTAAAATAACCCTCCAATCAAAAAAGAAATGTCTGGTCTGTATATATACAAAAGACAACCACACAGCCTATGGGCTTCCAGGAAGGAATAATCGTGTAAGTGAAAATACCCCAAGTCCTTTCTCTAATCTGCTCTATCCCTTTTATCTGGGGATTCAGAGCGGAGCGAGAAGGAAGTGTTTGAGAGACACAGAGATGCTGCGTGTGCTGTGTGATTAACAGCCTCAAACCCATCCAGACACTAGCTAGAACAGAAGATGTGCGCTCCGGGCTTCTGGGCTTTTGTGTCCGGCCGCGTGTTTCGGGTTTCTGTGCTGCTGCTGTGCTGCTTTCCATTGCTTTGCAGCGCCTGTCCTGCTCAATGCAGCTGCTTCTACCACAAACTGAGCGACGGATCGAAGTCGAGGTGAGATTTCACATGCACTGTCATTTACCTCAATAAAAACCTGTAGAAAAGTCTCATGTGGACCGTTGTCTGCAGAATATTGACAGGCCAGATTTGTCTGTGCTCTTTATTTAGTCGTTGGATTAACGTGCGTGTGCGTTTTAATCTTCTCTGCTTGTTAGTTGTGGTGTTTCAGACTTCTGGCATTCATCACACACAATAAAATGAATAAATGCAAAATCAGAAATGCAAGCTAGTCAAAGAGAAATATGTCTTACTACTATATTAAAGAAGTATCGAGTATGATAAAATCCCAGTCAAATATCTCATCAAGCAGAGACTGTGCTTGACCAGTATGGTGTGTTTTTATAGGAGTGTCTTGTGCAACAACCCCGACCTTGCTGTCATACCAAACAACTTTCCTTCAGACACTTCCAAACTCCGCATTGAGAAAACCTCCATCACTCGTATCGCCAGCGAATCCTTTCATTATCTCAACAGTCTGGAGTACCTCTGGATATCCTTCAACTTGCTCTCCTCCCTCAGCAAGGACAGCTTCCGAGGACTTTATGCCTTGGACGAATTACGGATGGATGGTAATGTTCTCACTTCCTTTCCATGGGAATGTTTGATGGACATGCCAAACCTTCAGCTCCTGGATTTGCACAACAATAAAATCAACAGCATCCCAGCTGAAGCAACCATTTACATCAGAAACTTGACCTACCTGGATCTGTCCAGCAACA
The DNA here is from genome assembly GCA_032359435.1 of Enteromius unitaeniatus. Taxonomy (NCBI): domain Eukaryota; kingdom Metazoa; phylum Chordata; class Actinopteri; order Cypriniformes; family Cyprinidae; genus Enteromius; species Enteromius unitaeniatus. The sequence continues at coordinate 23,361 of JAUMHI010000180.1, read as the reverse complement.
GTCTGAGCACTGTTCCAGCTGAGGTTCTTACCTCATGGTTCTCTCTGAAACCTCCTCAGGATCCAGAGAATTCCAAAATGATACTGGGTGAGTTCTTTTCTGCTCTTTCTTCTCGTTTTAGCTTAGTTGTAAACTCTTAATCATTGCCAAATGAAAAAAAGAAAAGTTAAAGGAAAGGAAATGTCTGTTGTTTGTGCAGGTCTCCACGATAATCCCTGGCAGTGCGACTGTCGTCTTTTTGACTTGGTGCAGTTCCAGAAGTTTCCTTCCTCATCGGTGGCATTCATCGATTCTGGTTTGCGCTGTGCCGAGCCGGAGAGTCTGTCGGGAGTGCTCTTCTCTGACACCGAGCTCCGCAAGTGTCAGGCTCCCCGCGTTCACACGGCCGTGGCGAGGGTCCGCAGCTCCATCGGAAACAATGTCCTGCTCCGCTGCGGGACCATTGGTGTCCCCGTCCCTGAGCTGTCTTGGAGCCGTGCTGACCGCAAGCCCATGAATGGCACTGGTACGTTTGTTTCATGTTTCCCTTGGTTTATTGTTTCTTTTAAATAAAGCGTACAGTACAGTTAATACATCTGCTAAATGAATTGAATCTGCTGCTTGTGTATTAAAGTTGTCATTAGATGCCAATTTTACTTAAGTTCATATGATTCTTTAGGGTCTTAATGAAAAGTCTATGACATACTTTGATTAAAATGTCTCAATGGTAGTGTAAAACATCAATCAATCAATCACTTAAATTTATATAGCGCTTTTAACAATACAGATTGTACTGAACATTACCAACATTCTGTTCTCCTATTTGATAATGTATAATGGCGTCATCACCCTATTTTCCCTGTTAAAAACAGCTCTGTTCACAGTGAGCCGTTTCAGTGCATGTCCCTGTAAATGCTAATGAGCTGTGCTGATCCCACCTTACTTTAGCTGCTGTGGAACATAATAATTAGCAGATTATTAGGAAAAGCATTTTGTAAAGATTTAAAAAATATCTTATATTTAGTTCCTTTGTATGTGAAGCTGAGTCACAAATAATTTGCGTGCATTTAGATAGATTTGGGTGCATTTTCTTCATAAACAAACATAATCCACTGCGTCTTCAGTGGCTCAGATGTTGGGAGTAAATGATGACTGCTATATTCATTATTACATCTTACAACAAAACACCTCAATTACTTGCTGAAATAATGGAGGACTGATGATAGTTCACTTAGGGCGGAGCTAAGGTAAAACACCAATCAACAATAGCGGGCAGGGCCTGTATGTATGTGATGTCACTCTGCAAATAATCTGAGAACCACTTGATATCTGAGAAAAAGGTTAGAATTGTTTTTCTTTTATCATTATAGGGTGGATGTGTACACACTACCAACACACATTTATGTTCAAACATATGTAAAAGTGAATTTTGCATCCGATGACCTCTTTAATTGAGCAGAAAATACAAGTGTTTGGGCTAAATTTGCTGTAATCACTGTGGAGCACAGTTCAGAACTTATACCTGAAATGTTTTTTGCTTGATCTTGCAGTTCAGCAGGAAATCTCTAAAGAGGGCATCATCTGGTCCATTCTCAGTGTTCCTGCTGTGTCATACAGGGATTCAGGCAAATACGTTTGTAGAGCCAGTAACTTTGTCGGGAGCGCCGATGCCATTATCTCACTTGTCATTTCCGATACATGGCAAATTGACGAAGCAATCGCCAAGAGAAGTCACGGGAAAAAGAACGCTGGGTTTGGCCGAGCAGCGTATCAAGAGAAGCTCATCGCAAGGTATGTGCCTCCAGCCACATCTGCCGCGGTGCCCATCATTGAGCCCCTAAATGGACCCAAAGTCACGGCCTCCATCCAGATCGAAAGCTACAGCATTTCTGAGGGTGTTTCCAGAGCAAAGGCCACAGTGCCTCCTGCAGTGGTGTCAGGAGTGGTCAGCAGAGCGCTGGAGCTTCAGAAGGATGTCTTGAGTAACCTGGAGGCCAATGCGTCGTCTCTGCAGCAGGGCCCGGAGCGCAGAGTGGTTCGCTCAGTCAAAGTGATTGGAGACACGGACCACACGGTCTCGCTGAACTGGCGCGCTCCTACCGCTTCCAACACCACGTCCTTCAGCGTCCTGTACGCTGTCTTCGGGGAGCGTGACATGCGGCGCATCAACGTCGGCCCGGGCAAGAACCGCATTACCATCGAGGGCCTGGTGCCCAAAACCAAGTACATTGCCTGCGTGTGCGTGAAGGGCCTCGTCCCCAAGAAAGAGCAGTGTGTGATCTTCTCCACGGACGAGGCGGCCAGTGCCAGCGGCACGCAGAAGCTCATTAATGTGGTGGTGATCTCGGTGGCCTGTGTGATCGCCGTTCCTCTGACACTCATCGTCTGCTGTGGAGCGCTGAAGCGCAGGCTGCAGAAACTAATGGGCCGGAAGTCCAAAGACATTCAAGACTCGTACGTAACCTTTGAGACTCTGTCTCCAGGCCCCAAAGCCAAAGGGCTGGAGGGAGAATATCTGAGCAGACTCAACCCAGATGAGTCCAACCGGCTGCTGTCAGCCCGCTCCAGCGTTGACTCTGAGGCCACAGCCAGAACCGAAGGCCAGCCCAACGAGTACTTCTGCTGACCGGCCTGCTTCAGACGACTCTTGGCATGGGCCAGATTACACTTTGCATGTGTTCGAAAGCTTCAGTTCATATCAACTTTGTCCTTTCTCAGCCCTGAAGGGTACAAACCACCTTACAGAAAGACCGGTGTTCAAAAAGGGAAAATTATCACACGAGTCAAATAATAATGTCTGTATTTTTTTATTTATTTTTGTCACGCACTTTTCCAATGGTATGTTTATCATTGACTTGTTTATCATGCATATTCTGCAATGAAATGTCTGTGTCCAACACATAATACCCATCTGTCTAATACAGAAAGCGAAGCGTTGTTTTCTGTTTGGACCATCAGGATGTTATGGAAAAAGAGGGTTAGTGATTTACATGCTTAATCATTTTCCTTTTTACTTGTTTTTCTTTGTTATCTTGTCACAGTGTATTGGGGCAACTGTTTTCCACCTTAAAACTCTCTTTAAAATCTGTCATATCAGGAAAATGTTGATGTCTGTGATTATTAAACATGTTTTAAAATATGACTGAATAAAACCATTTTTTGTATAGTTCCTTTTTTCTGAATGTTTTCTCCTTGTTTATGAAGAGATAAAAACACATTAGCTGTACTATTCCTAGTTTGTCTGAATGTGCAAAGCAATCTTTAGAAACTTCAGAAGAAGTTTGAGCTTTAAGGATAATAGGATTTACTCCACTGAACCACTGAACTACTGTCAGTTGTGCAAAGCTCCATGAGTCTGCTGCACAGCAGTTTATTTGTGTATTTGACATTTGACCTATGAGATCCCACATTGAATTCTGTATTGAAGATATTTACATAACAGAGGAAATTAGTTTTTCTTTACAATAGTTTTTTTCTTGTTTTAACTGTTTGAGTAGTTCATTACTGTACAAGAACTGAACCAATGCAAATGATGAAATGAATCTTTTATTTGATCACATATTGTTATGTGTACAGCGTTTTGTAGAAGCTTAATTTACTCCCTGACAAACTGTGTCAGGATAGATTAAATGTAATGAGCTTAACTTCACCAGGACCATGGATAAACTGCTCCTCAAGCCGCCTTCATAAGACTGTGGCCGTCTTATTCTCGTTCTGTCTGTTCTGCAGGATCCGTGTGTCTGAGCGGATGCTCCTGATCTGACCAAGACTCCTATCATTAGTGTAGGCTGGTGGAATCACTCTATGAGTAACCCTTTGTTTGTGTATTTTTCTGTGAACAAGGACTAAATTGGTTCTTTTTTCCTTTTTCCAAATATTGCAAATGGAGCTTGTTAGTATGATAAAATAAGTATTTGAGGAAGTTAGGAGTCTAATGCTACATAAAGTGACAGTGAGCCAGAGTGGATGTGTGTGTCAGAGTTCAGAGAGACCGTGGGGCAGAGCCGGGAGAGAGTTAAGCTTCCTGACAGCCTGATGGATAAAGCTGTCCTTCAGTCTGCTGGTCTTGGTCTGGAGACTCCGCAGTCTCCTCCCTGATGAGACCAGAACACCTAGATGAGCTCTGTGGACAGATCACTGCACACACACACACACACGCACACTATAAGTCCTTTACACAATCTGACATGTGTTTAAAACTGAATTGGAAGTTAGGTGCTGGGCGTCCGGCCAGAGGAGAACTGGAACCAACTAAGCCTGGTTCTCCCAAGGTTTCAAGGTTCTCCATTCTCTCATGGATGGGGTTTTGGTTCCTTGCCGCTGTTGCCTCTGGCTTGCTTATTTGGGGACACCTGATTTCTAGTGATTATCGTCGTCTTGACTACAGAGACCATCTCTGAATTTGATAAATATATCGTTAAATTCACGTCATTATACATTACAATCACTCTGTTGTTCTACTTGATAATGTTCAGTGCTTTGCTACAATCTGTATTGTTAAAAGCGCTATAGAAATAACTTGTGGAGACGACAGCCTGAATGAGTGAGATGTTGAAGATGTCTGTGAAGACATCAGTGAGTTCCACTGCACAGTCTCTCGGCGCACGACCAGGAATGTTGTCAGGACCCGGAGCTTTACGTGCATTGATTCTGCTGAGGGATCTTCTCACGCTATCCGGGGACAGAGTCATCACCTGGTCATCAGGAGGGTGGGGTCTTCTGTACAGTGTTAGTCTCCAGTCTTAACAGGGAAGCAACAGGAAGTCTGATGTGCTCCATTGGGCCAAGAAATCCCAAGCTCGGAGGCCTATCCTCAGACAGCACGCCAAGAATACACACAACCCTTTACTATGTTTATTTCCTGTAAGTGTGAACTCATGATTCTCAATAGCACTCTTCTTTCTGAGATGCCGGTGATGAAGGAAACAACACTGTCAACTATATAAGACCACATTAATACACATCAGAGATTCTGTTGGTCTTTGTGAACAGAAGCAAACACAGATTACATTTTCAGTGGCAGGGTTTTCTTGTATGTTCATTATTTTAAATGTTATAAAATAATCTTACTTTTTCATAATAAATCGCTGGTTTCATGATTTTTTTTAAAGTTGCCTTTCGTAAAAATGTTTGATAATGTAACAATAAAAACTGAATAGTAGGACAATTACATGAGTCACTTTTAATTTCTTTGGATAACACTTTAAAAATGTTTTATTCCTAAATTCAGTTATAGCACAGACTTTATATGATGATTCATAATGAACACATTTGACATTCAGATAGGCCTACAGCAAATAGCACATGGATGTTCATCTGCTCTTTCTCTTTCTCAGAAAATGTACAGGAAAATTAAAAAACTTTCAAAATATCAGTGAAAAACTCTTTATAAAACAATTATTACAATAATAATAATAAAAAAGATTTGACTGCACCAACTACAAATGAGAGTCTGATGTCCACACAGTCTGCAGACCTTTACCAAAGATCCTCAAGGCAAAAGCTGAACAGATACAGTCAGACAGAAGGACACAAATTACATGCAATATCACACAAACAATCTGTGGAAATCAGAAAGGGTTGTTACAAATTCTTCTGACATGTATTCATGATTATATTTAGACTAAATTGAAGGAAACCTAAAGACGGCAGTATGGTGCTCATTATGAGATTACAGAAGAGTTTGCTTCACTTTTGCAGATCTAGAACTGATGTGGAAACAGTCTAAGAAGCACAGCACGACTGAGGAGCTTGAGGTGAACATTACTGAAATAAAGTAGCTGCTTTCTGTTAACATACACACACGGCATGTGCATAGACCAGTATTGGCAAGTTTCTTAGCATTTAAGTTATTTTTCCTGTAAGAATACCAGCCAGATCTTAAATGACTGTAAGTCATGTTAAAAACAGAAACACTTCAGGTAAACCACTTTAAAAACACTTTAAAAACAAAAAAGCAGCATTTTTCTCAGCGAATTGCTTGTAATATCAAATGTCCAGCGGTCCATAAAAACACACGTGTTGGTATCCACTGCTTTCACTGGTCAGTGTGTCAGTAATAGTACCCTTGATTAGCTTCGTTGATTTTCTGTTCTATTCTCATTTTAAGCTCGGACACGAGAGCGGAGCTGATGCCACTGCCATCTTTGTTCTGTCCAGATCTCTGGGCGGCATTGGTGGTTTGTCTGGTCCTCCAGCTGGAGCTGCGGCTGGTGTTTCTGGAGGCCAGTGAGCCGGACACCGTTGGTACTGACCGCAGCTGCTCGCAGGGCTGGAGGTGGACCGGAGGAGGGGGCGGGAGCACCGGAACACTGGGGGTCAGCGGCTCGGCTCTGCTGGAGCTCGGCTCATCTTCCGTCAAGAACTTCCCAAAGCTCTGCTCGCTCTGTCCAGACCGGGGCCTGAAGGTCCAGCTCCGAGGCTCTTTGGGCCTCCGGCGAATGATGCGGCGCGCTGGCGTGATCCTGTTAGACTTTGTGTTGCGGAAGTAGATGATGGTGGAGATCATAACTGTCACCAAAACCATAACAGTAATGACACTGACAGCCAGGCCAAGAGCTTTCACTGGATTGTCTCGGCTCTGCATCAGAAAAGCAGCCATGGGTCCTTTGAGACGATTCTAAAAAACAAACAAAAAGTCTAAATAATTAGTACACAATAAACTTTAATTTTCTTAACATGAACCACAGTGATGTAGGACTAAGTCATGACTACATGGATGAGAGAGTACTGGGGATGAACTATGATATAGGAATTTACTGTGATCTAAATAAACTCCATGTTCTTATACCCAGAAATGCACATCGTATTTCAAAATACTTATGTTTTTGGGACATTTACTATGGTAGAAACATGGTATTCTCTCCAAACAAACAAACAATGCTCATTAAAAGCTGCTTTGATCCTGTTTGTCTCACCGCTTCCGTAATGTCTATTTTCACAACCGCCGTGGTGCTGAAGGACGGAGACCCTCGATCACGAGCCTGGACCACCACAGACCATCGGCAGTCTTTCTGTTTGGTGATGTTCTGCACGATCTCCATAGACTTGATGTACGGTTTGAGCTTAATCTCTCCTGTGGAGGTGTTAATGTCAAAGATGTTGTCTGGATCGGCTTTCATTATGGAATATTCAATCAGGTTATTGGGTTCCTCTGCATCTTCATCCACAGCCTGAAAACAAACCAGAATCAGATTCAAATAATATCCTAATATTCACAGTCGCACCATCAGTGAGGATATTGTTGTGTCAGATTGCTCACAGATGCAGAACTTTAAGCTGGTTGAGGGATCATGGGAGTTCATGCCATCAGGCTCAATGCGTGATTTGGCTTTTGAATATTGGTCTAATCTACTGGGACGCAAGACAGATGGCTGTCAACAAAATAAGAGTTTTGTCAGAGAACACAAACCTCTATTTTCACTGGCGCCCCAATAACCATGGTCTTCTCAAGGAAGTTCTGGTTGAACTCCGGTGGATGGTCATTTTGATCCAGCACCGTCACAAAGACCTCTGTGAGGCTGTATTTGCCCTCAGTGTCTTCAGCTTTCACATAGAAGTTATATTTTGACTTCACTTCAGCGTCTAAATAGGCCCAGGGCTGCGTGTAAATGATGCCAGACGTGGGGTGAATGAGAAACCTGAAAAAGACAAGACTGTATTCAGAACAACGATGTTGTTGAAGGATATGAACTTGAGATGAACTGGATCTTAATGAGGCTTACAGTCTCTCTGTTTAATGGCTGTTTTAAGATCAAAATAAACATGTGGCTGTGTGCCTGATTTTAAGAGCTTGTCATCAAGTCTAGATTTTAATCCGCTGCTTTATTCTTGTCAGTGTGACTCTCTGCATGTGAAAATTAACAGTCAGCCAGAAAGCTGCTATTTTTCACACCATTATAATTCACCTCCTGCATTGGGGAAGAATCAAGGCATAAATTTACAGGTTTTGCATCACCCGTATGCATTCTACCTCCAGCTGTCAAATCGCTCGCTAATTGGGCCCTGACTCACTCGTGGGTGTGGAGACACTATTTTTACTTCTCCAATCCCATTACAAGATTAGCCAGCTCCCTCACTGGAGTCTGTCTGTAAGCTGTTTTGTGCATGTCCTTTAGTCCTTTATCGGCCTTTGGAAAACAAGTGAAGTGTCCAGATATGGGCGAGCATGGGGTCAACTGTGCCACTTTTGCTGAAGTTGACCTCTAATCCCAAACTCAAGCAGATGACTGACAGAACTAATATGAAAATGTCACACACCATCCAGTTAAAATGATAGACACCGGTTCTGTTGGAGATTAATTACCCAAGATATCTTTTACTTGCAAAAATATCAAGCTGTAATTTGCAGAGTGATGTCTATTTTTAATTAAATCTTGATCCAAACAGGTGACTGAACAAAAGTTTATATGGGGTGCTGAAGAATCTGTGAATCTAAGCCAGTAATGTTCAATACTAAGGTCTTTACTCACAGATCAGCACCAGAGCCGTAGATGGAATATTTCACTTCTCCCCAAAGCCCTGAATCTGGGTCTGTCGCCTAAAAAACACCACATCAGTGACACATCAGTGCTCAAACACAGACACAGAACACACCCAACCGCACCAGACCACCCAACATTAGACAGAACTGCAAGATCACTTGTTTCAGAAAGCAAATTTTTACTGTTGAGCATAATTTCAAGCTGCTCACAGTCACGGAGACGACATTGGAGCCTCCTGGGGAATTCTCAGGGATCCTGGCAATGTAAAACTCAGAGGAGAACTTTGGGATGTTGTCGTTAGTGTCCAGAAGATTGATCACGATATCTGCAGTGGCACTGAAGCGCTCGGGAGTGTCGATCTCCACCGCTAACAGCTGAAAAACATTACACACACACTTCTCAGGATGAAGGATTCAACTAAAAGATAACCTACTGTCAGTGTGATCCAAATAAAAGATCAGGATCAGACCTTGAATGTTAAGAACTGGTATTTTTCGTAGTCAATGGCGGTCGAGTTTTCCACAATAATGGTGACTTGAGCTTCATTGAGAACCGTCTGAGGAACCACACGGAGAACTCGAGAAGGTCCCACCAACAAGAGCCTGAACTTAGCGTTTGCTCCCTGAATGAGAACATGAGATTCAGAGAACATGGGACATTAATGGAGAAAACGCTGTTTATTTATTGCATAGAAAAACAGGCAAAAACAGCCAATCATTTCATGTCAACATATCTGATATCAACAACCTCATTCTTAATCGCTGTGGCATAAGGTGTTTGGATCTTGTGTTTTGCAATGTGGTTTTGTGTGAACTGTAAAGGACTGAAAGCAATCCAGCACTATGCATGTGTTTAATGAAAGCAGCTGTTTAATGCACAACAGTTGACTGTGCACCTGGTCCGAGTCATTGACCGTGATCTTTAGGCCACGCAGAATCTCTCCTTCGGTTGGATGCTCGTACATCGTCAGCTCAAAGCGGTTTTGAGGGCCGTTGTCGCCGTAGAACGTTGGCGGGTGGTTGTTGAGGTCCACCACACGAACAGTGACCATGGTCACGCTGGAGTCAGAAAACCTGTCAGCTCCAACCTCTGCAGCCTTCATTTACAATCAAAGAAGTCTTATTAGGCCATGTGGGAGGCTAATGAGAAATACTTACTCATGCTCTAATGATATTCATATTATAAATATAGACAACCTTGACTTTTATCTCATATAACTCATTCCTCAGCTGCACAGGGAACGATGTTAAGCTGATACAGCCGCTCGTGCTGTTGATGCTGAAGAAGCCATCGCTGCCTTCAAGAACATAAGAAGACACAGAAGATTGCTAGTGCCAGTGTTTGATAAACAATGACTGTATATCTCTGGAGCTCAGAAATAAGATTAAGCACTAGAATGCAGCTGACCGCTCAGAATGGAGTAATGGATGGCGTTGGGGCTGTTCTGGTCGCCGTCTTTGGCAGAAACAGTGAATATCTCTGAACCCTGCACACAAAACACACAAACAGTTACTGAGCATCCTCAGCCAGTCAGTACCGTCAAATACATTAGAGTCTAGTCCTCATTTATTACCAACCAGTTACAATGTGTACAAAAAGATTTTTGTTTTTAAATGTGACACCTCTAAATGAAAAGTAGATTTTTTGATAAATAAATAAACACAAACACAATACAGGTTTAACTTAGTTTATTTATGTTTTAGATATCTGTTGTATTTTAGATATGAAATATTGTCACACTTACTGGTATAGAGACTTCATACACAAATCCAAAATATGGAGTGCCAATAAACACTGGAGGAGAATCCTGGGTATCAAGGACATTGATGGTTATGATAGCTGTAGAGGTCATGACCTGGTATTTCCCATGATATTTACCTCCACCATCCTGAAACAGACACATAGCGCTGATACTGACTGATTCATGAGGAAATCTCATCTTTGGACTTCACTGTTTTACGAAAGCTCAACACAAACAAGGTTTCACACGGTCGAGACTGTTGTTCACCTTCGCAAACACAGTGACAAAATGAGTCCTGGAGAGCTCGTAGTCCAGCGATTCTCCGGGTCTGATGCGCAGAACTCCACTGTGACCGTCAATGGTAAACTTTGAGCTGGGCGTCGACTGCAAACGAAATAACAACCAAAGAAGACAGGGATTCTCAAATCTGGCCCATGAGATACCCTTTAGCTCCAATTCTAAACAAACACACCAGAGCATGCTAATTTATGTCTTCAGGATCATTATAAAAGCACAGATAGGTGAGTGATATAACACTTTTCTTTCAAACACAAAGCCACAGTGACAAACACTTCAGAAAGCCATCTGTTCCAAAATATGACATATTAAACTCTCAGTTGGCAAATGGCGCTCACTGAACCACCGTTATAAGCTGCTGAGATCTGAAACCATACGATCATAATTGCTTGCTGGATGAAGTATGCACTAGAAATTATGAGAAATCATAGAGATTGACTCGTCATGTTTTTCATAATATGACCTCAGACGCCTCATGCATGGAGCGCTAACGAATGCGACATGTGGCCGGGCGCAGAGGTAAGCCAGGCTAAGCCCTCAACCTGCCTAAATGTAATTGAAATTTAATCCAGGAGCAGCACATTTTCTGATGCTTTGGTGTCACGATCTGTTCGATGGTTGCTGAGGCCTGCGACTGTCCTCTACAAACAGATTTAACACTGCTTTTACAGATTCAGATCTCCTCACTGAGTGTTCTTCTAAAGGGAGCAAGATATGATGGCTCTAAGCATGTGGTTCTGACCTGCAGGTAGTAGCTGACACTTCCTCCTGACCCGAGGTCTCTGTCGACTGCTTGGACTCTGTAGATGCTGCTGCCCGAGGCTGTGTCCTTCAACAGACAGAAAGTCACTTTTTTTATTTATATAGCGCTTTTAACAATACAGATTGTAGCAAAGTTTCATCATGACAAACATACACATAGACACACACATATTAGTTTTTGAGAAAAATGGGGTCTCTTCATAGGTGTAATGGTGTTTCTACTGTACAGACTGTGTGTGGTATTGTTCTACACTGACCCTACACCTAAACCTACTCCTAAACACTACACACTTTTACATTCTCAAAACACTTCATTCTGTGTGATTTATAAGTGTTTTGAAAAGTGGGGACATGGGGTAATGTCCTGAAAAGTCACCCTCTCCTTGAAATACCTATGTTATACCGGTGTCATTATACACATTTATAGTTTATAATTTATTCATAAAAACGCACGCACAGACACATACACATGCACAAACAGACACACGTTTTGTGTTTCCATGTTTTATGGGGTCTAGGGTTAGGGTTAGGAAAATGTCCTCTTAAATCACTTTCATATTGTAATGCCTATGTCATACACATAATATCATTTTGCCAATAAGTGTCCTCATAAACCACACACACACACACACACACACACACCACAACAACTACTTCAGCAATAATTCATGATGACACTGATCTGTTCATCTTCTCGTTCTCACCTCAGGGACATCTACTATGAGTGGCAGATTCAGAAAGTCTGGCTTCTCATCATTAGCATCGGTGATAAACACTCTGACATTTTCTACAACCTGGAGAAGTGAGATATAAAATACATCTGACTTAACCAATAGTACATATACCATAAATGAACATTAAAACACGTTCAACATGATTCACAAAATAAACAGATGAAAATGATTTTTGGTTCTAAAATGCTGGCTGTAGCTTTATCTGAACTGAGGGTGTTGTCTGAAAGAGAAACTGTTCTTAAAACGCTCTAGCGTTATTTTGATGGCAATTGTCATGTTGTTATTTCAGTCAGAAGTGAATTGATCTGTGCGTTTCTCTTATCAGCAATGACTCACTTACACACCATAAACTAACTGAACACACAAACAATGACATACTTCAGCTTTAAGAAATAATCCTGTGATCAGTTTTTTACCTTATTTCTCCCATCTGTAATGGTCACAAATGCAACAATCTCATCCTGAACCTTAAGAAGACAAACGAGTAAATTATTATCACAGATTTGTTTGACTTCATGGTTTATTTTCCAGAGTGGTGTGCTTATATTGTGTTGGGATTGAACTCTTGTAATGTAATATATTCTCACCTCTCTGTCCAGTGTTTGTATCAGAGTCACGTTCCCTGATTTGGGCTCAATGCTGAAGTACTCTTTGGAGCCCTTATCAAAGGTCATGCCGTAGGTCACCGGCTCTCCTTCGGGGTCAGAGCCGTTCAGTGTGTAAACATGAGTCCCTGTGGAAGACCAAATTACACATCATCTCAGGTGAAGTAAGTGTGTTTAATACCTTCAAGGCATTAACTATTACAATAAAGTATCTTAATAGCAAATTTGCCTGTCACTCATATTAGACGACAATTAGCTGAATATTTTTTTCTGTATTCAGCAGGACTTTGATCAGTTCAGTACAGGTTCAGGTTATTTTATCATATTGTCTGTTTTTCTTCCCTATCTGAAAACATGTTATAATAGAAGTGATACTGACCAACAGATGTGTCTTCAGCAATGCTGAATAACGCCATGTTTCCATTGCTACTTCCAGATCCGTTATCATAGAAATACGGAGCAAAGTCAGATTGTCCTGAAAAACACAAACCCCTGATACTCAGCATCAGATGACATAGAAACACACATCAGACATTAAAGCTACAGAAAACCTAATTAAAATGTTCATACACATAAATAAAGTGTGGATTATGATGTGATTTTAAGTGAAATCATTGACAGAAATGATCTGGATTACATTAACTGGAATTCAGTCTCAGAAAATAATGTACATTTTAGATAACTGCTTCAAAAATAAAACAATACTTTCTAATTAATGAAGTCTAAAGTTATTTTATGTGCATTTCCAAAGCACAGCTCTGCTCGCTCACTCCTTCCATTATACTTAAAGGATTACTGAGACAAGCACAGTTTGAAGCTGATTACACACAGAATACAGACTCGTTTTTATCCAGTAAAACAGCCAGTAACTCACCCATAGACATGCACAGTGCGATGAGAAGAATAAAAGTCTGTTTTTTCCTCATATTCTTCATCCTGCAGAGAAAGTGCACAGACACTGAAGGATCATATGGAGAGCTCTGCAGCTGCTGCTCGTCTGAAGACGTCTGTAAAGATGTCTGAGCGCATCTTCAGTAATCCTGTGACTCAACCCACTGCAGCTCATGACTCAAACAGACCAGAACAACACCGCGACCCGCAGGAGCGAGGGACGCAGGTGAAAACACTATGAAAAAGTCCATTTGAGTCAAAGTGTCAGGTTAGTGTGTTCATTTAAGAGTTGTGAACACAGTCTTTATTGATGTGTGTTAATCATTCAGCAGCAGACTCCTGCTGTGACCTAGACACAGAACTGAGCATCATTCAGAACTAAATCAACTAGAATGAAAGAACCTTTAATACATCCATACTATTTCTTATTTAATTTCTATCAGCTCCTGATAAAGCACAGCATCTGTCGCTGATCTATTTTAAGAAGTGTATGTGACGTAGATTGCGTCACACATTTCACACATTACAGAGCGATGTGTATGAGTAACTGAACTGGTAAGATATGACCTGTCTGGTTCTCCTCTGTCCGGGACTCACAGACTAGTTTCAATGCAGCAACAAATAAAGTTTCATGGAATAATTCTGATTTCTGCATAAAATTTGATATGAGTGACTGTGGGTCGTTGAGTAATTCTGGATTGATGGAGCTTCTTATTGATGCCGTAAAATGTTGTAAGCAGTGTGAAAAATATAAGGCTAAAATAAAATAAACAGATCAGATTTTCAAATCACAGAAACATGTTAGAATGAATCAGACATTAAACAGTTCACTGAGGAATTGATCAGTTTATATTCCATCTGTTTCAGTTTTCCTACGTCTAGTGTAGAACAACTAATGAACACGGAAAACATTAACAATATATATTTAAATCATTAAGCCACATTTGGCAGGTATTAGCATTGTTGGGGAAAGTTACTTTTAAAAGCAATGCATTACAATATTGCGTTACTCCCTAAAAAAGTAACTAATTATGCTACTTAGTAACTTTTTATGGAAAGTAATGTGTTATGTTACTTTTGCGTTACTTGTTAAATATGGGCAGAGCTTGACTGTTAGTTTTTTAATATAAGAAGTTTTATTTATAGCAAATATAAAGTACACTAAAAAAGTGAATAAACCTCAGGCTGAAGAAAAAGTACATTCACATCTGTAAAGAATACAGAAGAAAGTTCAATACTCTTCAGCAATAAAAAACAAAACAATGAAGCAATAGTTTTTGAAGTCATTTTTGCTTGTAAGTATGGTTGAACTGGATTATCAAAGGTCAGCAGCAAAGACATTGGTTAATTAAATGAGATGAGATACATTTATGTCATTTAATCACTGCAGGTTTGCACCATATTCATCCATATTCTATTCACACACCACACAATCCTCTGTATTTCTGTTTTCTCCCAACATGTCAGGTGTCAGTCAATAAAGAAAACAAAGTTACTAGTGTTACTAGTAACTCAGTTATATTACTCTAAAAGTAAAAAGTTACTTTTACTTTTAACGGTCTTCCCTCATGCACTATTAAACCTCTACAAATGATTCAGAAAGCAGCAGCCAGCTGGTCTTCAACGAGCCCAAAAGGGCCCATGTCACTCCTCTCTTCATCTCCCTGCACTGGATCCCAATTGCAGCTCGCCTCAAATTCAAGACACTGACGCTAGCATATGGAACAATCTCCGGCTCGGCCCCCGCTTACCTCCACTCACTGCTTCCACTCTACACTCCCTCCAGAACTCTGAGATCCACCAGTGAGCGACGCCTCATTGTACCATCACAAAGAGGCACAAAATCTCTTTCCAGAACATTCTCTTACACCGTTCCTGGCTGGTGGAATGATCTTCCCATCACTATCCGAAATGCCAACTCCCTTACAAACTTCAAACGGCTGCTGAAAACCCATCTCTTTCAACACTACTTGACATCATAAAAAAAAAAAATTCTCTTAACCCTATCCTTTCTTTCCCTTTCTAGCCTGCACTTATCTGAACATTGCCTGTTATACGGTATTATGAGCACTTCCTAAGTTGTTTTTTGCCTCTTTAGGACTAATTGCTTGCTGTTTTTCCCACCTGTAAGTCGCTTTGGATAAAAGCATCTGCTAAATGAATAAATGTAATGTAAATGTAATGCATTACTTTACTAGTTACTTGGAAAAATAATGTTATTACTTAACACTGTATTACTGTAATTATATTTGGCGTGAAATCACTGTAGTCATGATCTCAAGCAGATTTTAGCTTTATTTTTAAAAAAGCTTTTTAGCTTTTATTCATACCACAATTAAGGATGAATATCACTCAGTTTCCAGAGCAGCTTTAGGACTTTTTGATCACTGCCTGGTTCATCTTATACCAACTTACAGGCAAAAACTTAAATCTGCTAAACCTGCAGTAAAGACTGTAAAGAGATGGACCATCGAAACAGAGAGGACATTACAAGCCTGTTTCGACCTCACTGATTGGAGTGTTTTTGAAGCTGCCACCAACGATCTGGACGAGCTCACAGAGACTGAAACATCATATCAGTTTCTGTGAGGATTTATGCATCCCTACCAGGACTCATTTAAAATTCCACAATGACAAGCCATGGTTCACAGCTAAACTCAGACATCTTCGTCAGGCTAAAGAGGACGCCTTCAGGGAAATGGACAGAGTCTTGTACAACCAGGCCAGGAACACAATGAATAAGGAAATTAAAGCGGCTAAGAGGAGCTACACTAAAAAGCTGGAAGACCAGTTTATTTCCAACGACCCAGCTTCAGTGTGGAACAGTTTGAAAGCCATCACTAACTACAAGACACCATCCCCCAGCACTGAGGCCAATCAACAACTTGCTGAAGACCTGAATGAATTTGACTGCAGATTTGAAACTCCAGTCTAACACCCCACACCCACCCAGAACATCACTTCACTCAACTATTAACACCACCATCAAACCCCCTCTCCCCCATACCTGTCCTTCAGTTTAGTGAAGATGATGTGTGCCAGGCCTTCAGATGGAACAAAAGAAGAAAGGCACCAGGCCCAGACGGAGTGACTCCAGCCTGTCTGAAAACCTGTTCTGAACAGCTGGCCCCCATCTTCACACAGATCTTCAACAGATCTCTGGAGCTGTGCGATGTTCCTGTCTGCTTCCAATGCTCCACCACCATCCCCGTCCCTAAGAAACCCAGGATAACAGGACTTAATGACTACAGACCGGTGACACTAACATCTGTGGTCATGAAGTCTCTTGAGAGGTTGGTGTTGGATTATCTGAAGGACTTCACTGGACCCCTGCAGTTAGCTTACCGCGCAAACAGGTCTGTGGATGATGCAGTCAATACGGGACTGCATTATATCCTGCAACATCTGGACAAACCAGGGACCTACGTAAGTATCCTGTTTGTGGACTTCAGCTCTTCCTTTAACACCATCATCCCAACACTGCTGCAGACCAAATTAACCCAGCTCTCTGTCCCTAGCTCTGACAGAGAGGCAACAGCTTGTGAGAATGGGAAAAATCACATCCAGCACTGGCGCTCCTCAGGGCTGTGTTCTCTCCCCACTTCTCTTCTCCCTGTACATCAATGACTGCACCTCTAAAGACCCCTCTGTCAAGCTCCTGCAGTTTGCAGACGACACCACACTCATCTGCCTCATCCAGGACAGTGATGAGTCTGCTTACAGACAGGAGATTAAAGAGCTGTCTGTCTGGTGCAGTTTTAACAACCTGGAGCTCAACACGCTCAAAACAGTGGAGATGATTGTGGACTTCAGGAGGAACCCCCACTGCTCTCTCTTCACTCACCATCATGAACAGCACTGTGGCAGCAGTGGAGTCATTCAGCTTCCTGGGGACCATCATCTCCCAGGACCTGAAGTGGGACACTTATATCGACTCCATTGCCAAAAAGGCCCAGCAGAAGCTGTACTTCCTTCGCCAGCTGAAGAAGTTTAACCTGCCACAAGAGCTGCTGAAACAGTTCTACTCAGCCGTCATTGAGTCTGTCCTGTGTACCTCTATAACTGTTTGGTTTGGCTCAGCTACAAAAACAGACATTAGAAGACTACAGAGGACAGTTCGATCTGCTGAAAGTATTATTGGTGAACCCCTGCCCACCGTCCAAGAACTATACACATTCAGAGTGAGAAAAAGAACACAGAAAATCATTCGGGATCCCTCACATCCAAGCTTTGAACTTTTTGAACTGTTGCCATCTGGTCGGCGATACAGAGCACCAAATACCAGGACAGTCAAAAACAAGAACAGTTTCTTTCCCCAGGCAGTCTACCTCACGAACAGTCAATAGTTCTCCCACTGTGCAATAAAAAACATGTGCAATAACCAATGTTTATTTTCTATCACCCTACAGGATAATACATTCCTCATCTTAGTATCATTTTTAACCATAGTTTTTTTATACTATTTAATCCATAGCACAGATGTACATACAATCCATAGTTTATTTATTATTGTGTTTTTGATTTTTTTTTTATTCTTTGTTGTGTTGTTGTTGTCTCTGTGTACTGGTAGCGGTGACACCAAAACAAATTCCTTGTATGTGCAAGCATACTTGACAATAAAGCTCTTTCTGATTCTGATTAAATGGCAGAAACAGTAATACATCCTTCTCAATACAACATTAATTTAAGCAACAAATATTGTTCCATGGAGTATTATAGTTTTTAAGTTCATAATTCTCAAGTGACATAAAAAAACAGTCTTGTTAATATCGATCATAAGCGGCAAATTTCATATTAAAATCATTCAGTCAGAATGTAATAATCTGTATTAATATATATATATAATATGATGACAGACTTCTATCTGGCAAATGAAGAACCCCTCAAATTTTAAAAATGACTTTCATATGGTTTCAGTAATCAATAAGGTGTTAAAAGAAGGTTTGGTCATTTTATTTTTTAAATACAGCTACTTTGTTTGCATCATCATGTCATATGTTTAAGTGTTACATTTGTTGCAGATTGAATTTTATCATGAGGTGACTGAACCCCAAACATTGGCTGTGTGTGTGAATGAGTTAAATGCACAGCACAAATACTTGGCCACACGTCACGTCCTTCCTCTCTGAGTGAGCTCCCTCTGCTGGTTGAGTGCTGTCAGAGCAACTACATGATCACACGAGATGACAGTCATCTGCTTGTGATAATGACCATCACTTTCTCAATAATGCACTTTAAATGCTTTCACGGTCAAGGAGAATATCTCCTGACATTAGAATTTTTGAATTAAGTCACGCATGTAGTAGTGCTGATGTTCTCATCCTCTCTGGATTAATCAGCATCAGAATACAGATGGAGATATGAGGATTATTCGCTAATCTCACTGTCATCTGCCGATGGCCAGATGCTCTAATAACAGAAAAACACAGACTTTACGGTATAAATGGTAAAGATGTAGTTTGAGATAAAACTAGTTTATTGAACCCCAAACTGCGAAAACAGAACAATCACAGTGACAAGTGTTTTATGTGCAATAACTCTAAGTCTGTTGTGATAAATAAATATACACAATTGTCTGTAATACTTACACCAGCTGTAGAACTGAGTAAGAAGACTGCATTCACCTTTATTTGATTAGATTAACTTTACCAATTACCTAGTACTGTTGACGTTTAAAATACAATCTGAAGGTTTTTTCTGCTTTTAAACAAAAGCAAAATAAATGAGTAAACTCCTTATGGCTACTTCCTTCTGTTTCCACCGCCGTTAGCTAGAATCATCACTAGCCGCATGAAGATGTTGAGCGTGTCCATGTAGATGCCCATGCATCTGGAAGAGCAAGAGAACAGCGACGTTAACAGACGGCAGCGTACGTTGAAAGACTGAATTAAACAAAACACATTACAGATGCACAAGACCGACTCTTGGCTAGAATACAGTCATGTGAAAAAAAAAAAAAGTTAGCTTTCTCTTGCCCACTGAAAACACTTACGCATTAATGGGGTCATATTTCTGAACGCCGTAGAGAGGATGTGTCTCGGCCCGCTTAATTACTTTCTGTGTGTCATACAGCAGAAACATGCTGAACAGGACCAGACCCCCATAAACCGCCACTGAGTACAGGCCAGCCCCGAAAGCAGAGGTGGGGGGCAGAAACATGGAGCCTGCGGAGAGGAGAGATCAGATCAAACTCCTGTGAACTCACAGTTTAAATTAGATTAGACTGAGAGATGCTCTAACCCAGAGACGAGGCGAACACCACGCCGAAGCCCACGGCCAGCGGGCCGCCCATGTTCAGGAACTTCTCGCTCGGAGCACACATGGCCACCGTCGACAGACCACCCACGACCCCAGCGGTGTACCAGGCCGCTCGGACCATCAGCGGACCGCCCAGAAGAGTTAGCGGAGCGATAACGGCCCCCATCACACCTGCACATGAACCACAGAGGAGCGTTAGCAGTGAAAACTGACCCCGCAGCGCCCTCTGGAGGTCAGCTGAAGCACACTCAGTCTGTTCTGGAGCACTTTACCTGCGTGTAAAGCCCAGGCCAGGTGTTTCGGCAGAGGACTGTGTTCATACGAGATCGACCTCACCAGCATCCCCGCACCAATCATAGCAGCGAACGTGGCGCCAATAGCCTGCAGATCGTTAATAAGTCCCAATGTCACAACATTAAATGTGTTACAGTGAAATTAACCTTTAAGCTGGATCATTAGCATGCAATAGTATCAAGTCAAATCACCACTGTTTATATAATGCTTCTTACAATCCAGACTGTGTCCAAGCAGCTTTACAGTATTAAATAAGAAAATAGTATGTTGAAATAGTGCCTGTGCTATAATACAGTATATCATTATTAGCTGCCTTGCACTACGTTTTGCTTATTTGTTGTTATGAAGAATGTATGTGAAGTGTGATGAATACAAAGCAGCATGACCAGCTGCGTACCAGCCAGGAGCCCCTCATCATGAGTCCCATGAGCGCCGGCACTCTGCTGACCGCCACGGCCGAGAGCGCCGTCAGACCCACGCTGCCCGCGAAATACATATATGTAGAGTGAATCCTGTCCTTCACGTACTGAGGCCAGATCCTGTGAATCAAATCAATCACCTTTATTTCTGTAGCTCTTTTAACAATACAAATTGTGTCAAAGCACTGAACAGCATCAAACTGGAGAACAGAGCATCAGTAATATGAACACAGCTTCAGTCTGCATCAAGCACACAGTGACTTCCCACGAGCAGCTCTTACACAATATCTGTAATGTATTCAATCCTGCTCATTTGAGCTGATCTTAACAGGACTCTAAACAGTTTACAAAGCTCAAATGTTAAACTGAGAAGTAAATGAGATCAAAACGAACTGCTATGTAGTCATTCAGACATGATCAGATTACACCAGTTAAAACCAAGATAACTAAAACCGCTGATTTAAGGAGAAATTTGTTTTAACAATCTGATTCCTTTTGTGCTGTAGGCATAATCAGATCAGTCCTAGCCTTTATTTCATTTAAAGTGAATGTGAAGGTGACTCTTACACTGCTTTCTCGATGGCTCCTATCTCATTGGACATCCCAAGGCCGTAATAACACAAAGCTCCGAGTCCAACGGCAGCGCCTCCGGCGAGGACGATCCGGCCCATGCTGTCGACTGCAGAGGAGAGAATCACAAACATCAGCCATCTCTTCGAGAGCTGCCTTGGGCCATACATATAACTATGCTTTCAAGCTTTAGTTTAGAGATTTAAACATGCAATCGTTACATAATGTTCAGACCTGGCAATAACATGCATCTCTGGTGATCTGATCACCAGCACCAGATACAGCTGAGATCAGGGTCTAGAGCATTTAGGACAAGATTCATTTGGACCAAGTCAGAGGTTAAGACTGATATTGTCCCTCCACAATCCAAAGACACACGGAACAGGTGCGAGTCTGAGCATACATTGATTGTTTTTCCATCAAGATCATTGTTAAATGATGTGGATTAATTCTGTACAGCATTTCTAACCAGTAAGCAGAACTCTTGAACAGACACATGATGCAGCAGCATCTTTATAAAGGGACACAATAACAGAATTCACTTTTAATTGCGGTGTCTGTAGCAGGTTGGAACGCCGCTTCCTGAACTTGATCTTTGGCCCTCCGGCGGAATCCCAGTCGAGTCTTGGTGGAGTAACCCTGATCAAAAACAACGTGAAACACAACACATGATCAGAAGAGTTCACGTTCAGCTCTTCTCTGGCCAACAACAGCACGAGAGGTCAGGAACCTGCTGTGGTCTGATCTGGGGTGGACCGGACTTCATCAGGGCTGACCGCAGCCCCAGCACAGGGACTGACCGCAGGCATGACAGGCGTGTGACCAGCATCACTGACCGCTACTGAGTCCAGTCAGGAGAACATGGAAAACAGACAGAAGCTAGAGCTAATCATCATTCCTTCAGAACAGTAATACTTCCACATTCAGAGTGAATAAACAGCTAAACAAGACAAGAGGAAGATCACAGAAGAATTACAAACTCGAGAACAAGCAGAGGATGTTCAGTGCTATCCGTGTTTGCGTAAACATGAGCCCGGCGAATAATTTACACCGTGCGATTTGTAAAACATTATATTTCGAAGTAAAACTTACCAGTTGGTTTCTTATCTAATTTCACCTTTCAGATGCGTCTTCGCCAATGACGCAACAAACTGTAAACTCGTTCCTGAACGTTCCTGAAGTGACGTCACAGATCGGCGACAGACACGCAATGCACTATGGGTTTTGAAGTTTGGACCTCTTCATAGACATCTATGAGACAAGCGTTGTACATTCGTTAGCTTTTTTAAATAATTAAACTTTTATATATTATCAAGCTTTTAAATAATGCATGTCCCGTTTGTTTACTGTTTAAAATGTATTAATTACACAGGCCTACTATAATAACAAAACAGTTTAAGTATTATTACAATTAAGTAAAGTAGTGGTCTGGAACTGTTAAGATTGAACAATAGTAGCCTACATTGAAAAATGATTCATGAATTCTGAATATTGTTGCAAAATGGTCTTGGTCTTAATCGTATCGTTTCTGATAAACAAAGCAAACAACCAAATAATTCCAACATAATCTGCCAAGTAACTTGAACCCAGATTAATAGTTCAGATACAATTCAATATATAACACAATAATGAAACCTTTTTGAGCAAGTAGCCATGCTTTCTCCCACTATAAAAATGCTATTACAATATTTTTCCAAAAACATTCTATCATTCCATTCATGCCTCGAAACTATGAGGGAATTATTTTATTAACGAGGTTATTATTTCTACGGGAAAATGCAGATTTTATCGAGCTCTCATACACCTTTGCAATGTGTTGGTCCTCCTGTAATAAGACTTGTTGTTGTTGTTGTTGCTGGTGTTGTTTTGTAAGGACGGTGTTGTTTAGTAAGGACGGTGTTGTTTAGTAAGGACGGTGTTGTTAGTAAGGACGGTGTTGTTAGTAAGGGCGGTGTTGGTTAGTAAGGACGGTGTTGTTTAGTAAGGATGGTGTTGTTTTGTAAGGACGGTGTTGTTTAGTAAGGACGGTGTTGTTTTGTAAGGACGGTGTTGTTTAGTAAGGATGGTGTTGTTTTGTAAGGACGGTGTTGTTTAGTAAGGACGGTGTTGTTTTGTAAGGACGGTGTTGTTTAGTAAGGATGGTGTTGTTTTTTGTAAGGACGGTGTTGTTTAGTAAGGACGGTGTTGTTTAGTAAGGACGGTGTTGTTTAGTAAGGACGGTGTTGTTAGTAAGGACGGTGTTGTTAGTAAGGGCGGTGTTGGTTAGTAAGGACGGTGTTGTTTAGTAAGGATGGTGTTGTTTTGTAAGGACGGTGTTGTTTAGTAAGG
>JAUMHI010000178.1:0-25861 GCA_032359435.1 Enteromius unitaeniatus | reverse complement strand
TCAATTTGTACAGACTACAAGCTTATAAATATACTCAATCTGTAATTTATCCTGTGAAGTACCCTCTGCTTTATTTTTTTTATTTATTTATTTTTCTCTTCTCTTTCCTTCTATTCTGTGCCTTTTGATTACTCTCTTCTATTTTACATGTGATATTTTTTTTTATATTTTTTTTTGTATAGGCTTTGAGTGTGTTGTTTAGTCGGACTGTTTACGAATAAAGTGGGCGTTATCAATGCTTATAGAAATAAATAATGATTAATACATTGTGTAATCTTATGTAAAAGGTTATTACGTAAACGTTTAAACTTCACAAACAATATTAAGATGATTCTGATTTAAATGACAATTACAAATTATAATTATTTATTACCGATAAGCCTGTCGGGCTTTATTCTAGCTGTGTTATCCTTTACATAAAAAAAGTAAAATATTTTTTTTATGCCAAAAATGATTCATAATGTGTTTTTTTTATTATTGCATAAAATTATTATTATAGTGAATATATTAAAACCTAGGCAAATTTTTGATTAGTAATTTTTCTCTGTATTTTTTTTTTTTTTGCACCCTCAGATTCCAGATATTCAAATGGCCAATTTCAGGCCAAATATTGTCAATAAAATTGTCAACAAACCATACATTAAAATTATTTATTCAGCTTTCAGATGATTTATAAATCTCAATTTGAAAAAACTGACTCTTATGACCGGTCTTGTGGTCTATGGTCACATATTTCCATTAGGATGTACAATTTTTCACTAAATAAGTGTGAGTGGTAGCCCTGGTGATGATGCTACAAACAGATACACATCTCTAAACACCTCACTGAAGCACGGAGGACTAGTCATCACAACAGAGGTGACTGAATATGAGGGTGTGTTGCTGTTCTACTCAGAACATCATATTGTTGTAATGAGCAATCCACTGGAGGCAAGATGTGATGAAACCAAGTGGAGCTTTATAAAAATACAAACATCCAAACGAAAGAAAGACTTAACTTGGCATGAACAGAAACACAAACTCACCAACAGCAGGTTACACAAATTAAGACATTTATATCAAACAATGCTGGTAACATGACAAGAACCAACCAATGAAGGACAGGACACATGACTCAAAGGAATCTCAAAATATGACTGTGGCCAAAATGCAAAGTAAAAGACATGAAGACAATGAACAAGAATAAAAAAAATACATTATATGTCTGATGAACCTTCTGTCAGTCCTGTTTCAGTCTATGAGGCTGATTTTGAACCATATCTCTGTCCAGTTTTAACTTATGTTACCAACTTATTTTTTGAATTATCAGCATTTCTAGTTCTCAGTAATGCTCTTGATTTGAAGCTAGCTGTGTGTACTGCTTCAACAAATGAGCCTGGGAATTGTCAGTTTAGCGTTAATCGCTGAAATGTCTACCAGTCAATGCACCCGATTTTTAATAGTCTTGTGTAGTTAAAAAAACACCAGTGAGTGCTCTGACCTTATTCTGTAAATGTTTTAACTGAGATCCTATTCTTATTCTTTTTATGGGTTTTATGCATTGTAATGCACGTTTGTCTGTGTCTCAGGAGATATTGATTAATTAAAAAAACAAACAAACAAACGAGTGTTCAGTTTGTTATAGATGTGTTACTAATGTTATGTGAATAAAATCAGCCAAACTCAACCACTGAGAGAACTGTCCTTCTCTTATACCCCTTCAGGAAAAGCAGGTACGTGACTGACACAAATATGTTTTGCGTTCTGTGCAACAACCGGTTTGACAAGTTTTCAAGAAAACAACGCACATCTCTTTTGGATTGCGCAGTGGAAGAGGGGCTGCCCATCAAGAACAGCCTTATATATAGACTTCAAATAGAGTTATATCTCTTCAAATACAGAAAAACAGCTGGATTTTTTCACATAGTCAGTGAAAAGGTAAGAATCATTTTACATTAAACTGGAAAAATTATTAAGTTTAACTTTTTAAAACTAACAATTAAAAAAATTATTCTATGTCATTCACAATTGATAGCAAGAAACGTGAGGAAACAAAAGAACAAAGATATGGGGATCAGAGAAGCATCACATTCCTCCAGACAGTCTAATATACTGATAAGACAGGAGAGCATTGATATTAGACCAAATTGTGAGTATATTAGGATGTTGTAATACAATACAACAATTCACACTATGACTATTTGAATGAAAAAAACCCTATTTGGTGTAATGTTAATAATCCAAGATATGATGGCATGTTCATTACTACTTACTTTCGTGTACTAGATTGATCTGAGCAGATCAGGACCCATATTCACAAAAGACTTTAAAGGACCATGCCAATATTTAAATAGTCTAATTTTCCAACTGCCCTAGAGTTAAACAGTTAAGTTTTACCATTTTTGAATCTATTCAGCTAATCTCCATGTTTGGCGGTAGCAGTTTGGCACGTCCTGATTTTGAGTTCGACGAGTCCTAGGTGAACATATTCAGTTGACCCAGGAGCAACATTTTGCCTTGACCATATCTCTACATCTAAACCTAACCTTACCCATGAGTAATTCCTAATATCAGAATTAATGACAGATGACTGACACAAGCACCGAACACTGACTGTAAGCCTAAACTTCACAAAACTATAAACTGGTTCTTCAAATCTAGAAACAAGTCGAACGAGCACTTTTAGCAGTACTTAGATCATTGAATCTGATTACACCATTAGCATCTGACTCAAAAATGACCAAAGAGTTTTGATAATTTTCCTATTTAAAACCTGAATGAAAAGTTGCAATTTTCTAGGCCATTATGGCTATACATAACATATACATACACTCATTCCGGCAACAAACTTTGCTTTTTGTACGGAAAAAGCAATTTAATAAATGCAGTTATAAACTCATTTTTTGTATGGAAAATGAGGCTGTTGCAGCTATCTGCCTCAAATTATATACATTTTAGAAAGATTTGACAATAACAAACTTTTAAAAAGGTACCACTTTTAGGGTTTGGAGCTTATCCCAACTCCAAATTTCCCTTTGATTATATCCTTTTTATTAACCAGCTGGACAAGACGTAACAGCTGTTCTTGCATCCAATTTGCTTTTCTTTTGTTGCTTTTCATTTGCGTGTCATCAGCCATGATTATTCTACTCCGTTAATTAAGAGGATTTTATATGCATATTCACTTTTTTTTTTTTTAGGAAAAGTACACAGGGTGACAATTACCCGAACATATACATATATATTATATTGCTAGTGACACTTAGCCTGTATTTTAAATGGATAGTTCACCTAAAAATGAAAATTCTGTCATCAATTACTCACCCTCATGTCGTTCCAAACCCATAAGACCTTCATCTTCAGAACACAAATTAAGATATTCTTGATGATATCAGAGTCGTCTGACCCTCCAGCAACACAACTGAAAAAAAAGTCCATGTGACATCACATGTGACTTGAGTTTGCAAAAATGTCAGTCCACTGTATAAACCTTGTATAAAAAGAATGTATTAATTGTATTGTTTCAGTTTCTCGTGATTCTGGTGGTATAGAACAGTGTCAGCCTGACATATCTGAAGAGTGCCACGAAAGGTGAGATATAATGTGATGATATCTCTTGCTATTGATTATGTCAGTTTTAGGTCCTGAGTATTGGCTGTAGATGAATGTTTGTAGTAAACTCTTTTCTACTCAAAGAATGAGAATTTGACTGCAGTGATGTCATCAGAACTGCTCTCTCTGTTGGGCAACCTGAAAAAATTTAATGGTTCTAAAATAAAATTGAGAAACCTCCAGAATGAAATTAGGCCACTGAACAGCTTTCTCTAGTCGATTTATGGGATCAGTTTTCATTTTCTTTACAGACACTCAGACATACTGCAACAGGAGAGGAGCACCTAAAGAATCCTTGAGATAGAGTTTGATCTTTGAGGAGATCAATTTACTTTAAATACTTCTCACTGCACTGTCTATAATTCTCTTTACACATAATATTTCTCACAGAATGACTGGGAGAGACTTCAGATGTGTGTTTTATGTGAATACCATAAATCAGTTGTTTTAAAGCACCTCAGAGGATGATGCTTCAGATAACATCCTTTCTAAACATATCACTGAAACACAGTAAGAGTTAGTTTTTAGGAATCGTAAAAATCTCTCAATAACTGCATTGCTTGACTCTGCTGCTGTCAGACTTTGTGTTTAGTTGCCCTGTGTTTTGCTCCCCATGTGTCCACCTTGCCCTTATTTGGATGTTCCTGTCTGTCGTTTAGTTTATTTGTGTTCATTAGTTCCCAGCTGTGTTCCCCATGTGCTTTGAGTTCTACCCTCATCAGTGTTTGGATTTAAGTGTGTGTTTGAATCCCCCAGAGTCGATCCTCGTGAGTCAAACCCTATGTTTCCTGTACCCTGTTTGAATCTTGAAAAGTAAAATAATAAGATTCTGCAGCTCTGTGCCTCGTGTGCTCCCTGTTCTAGTGCAAGAGCGTGAAGAGTGCACTGTATGCTGTTATTTATTTGAATAAATGTGGTGATTTGTAGTTTCATATTTTCTATTTCATACTCCTTTACAATACATAGATGGATGACTAATGGGCAGTAATGCATTACATTTAATCAGACTGCAAAAATCAGTAACCATTATATTTTAAGTGCTTCATATGCATCAATCCTTCATATTTTACACCATGTAAATACAAATTGTGATCCACTCATTTGTTTGTGGCAAAAGCATCATGCATTAGATAATAACCTTTTCATGACAAAAAAAGTGTATATATTATAAGCTACGTTACCAAACACTGTTGATGCAGTAGTTCTAGGCTTATTTAATCAGAGCAACAATATTTAAAGTGTTTCTCTTTTTCATTTTATTTTATATAACGATTACAAAATTCCTCTTAATTTACCAACCCAATTTAACATAAATCATTTAGCAATTATATGTAAATCTTCACTTTTGGTATAGCCTATTATTATGCTGTAGTAAGTTCACTAGTTCATATTTTTAAAGATTGTTTTGATTATTTGGGGCAATGAGCAGTGTTGCTCTGCAGGCCTTTGAGGGGAAAAAAGGTAAAAAGCACAAAAATAACTATTATGACATTTCCTTATTACAACAACAGAGCAATCTAAATATATTTTACCTGTCACTTAACCAATGGGCATTATCCACCTTTTTCCTGAAGTAAAAACTGGTGCCAAATTCTATGAGTATAGCTTCCGGTCTCATCCGCGTCCAGCTATTTTTAGGTGTGCAAATTAAAACAGTTGGTTTTGCTGCTTTATATTGAACACTGGTGTGTCTTATGTTATTTTAATGTATCTTAATTATGAACACACTGGTTTGTAGTGCAAACAGTTTTACCGTTTACTGCCTTTACCCAAAGGCTCGCTACCACATTCTGGAAAAAGGTGAATAATAGCAGTGTAAAGGCGGCACTGGCTTAGAAAGCACACCTGGGGTGAATATAGCTGTTAAATGTTTTGAATACTCAGTGAAGTTCACTTAGCAGTGCTCAATCTGTCTCCTTCATGCTACAGTAAAGCTTTTATGATCTGATGCGACACTCCCGTCTAGTGATGCATTATCGCAATGACATAATTGATATGATCTCAGTGAAAGTAAATTAAACAAAGAGCAGCAAACCTTGGCCTTATGCATGGCCTCATCTGCTGTACTGTCAAATGGTTTTACATTTAGACTCTCATTGAACTCATTTATAAATCTTATGAAATATACTTTTTTTCAGTTCACCAAAATTTGTGCCGTTTTTGTTGGTGTTCTGCTTGTTAACAGAATTAATTATATTACATAGTGTAAACAAGTGTTGAACCTGAAGATTGACAGCTGTTTAAACACTAGGGGGCACTGTAATACACAGGCCGTTTTTGTAATCTTAATTTTTCCTTATTACGTGGCCACTGAGCCATAAAACATTTTTCCTCAATTTGTCAAAAACAAATGCATGTTTTAATAATTAGTACAGTACGCTTTGGGACATAATATTCTTAATGCCAGATTTAGTTTTTCCCTTTAATAAAGTAATAAATATCTCTACTATGTGAGGGAAATGTAGTCATGCAGGAAAAAGACAGATAAGTGAAATAACATTAAACAGTTTATTAAAAAAAAAGTTCTCAAGTCATTCAAATGTGACCAAGTCAAGTCACCTGAACTCTGATCCTTCTCTCTGGAAATTCTTTTTATTGTGGGACTTTGCTTAATCTGTGCCTGGGAAACCAGCTCTCCTGGTGCTTTTAAGGTCACTGCGTTTCAGGACACTCATTTAGAGACAAGCACAGAGTTGTTTCTTCTGGTGATGTTTGTAGGTTCAGCTCTAGATCGTGCATGGGCCGCTCTCCTGTTCCTGCTGAACTGAGCCAGTACATCAATACAACTGATATCAGCTCAGAAGGCACCGGAGCTCAGGTCCTGATCAGACACACAACTCATCTCACATTTCAAACAGAAAAAGTTAGAAAGCCAACTTTTAAGTTTTCAGGATTGTGATTTCATGACGCAATTTATTACTACACATTAAATCATAATTTACATTTTTAAAACTGATGGTTAATGCTAAAGAACACCAAATACAGTATTTTGCAATTCTATTTAGAAACACTAGTGGTGATGAAATTGCATGCTTTACCTTTAAGAATGATCATCTGCTTTGAATAAGAGATTTTCTCACACAAAGATAGCTTCAGCCACAGTCACATGGGAGCCGTTTCAGCTTTGGCACATTTCTCTGTTTTTAAGCAAGAATTATCATTACACATGTGTGTTCGATTATGATATTGAACAATTTTCATCTTCAATTTAGATATGTTTGTTAGTCATTATGTTTGGCTGATGCTAATATATCCTTGTTATCATATTGAAAAACAGTCTGAGAGAATTCTGCATGACTTTTTGTGAGAGATAGAAGGGCACATGTTTAATGACGTTTTTCGTGCAGAACCATAAATTATTCAATATTTCGTTTTGATTGAGGAGCAAGCTCATAATCTCATTTGATTCCATGTATTCAAACTACATGAATGCACAACATTGCACTTTTGCTTACTTCAGTGTACAAAACATTGATTTCCGATCTTTCATAAGCAGTTGTGATATACTAAGAATTAAAAAGCGGACAAGAAGACGATTTTTGCTCTATTCATCATGATTTGGATTCTAGTAGACTACATTTCAAGGACTTAATTTTTGGTCACCATATACTTTTTAAAATGGGCAGCATGAGCATTTTTGAAAGTATCTCCTTTTGCCTTCCACACAATGTCCTTTTTTAACTAACACAATAAAAACATGAAAACAAAACAAATCTGAATTAAAAAAGAAAATACATATCAGTGTGGTACATATACAGGACAAAGACTTTCCAGAAGAAAAGCTGCAGTTTCTTTTCAGGTGAAGAACTTAGCCACTGTGAACAAAAAAAAGCAAACTGTGCACGTTCACCAATCAGCTAAGCTCTGCACCCGCTCAGAACCACGTCTCAAATGCACTTGTTTTTCTTTCGAGTAAAAACACCTGAATGGAGTTCCCCTGTCTCATTCTGCCATATCGTGTGCTCTTTCCCCCTTCATTTCCTCCACTTTTTCTCCTGTGGGTAAGGCCATGGCAGTGTGGTAATCCCTGGCAATGTGATTTTTCACTACAGTCACAAATCAGCATGCCAGGAACCCACACAGCCACAACAAGCCCCAGCTCCTGCTTCTCCCACGCTTGGCTTAGCTCTAGGTATTTCCCTAATTATCCACTACACCCAGATAAGAAACTTGATGCCGTTTTCTCTCTAAAAAGGCAAGAAAGATAAGGGTTTTAAACTGAACAGTTAACATCACTTATTGCATCCAGTAAGATTAATTGGCAGCCTCTGTGAAGCAGATGTGAAGAAGAGGTGAGAAAATGATGAGAATCTAAAAAACAAAGATGCAAAATATACTACAGTAAGCCAGAGTATAGTGATGTTCTCTGATGGTTTTGTATTTTTGCATGCACATTAAGAATACCACAGATTAACCATGTCAGGATCATTGCTATTTTGTAACAAGTGGCATGTATACAAGCAATCTGAATCATTTCCAGGCTGATTAGGTTTCAGGGTTTAGTACGCAACCCTTGATTTCTGCATTTACTTGCCACCCAAGTAGAGTGAACTTGATGAAGTCATTTTAAGAAATCATTAGTCATGTGTAATCATGTGAAAAAGTTAAAACGCTTTTGAAGGATGTTTTATGAAAGCCCATTTCCTATGACGTCCTCCATTTGGCTTTTCTCTCTATCTGATGCTTCTCATATCGCTAAATGAAGTCATTTGCTTTACAATATGAGGGGAAGGAAGTGTAAAGGGTGCCTGCCACATGAAACAAAGTTGGGTTGTGCATCAAATCTGATGTGGATCTGCATCAAATTCTTAATGAAGAATAAAGTACCGTCTGGAGTGAAGTGGAATCCATAAGCCTCACAAACTCCAGAGGACTGTAATCCTCCGGTCTTCGTTCGTACAAATTTTACGAGGTGGCTAATTCGTATGAATTTGTACGAATGACCTAATCCTAACCCCTCCCCTAAACCTACCCGTCACAGGGTTTTAGACAAATCGTACCAAACTGTACGAGTGAGGTAGTACGAATTTGGCACCTCGTATAACGGATCATGAGACTGTTGCCCTCGCTCTTCTGAAATGTCCAGAGATCCATGCCAGAAGGATAGTCGTGGTTATAGTCCAGTCAGGTTAT
This sequence comes from Enteromius unitaeniatus, assembly GCA_032359435.1. Lineage (NCBI taxonomy): Eukaryota > Metazoa > Chordata > Actinopteri > Cypriniformes > Cyprinidae > Enteromius > Enteromius unitaeniatus. The sequence continues at coordinate 17,137 of JAUMHI010000178.1, read as the reverse complement.
AGGCTACAAAACAAAATATATATATATATATATATATATATATATCAATTAGAAAATGAATGTCAAATTCAAATCAGAAAATAAAAATGGATCAGTGTTGAGGGTAACACAAGTTACATAATCAGGTTACTTTTGTCAAGCATTAGCAGTCATGCATTACTTTCCATAAAAGTTACACAATTTGTTACTTTTTTTATGGAGTAACACAGTATTGTAATGCATTACTTTTAAAAGTAACACTGGTAATAATAATCAAAACTTTTGATTTTTATATTGTTTATACTGCCCTTTGTGCATTTCCCCATCAAAAAAAAATAAAAAACAAACTAGTAAAAGCAATAGAACAGTGAATATTATCAAATAAAATGGAAAAATAAATAATCTAATTCTATTTTCTCAATTTGTATGAATATGTATTGCTAAAAACCCTAAATGTATTGCACCCTAAATCTGCAACCTTGGTACTTACAAGAAACAAAAAAATATTGCTATCCATGCTATTTTTTGCTGAATTGGTGGATATTTATATTCAAAATAGATTAAATAGATTAATAGATAAAATAGATTGTTATTTATGATTTATTATATGCAACAATTTTCATATATTAGCCAATACAATCTCATGGTAATCATATTTATTTTACATGCTGGCAAATTGGTTGCTAAATCATTTGTTTGTATGATGGCATGCATGTGTTTTCATTAGTGCCGGGCAATGATTAATCGTGATTAATTGCATCCAAAATAATATTTTTATATGTCATATTATATATGTCTACTGTGTATGTTCATTATATATATATATATATATATAAAAACACAAATACAGTATACGTTTTAAAAGTATTTCATGCAAATGTTTACTCTCTTGTTTCTTGGCTCTGGACAGATATCGGGGCAGTGTGCTTTGAGTGCGGTCCAGATTGTATTTTTGAGGACATGACCTGTGGGCTTTGTTTGATAAGAATCTGTAATACAGTAATAATATCATTATTGTGTCTGGAGCGGCCCCTGATTACAGAAACTAATCAAATGCTGCTTCCGTTCCACTTTGTGCAGCGTAATGTGGGTTTGAGTGAAGAAACGGCCTTCTGTCCTCAGCAGAATAGCAGGAATATTACATTACGTGATACACTGTGCATGCTCTTCCGCATCATTAGTAATATTATTACTGATAGCTTTCTGTATAGTAGCTTTACCTGAGACACATTTAGACTCCGTGGGACCCTGTCTTTAGTAGCACGGGTATATTTTTGTACCGATAGCCAAACATTATACGGGTTGAAATGATTTATTGTTCTTTTGTGCCAAAAATAGAATCTTATAAGATCAAGATAAGATATTTTGTAAATTTCCTACTGTAAAAATATACAAAACTTATTTTTATTAGTAATATGCATTGCTTAGAACCTTATTTGGACCATTTCAAAGGCGATTTCCTCAATATTAGATTTTTCTTGCACCCACAGATTCCAGATTTTGAAATAGTTGTATCTCGGCCAAATATTCTTTCAGATGTCTATACATCTCGAAATTATGGGTATGAGAGTTTAAAGTAGAAGGGTTTTTCCAACACAATCCCATGGCAATTAGCTAACTTAGTTAACCTTTTAAAAGAAGAAAAAAAAATACATATATATATGTGTGTGTGTATTAGTGGTGGGCCGACAGGAATAAGATGCTTGTCTATAGCCTCCTGCTGTACAAGCCGCGGTTCAACTGTATAAAAATATTTTGGTATATAAACTTCACTGTTTACAGCATATATTGAAAATATATTTTGGTCAAAAAATAGTGATGGTTAACCTCAACTACACATTTAACCTCCAAGCAAACATCGTACAATTATTTAGAAAAAATAATATCAGGCAAGGCTAATAACAGCAATTGAAGTTGCAAATCAGAGCGTGATGTCCCCATGCAGTTCCAGCTGTGTTGTAATGTTTTTTTGTTTTAACACTGGTTACTCTTTACCTCATATTTTGTTTAGCTGTGCAATGTGATGCAAGAGAATTGCTTTAATGTGGGATGATTTATGAGCAATTGCATTACAGACTATTTTCGGTTGTCAGTCACCATGAATTTATGAAACTGTATAGTCATGTGAAAGCAGTCTGCCAATTTGACTTTTTTGCACTAACCACAAATTTGAAGAGAAAGGTTTAGGTCCTGGAGGAAAGTCTTATTGCTCAAATGTTGCTCAGTTAAGTATCAGTTGTAACTAAAACAGCAACAAATAAAACAATTGTTGATAAACTAGAAGCTTATAAATACATAAAAAGATTTTTTTTTACATATTTGAGTTCACATTGAAAAAGCCTTGCAGACTTTGGCATTTTATAAAAATTCTTACATATAGAAAATGAAAAAAATCTCATTATAGTTTTTGAATTGTGTTGAACAAAACTGCATCTTTAATTTCAACAATTTATCAATATAAATGTAAACCTTTTCCTCACTCAAACTATACAAAATAAATAGTGTATGATTTTCAAATGTATAAATTTCACAAATAATTACAACGAAAAGGCAATTTACTGCCCCTGATTCCTATTTTGGTTTTGAGCTACCCAGTCTCAGTACACGTGTATTTCGTTATTTTCGTAAGTCCAGCTCGTTTTTTAAACTAAGATGCGTCCAAACCCCTCCAGTGATTGGTCGATTTTATTTAAAGCCGTGTTTGTAAACCTTTAATGCCCTGAAAGCGGCACCTAGTGGTGAAGAATGAATCAGCATTTTCATTCTGACCAACTTTAGAAGACTTACAAGTATATAATAATATGCTAATGCTATGCGGGAATATGCTAATGTTTCATGTTGACATCAACAAGAAACGACTCCGGATTGGTTTTCAAAATGACTCGTTTCAATGATTCACAGTTGACTCTTTCTTTTGAGAGGCAATAGCTTTATACACAGAGCACTTTCAGATTTAAAACTCTGGAGTATTTTTTCACTTAGAGATGAGTTACACACTGCATGATCAAAAATCCATAATAGGGGTAAAGTAGCCTATTAATAAACTAAAGTCTTTTTACATAATATATATGTGTCTGTATGAATGTACATGTATTTTGTTTATGTAAATTCAAACACATGCATGTAAATATTTAAGAAGAATATTTTGTTTACATATATGAATATATTAATCATTAAATATTTTCAAGATATATATATATATATATATATATATATATTGTATTTGTGTGTTTATATGTATATTTATGTGTACTGTCTTTATTTATTAATATTATTTATTAAAATAGCAAACAGAATAAAATACAGAAATCACTAGAGATCAGTGATTCTCCATCCAGGAGAATCTATTGATAGTTCATACATGCTTTTGAATATAAGAGACACAAACTGGGTAGCTCATGACCTCCAAACCTGATCCTTTGTTTCACTGCTGTTTTTCTGCCTTTCAGTGGCCCTCACCGAGGGTTTTTCTGATGGCCTGTCCTGGGAATTAACGACTGCTAATGAACAAGGGGGGCCAAGGCCAAAGCAAAGTGGTAGGAAATGATCTGAGAAATTACAGTTCCTGTCTCTCTTAGCCTCCATTACCAGCGTGAACGTGCACCCTGTGCACTCTCGGTACAAGGAAACAACACTGATCCTCCCCCATCAATCCCAGTCATCCTGAACACACACCAGCCCAGACCCCTCACTCAACCCCGTGCTAACCTTATCATGTGAGAGAGCTGAGATTAGAGGACTTGGCCCCTCGTTCAAAGCAGAAAAACAACATTGCCTATCTGGCCACGAGTCAAGCGCGCTAGTTTAAATTAGAGCGCTGCCTTTCACACTTGACATTTAGTGTGGCACAGTATATCTTCACCTTATTTCCAGCTCGCCCCTTCCTGAAAGCCCACACCCCCCTGAGTCTTATTAACACACACAGGCTGTGTTTCGTTTGGACTGGATTACTCATTAGACTGCTTAAATCAGCATGACTTCAGTAATGGTTTTATGTTCTCTAAGAGGTAGGTAAAGACATCTTTACAGTTATACTGTTGGTGGGATGCCCCCCGTGCGTCTTTAAAGGGTGTGGTCCAGCCCTGGTCAACATCTCAACTCACATTAGAGAAGGAAAAGAAAAGGTGTTTTTCCTTACAGCTGAGATTCATTTCAAATGTTTGATTTCTAGATGCTGGTGTTTGTGAAAAAGAAGTGTAGTGAATGTGCACTTGTAGTGTACTTAAAAGAATCATGCATCAATTAAATAAAACGCAATTTACGTGTATTTAAAGAGAGCATACTATTGTGACTAAAAACGGCTCTTTGTACTAATGCCAAATTTTATATAAAATGAATATGTTTTGATAATTTTATTGGTAGAACTTTATTTTAAAGTCCTGTTCCTCATGTACATGCTATGTACTTATTGTAGTAATTAAATTAACTAGGTAATAACCCCACCACCACATGTAGTAACCTTATATTCCTAGTACTTTCTTGGGTAAGTACACTGTAAGTATATGTACTGTAAAATAAAATGCGATCATTTTATCTCGTTTTAAAGAAGTACACTTATTTTGATGCGTTGAATAAAATGCTTAAGCACATGTAAAGTACTTAATTATATTTTAACTGTAGTCTATTATTCAGTATGATATTACATATTTTAAAGCGAAACTTGCAACGTCATCATTAAAAAGTAAAATGAAAGATATATTTAAGTGCATGATGTTCAAGTTTCATTTGAAATGACTTAACAAGGTTTACTTTAAATCAGTTCAGCTAACTGCATTTGATATCAGTTAAAACTATCATGCAATTTAACTTAATTTACAATTACCTTGCAATTAAGGGTGTGAAAGCATTAAAATCACATGATCTTTTATTATGTTTGTAAAAAAAATCAATTAATTAAATCAAAGTTTCCTTAAAGGCACATGGTAACCATCTGCCACCATGAGTATAGTTATACAAACAATTTTGAGGAAATGATGTATAGTTTATATCACACTGAAATGGTAGATGCTTATAATACGATTTAGAAATACTGTACATTAAAATACCAGACATTAAAAGGATTAAGAATATGCCATAAATTGCCAAAGAAAATATTCTTTCATAGGTTAGAAGACATTTATCATCAATTTGGACTTTAATGTCCCTCTTGAAATTCCTTATGTGAAATAAAAATGACACAAATTAAATAATTGTAAACATAAAGTGAAGTTAAATGCATTTCATATAGGTCAAATTGTTTAAGTTCATATTTGACTGCAGACTATTGGTATCTTGAGCACATTTTGAGATACTTTACTAAAATCCTTGATGGCTTTTTTCCCTCAGGAGAGAAATATTAGAAGAAAACATATCAGTTTGCTCTCGATACCATTTCTAACAAGCAGCTAACTTAACAGTTTGCCATTTTACTTTCCTCTGATATGTAACTGAGTACTAGACTCATAAAAACAGGAATCCTTACCCTTTTATTGTGTCTTTCAGCTTCTCCGGGATCAAAGCAGAACAGACTGCTTAACAGAGACAAACAAGAAGAGTGGATCGTAGAATCCGAAGGAAACTCCCCACTGTTTATCCCTGACTGGCTCGGCCAGTCTTCAACATCATCCCTTCATACCGCTCATTATAGCCTCAGCCCACTCCGGTTACACAGAGGCACTCCAGCATCCAGCAGTGTGTGTGTGTGTGTGTGCTGCAGGAAACTGGCAGTAATCCTGTAAAAAGTTCCTTAACTCTGAGCCTTACTGTAATCAAATGTGGTGGTTAGAAGAGGAGCTCATAAAGGAGAACATGAGCTTTACTCATCTTTGCTGCCAGTCCCAGCCTTTTGTCTGCTGGATGCCAAGCATTGCTGCTCTCTCTCCCAAGGTTAAAGTTAGAAATTTAAACAAATACCTAATCTGACGTAATAACTTTGGTGTGCAACTCGTTCGGCACCATGCATGCAACAGATACATCATGCAACATGTTGACAAAAAGTGTGCTATTAAGTTTCCAAGTGATTTTACAAAATAGGTCTGTATATGATAGCTTTAGCTTGGAGGAGAGACAAGCATATCATAAAGACTTGGAGCAGTAAGTAACCATCAATTATTACCTTATAAAGCACTCAGAACTGCATAGCAACACCCTGGGAACCATCTGAAATGCTTAAAGACCTCCAGAAAGCTTCAGAATTGGTGTTGTTGTACTGTAGTAGTCCAGAGTGTGACAAAAAACTAGCAGGAGCCTGAAGCCTAATCATGTGTGTAATGTGTAACCTGAGCACTTCTGCCTTCACCAACTCGTCTTATCCGTGCTTTTATGTAGTCATTGTGCGGATCTTAATCCTGCACACAAAGAGTAATAAGAGCTTTGGACACACAGTAACATCATATCCTGTTGTGTTGGGAGAATGCTCTGACTGAGGATTCATTACACGTTCTGCCTCCGAGCTCAGTTCATCACCTGAATACAGTGGATCACAATAGAGCCAGTGTATGGGTATTTCACAAATATCACCGAGCGTGTACAGCACTATCATAGGGTGCTATGAATGCCTGCCAGTGTTACCTCTTCTCAACAAACTGGAAAATCTGAAGTGTCATTCATACGTAGCACAAACTGTAAAGGATGAGTTGAGTTGTAAATATCACCACAATTTCACATCTGGGTCAATAAATAAAAAACTGTAGTTTAAAATAAATCTGATATTTTGTTTTTCATGTAGGTTTTGTATGGTTTTCAAAATAATTCAGCAAAAATAATATATGTATTTATTTATTTATTAAACGTAATAAAATTATTAATATCATTGTTATGCTAAAGTATCATTACGTACACGGGTATAAAACTGTTTAGTTTAAAATGTATATATATACTAGTTATTTTATAGTTTTAAATTTAAATAAATATATTTTACAAATATCATGATTATGAATATATAAATAACCACAATTGACAATAACACAAGAATGATAATAAAATACTACGTCAAACTACTTATTTAAGCTCATTCAGAAATGAAAAACATTTTGATGATAGAAGAGCTGTAAGACACATATATACTGTATATATATGTTGCCTTTGTGTGTAACCTATTTTTAAATAATCTGGAGGGAAAAATGAGTATCGTGCAATGTTTGTAATGAAAACTGACACTTCTAGCTGTACAACCTGTACATTTTACACATTGTTGTGTTATGAAATGATTCACAGTGCAATTTGTAATTCAAGGCACTGATAAAATGTTCACTTTAGCATGCATTACAGTAATCATCTAAAAAGAGTTTTCTCTTTTAAGTCAACTACCTTTAAATAGGTTACAGCTAAAGTTGTTGACATGCTTAGCCTAGCTAAACCATAACAACACATTCGCTTTAATGCCACACACGTTTGAAGGAAACTCTTTCGCCCCCTTGAGTACTGGAGTTTGTTACCTCCACAGTGTTAAAGCTTCACAAATACGTTTGTAATTGAACATAAGAACATGCATGTGCATTAGAAGGAAACGATAAATGATTCTTACCACTCCTTTGCCAAACCACATTAAAATTCAAAAGCTGATTTAATAAAAAATCCAGAAATCCACCATGAATAAGGAAAACCTTGACCTAGTGACTTAATCAGATAAGAGAATGGTGAATGGGGCGCCTGACGCCTCCGTGGCGTCCTCTAAATTGGGCTTTATGAGTTTGCATTGTGCTGTTTGTGCATTAATCTAACCCCACAACAATTCAATGAGCGATTGAAAGTGACACAATGCGTCTCATTCAGCACCCTCTCCCTGTGTGGGAAGTGCTGGCTCTCTCTCTCTCTCTAACTGTCCTGAGCGAGTACCAGGCAAATACATCCTTTCAGTATTTATACCATTGCATCAAACATTCATTGTTATTTCAGTTACTTTTGTACACAAGATGTTAGTCACGCACGAAAATTTTATCGCCGTTGTTTAGAAAGTCAAAGTTTGATGAGTAAACTGCAATTGCATTCTTTACGAACAAAGTCAGATTACGACTGTTTGTTTACCACTGGAATAAATCTCACTCTAATAAACCGATAACTCCAAGGCACAATGAAAGCTCGGTAATGCGTTCCTTTAAATTGATGACTTCAAAGGTCTGGTATTCCCATCCTGCCACTGCCACAGACGGAGGGCAGACCAGTGGGCGTCTTCCAGAAAGAGCTGCACCCAACGCCAGACCATGTAAGGCCAGCCAACGTGCCCAAAAATAAATATCAAAGATCACTGGGAGAGGGTGGGAGAAATGCATGTACAAGGAGAAGGAGAGAAAGAAACAGAGCCTCACAGATGTTTTCAGCTCATCAGGAACGCCGCCGTGCTGCCGTGGATGTGGTCCATATGTGCTTCTGGCTGAATGTGGAGGATCACAGAGCTTTTCTGTCTGTCTGCATGCGGCAGAAGCCCAGTGTAGTTAATGGGATCGCCCCACTCCACCGCCACTTTGCTCTTCTGCTTTGATAGGCCATGTGGGCCGCCTACTTTAATGTAGTTAGTCTGACCTTCCTGCAATTTCAACACTTGGGACATTAAAATAACAAACTCCAGATGTCTGATTAACGGGAGCCGCCAACCCCTTTCAACCTTTGCACTCTGTTCAACCGAAGACATGCAATACAGTTAATTGCTGGAAAATATGATGCTTCGAAAGACTGATGGTGACACTCAAAGGGACTATTATGCCATTAAGTGCAGTCAGTTCACTTGGCATGCAAAATCTACATAAAAACCGTTGGCTAATCTTACATTCCAATATAATTTTTAAAATAACATAATAAGAAAAAAGATTGCTTTAGCATGATTTATGTGCAAACTACAATATTCTTTGCAAAAATTCTGTAGTTTTTTACAAAAAAAACACAGTATTTTAAAACACAGTAATTTTACAGTATAAAACTGTAATTTCCAAACATTAAAATGAGATTGTAGCAGCAAATTCAACAATGCATTGCTATTTAAATCTGTTTTGTATTCATGCAAACACTTCAATAATGCAATGAACATTCATTAAACAACAAAAGATGTAACATAAAGCCCAAATGTACACTATAAAAAAGAAAACCATAAAATTTACAGTAAAAATAAATAAATATAAATTAGGTTTTACCGTTTTAAGTTAAATACTGTCATGAATGAGACGTGAGGCGGTCGAATACAAATGTGAAATATTTTATTAAAACACTTACACACAAGGTGAAAACAGACGCGTCGATATCAGCAAACAGGGATGTCGAAGGCAGAGGTAAAAGAGAAATCCTGATACACACCGGGGAGTCGAGCGATATGCAAACAGAGTCCGGAGATGCAGAGACGTGAACAGCGGCCGTAAACCGGCGAGGTCGGTAACAGTAAATTCAAAAAGACAAAGAAACATGGAAACGCTTACAAGGGGGAATAACCATGCAATGATCAGCGACAAACAAACAAATAACCGGAACTTAAATACACATACAAATAAGGTCAGATGGTGGAGACTGAATGAACCGCTATGATAACATACAAGGTGGTGGAGACATGAGTTCATTGATTAGAAAGTCCAGGCATGAAACGGAGACACAGAACACAGAATAAGTCTAATTCTGGAGTGCCAACCAGTGATCTGGGCTGGCAGCTCCAGCTTGATCATAACAAATACTGTACCATTATTTCTATTAACTGATATAATGTTAATATTCTAACCTATTTAGGTACTGAAATCTGTTTTGTATCTTGAAAATTTACTGATAAGCACCAAATGCAGGTGGAGATGAGAAAATCACACGATGAACCATAACCTATCACAAGCAGCTTTAAATATCAACACATATAGAAAAGGTGCTCAGTGTCATTCACACAAACACTAAACACCATCATTCACTGACTCACTAAACTGAAATATGCAATAAACATTAATTTAACAACATTACATGTAGCATACAACCCTAGTAAAATGAAATGCAGGGAATTCTGGAAATGTCAGATTAAGTTTTTTTCCCTGTATATTTTACTGGAATTTACCATTAACCATTTAACAGGTTTTCACCATAGCATTTATAGTTTCTTTTACAATTTATAATATTTTTAAAATCACAGTGTACATAACTGATTACAAAAACATGATTATTAAGGCAACATACTTTCAAATGTGGAGTGTCACACAGTCAATTCTGGGAATATCAGTTTATAGTTTTTGACAGTAATTAATACTCAATTCTATTTACAGTACTTCTAAAAACTGTACAATTAACAGCATTTTACTGTTTACTGTATTACATTAAATGCAAATTGATGTTTTACAGTTTTTCCCTACATACACTACAGGAACTTACTGTTACAGTTTTTTTTCTGTAGAATTTTACCAGATTTTACAGTTAAAATGACACTTTCACACATTAAGCGGTGAATTTTATCACAACATAAATATCTCCTATCAACTGAGAACAGCAAAGTCCGTCTGTATGCAAACGAATGTAAGAATCAAGCAAAGTCAAAAGTCTTTCCTTATCCAAGGAGGGAGAATCCAGCAGTAGGTATCTTGGGCAAACGGTGAGCAACTGAGGAGCGTGTGCTTATGAAGGTGACGAGTAAGTGGATGCAGGTGATCAGTATTTAGGTGAGTTGGACCGTGCGTAAGTGTCTGGTTTACCTGATGAAGTGAGTGACGGCGTGACATCACCCCCTCTTCCACGAGCATCCCCTGAACATGGGATCCAAAACATCATCGCGATCGACCCAGCATCTCTCTTCAGGACTGTACCCCTTCCAGTCTATAAGGGATTGGAGTTGGCTGCCCCGCCACCATGATCTCTTTGACTCTGTAGATCAACACGGTGGTTTCAACTCTGGGTGGAGGAGAGGGCTCTGTGTGCTCTGTGGAGGAAGAGAAGAGAGGGTCAGTGTATGGTTTAAGAACGGAGACGTGGAATGTGGAGGCAATTCAGTAATGATTGAGTAGTTTGAGCTGATCGGTGACATCCTTAATGCGCCTGACGATGGGAAATGGACCAATGTACCAGAGACTCAGCTTCCTGTAGGGTAGTCGGAGACAGTTATCTCTGGTTGATGACCACACTAGGTCCCCTGGCTGATATACTGGATTGGTGGAGCGCAAAGTGTCTGCCCAAGCCAAACTGCCCGCTGGAGATGTACGTGAGCTGAGTCCCATACCCTCTTGCTCTCTCGTCACCAGTAATCTACGATTGGGACTTCAGAGTGATCCTTGGTCCAGGGAAACATAGGAGGCTGGATACTTAGAACACATTGGAAAGGTGTTAAACCAGTTGTTTCTTGGCAAGAGTTTTGTGCATACTCAGCCCAGGGTAGATACTGGCTCCAACTGTCCTGTTGTTTGTGACAGTAGGCCCGGAGATATTGAACAATCTCTTGGATCTTCTGTTCAGTCTGGCCATTCGTCTGCAGGTGGTAGCCAGAGGAAAGACTTACGGACACACCCAGTAGACAGAAGAATTCCTTCCATACCCAAGAGGTGAACTGGGGTCTTCTATCAGGTACGATATACCGGTGAACAGGGCCTCTGCAGTCTCTAGGTAATTAATTAATTACATTAATTAAGATAATTACTTAATTAATTAAATATGCACATGGATGGAGTACTGGGGCTTCACCATGCACCCCGATGCCTAGAGTGGCAGCATCCACCTCCACAATGAACTTAAGGTTGAGATCTGGATGGTGGAGGATTGGGACCATGCAGAAAGCATACTTAAGTCATTGGAAGGCCTCGTCAGCCGTGGGTGTCCAGTTTATAGTCTTCTTCGCGCCCCAGAGCAGTGAGGTGAGAGGTGCAATGACTTGGCTGTACTGAGCAATGAAACTACAGTAGAAGGCTCCATGGAGATACCCGCAGGGGAGAAGATGTATCCCAGGAACTGGACAGTGGACAGATGGAACTCACATTTTTTGGCCTTTAAATACAGTTGGTGTTCACAAGGCGTTGCAGACTTGGGTGACATGGTGGCGGTGGACAGACAGATTCAATGAGTATATGAGGACATCTTCTGTGTAAATGATGACAAACTGGTGGAGCATATCATGGAATATTTCATTCATGAAGTTTTGGTAAATGGAGGGTGAATTGGCAAGGTCATACGGCATAACCCTATATTCGTAGTGATCATTGGGGGTGTTAAAAGCCGTCTTCCATTCATCTCCCTAGCATATATGAATCAGGCTGTACGCGCTTCTGAGGTCTAATTTGCTGAAGATAAAAACATTTTAAGGTTCACATAATTTCATTTATTGTTTACACTAAGAAATTTCTATTCAATTCTAATTAATATGTAATTTAATTTATCAAAATATTACATGCACTTATGTTTTATTATTTAGCTAATAAGCACTCTTTTTAAAAGCAAGCTAACGTATATACAAAAGGGAATCAATTTTGGCTTTTGGTTTGGTTATCTTTATTAATGTGTCATGTTCAGCTGATGCAGTGGTGTACAAAAGGAAGAATGGACCAACTTAGCTAGTCTATAGTTTTTTTCTTTTTAATTATTTGTGTAAAGTAAACTACTTATTTTGCGTCATTTGTTCTCTACAGTGTGTGGTCAAATGAACTACCCAAGCAGACAACAACACACCATCAGCCAGCAAACTGCGACGAACTGCTACATTTCTTCATGTTTACAAACTCTTTCTCATCTCCCTATTACATCACACAAGCTTTTTCATAAGATATGTATCTTAAGTCAGGCTGAGAAAAACTAGGGGCCAGGTCAGTATTTTGTTAAACATGTAATCACAGTCTTCATGACATACAGAGTTCTCATTCTCTGTATGTCATGCATGACACTCCCACCTTTCACACGGGAAATGAGTGCCTGAAATATACGAGAACACGTTCTGCCATCTAGTGCTGAGTATTGCAATTACTTCAACATTTGCAAGACAAATCCTCTACACTATGTTCTTTGTCACATTATGTGATATATATATATATATATATATATATATATATATATATATTGTAAATGTCTGCATGCATTGTGTTTAGCAGAAATTTTAACATTTCAAAAGAACACTGAAGATTCTAATGCTATATGACGTCAAAACTGAACAAAACTTTCTCTGTTTTGATAGGCTATTTAATGTGGCTAAAGTTGCCAGAACACCTATTTTAGGGCAGTTGTGGGACAAATAATGATAAACACGTAAACTGATTTACATTTAGAGTTTAGTAAATAGGGCTAGGGCCGGGTAGGCAACGTCAGTCCTGGAATGCAGATGTCCAGCAGGGTGTCACTCCAGCCCTAATCAAACACACCTGAACAAGCTAATCAAGGTATTCAGGATTACGAAGACAGGTGTTTTTTTCAGGGTTGGAGCTAAACGCTGCAGGTCATCTGCACTCCAGGACCGACGTTACCTACCCCTGGGCGAGGGGGACTTATAGCCATAGGGCAGGCCAAACTCGTTCCTGGAGGGCCGGTGTACTGCAGAGTTTAGTTCCAACCCTAATTAAACACACCAGAAGAAGCTAATCAAGGTCTTACTAGGCATACTAGAAGGTTCCATGCATTTGTGTTGAGGTAAGCTGGAACTAAACTCTGCAGGACACTGAGTTTGGAACTCCAGGACCGAGTTTGGAAAGCCCTGCTATAGGGGAAGAAATAAATAAAAAAGCAATGTCACACTGTCATACAATATGTGCATACCATATCCTCACAGAAAATATGTTTTACAACACTAGGAAAATCATTTTAATTTGTGCAAAGAAAGCAAAAATAACAGAATTTACTCATCTATGGAGGATCAGATGATTCTCTGATATCATCAAAAATATCTTAATTTGTGTTCTGAACATGAACAAAGGTCTTATGGGTTTGGAACGACGTGAGGGTTAGTAATTAATGACTGAATTTAATTTTTGGGTGAACTAACCCTTTAAAAACTTAAATAGCAAACGCAGGTGAGTTTATCAAGCATCTCTACTGTACTGTCGTTAAATTACAGTAGCAACTGACTTCATGTTTCAAGAAGAAACATAGCCAGTCAACTGAGATAGATGAAAAAACAGCAACTTCTCTTTTGTACAATCTATAGTATTATTTGTGACTGTTTATCTTTCTTCTTTCTGTAAGTAGAAAGTTAAATCTTCTGGCTGAATGTTACTGAGATACGACGGAGTTTTAGAGCCACCAAAAAAAAAAAAAAACTAAAACTACGTGATTAAAGTCGTAATATTATGAGAATAAAAGTCGAAATACTACGAGAATAAAGTCAAACTCTGAGATTAAAGTCGAAAAATAATATTTAGTATAGTGCACCTGTAAATGACCCGGATTGAGAGTATAACGCCGTAGGCGTGTTTCTCTGTGTTTAGAGCTCTCATCAGTCAATGCGGTGTCAAGCCCGCAAACAACGGATCTTAGTCCCGTATCACGGCGAGAGGAGCCGTGTTTTGTTCAGTCAGATCAGGATGTGCAGCCAGTAGAGCTGTCGAAGGCCCTCACAGGTTTCCAACCAGTAATTAACGGGTCTCAACCCCATAGCATGGTACGAGGGGCTGTGTCACGTCCAGTCGGTCCCGGTTTCGCACCCAGGAGAGCTGTCACCCATCCTCGCGGTTCCTAGCCCGCAAGTCATGGGTCTGCGATCCGGATCCATTGTGGCTGGATCCGCAAGAGCCAGTCTGTGATCCGGGTTCACTGTCGCCAGATTCGCCAGAGCCTGAAGTGTACGAGTCATCTGAGCCCCATGAAAACAAGGCCCAAGCCTCCAGAGCCTGTGAGTGGCTCAGAGTCTCCGTCAGGTCCGCCAGAGGCTGCACTACCTCTGGAGATGTCGGTTCCAGCCGTGGACTCACCAGAGGCCCCATTGGTGGCTGCTCAACCCCTGGAGGCTTCTGAGTCGCTGTCCGGTCGGCCTAGTGGGGCGCTATCACAGTCTGTTCGGACCGGGAGGGCTTTATAAGTACCTGTTCAGCCCAGCAGAGCGCTATCACTGCCTGTTCGGCCCAGGAGGGCATTATCAGTGACTATTCCGCCCAGGAGGGCTTTGTCCTTATCTGTTCCGCCCAGGAGGGCTTTATATTTGTTTGTTCCGCCCAAGAGGGCGCTATCACTGCCTGTTCGGCCTAGGAGGGCATTATTAGTGACTGTTCGGCCCAGAAGGGCACTTTTCCTGACTATTCGGACTAGGAGGTCATCCTCGTTGTCTGGGGAGCCCAGGTGGGCCTCTCCGCCACCCGCTCCACCATGGAGGGCGTCACTCCCGTCCGCGCGCCCCTTAAGGCTTTTTTGTTATCTTGCGCCGCTCAAAGTCGGACAAATGATCTTACCAGAATGCATTGTTTTGTAAGGTGGCAGCCGATTTCTTGCAGCACCATATTAAGTCGAACGCACCTACTATCTATAATAGCCTACCTGTGACTATGGTGTTTAAGTAGCCTAGTTTGAAATCTAGCGCACATAAAAATAAGACGTGGTAAACCATTCTTGCCAGGGAGCATTTCTGCACCTTGAGAGAGCACACGTCACTCTGTGCATGCATAAATGCACTCTCACGAGAATGCCGCAAAGCAAGGCTCGCATGCCCCTCAACTCTTGCTCGCTCATCAAGTATTCTTTTTAAGACTCTAAAGGCGGGGATCAATAGACAGATCGCTTGGACAGATTGGTCATTTTCAACACACACCGCTTATTATGTGGGGGTGTTTTTTTAATTAATATAATAATTTTTAAACAACACAATTTTGCAGTGGAATATAAAAATCTGGTATAAAACATGAAACATAATGAATGAGTCTAGTCATTTCAGTAACTGAGAATCAATTTAGAATACTGTAATGATCCGGCAGTCAGTGCTAGCAGCCAGGTGCATGATGGCTATTTCTTTAGAGTTTACTTATTTTTCTTCATTTAAGCAAGACAGTTGGGTTTTTGTATTAGTGATGTTATGTGTGTTTATGTTCAAGTTAGTTTGGGTGGGTTTGGTTCATTTGCAGCCCTGTTATAAAAAAGTGTAACTGTTCTCGTCATGGAGAGAGATGTGTAGGGTAGAGAATTGTTGATATTGCCTTAGCAATAAAATCTGTCACTGATTGGTTGGATGCTGTCAGAAGTCAGATTGAAATTACTGACAGGTTGTTTATATCAGCATTCATGCCTACGTAGACTTTAACGGGTGCGTGCTGTAAAAAACACGTGCGCTGTTACGTGGGTTGTATTACATAACAATAAAAGAAAGCGTAAAGATTAGACAGATTAAACATAGAAAAATTTGTGTAAAGATTTATAATTTCAGCCAGTGATGGGCATTACGGCTCTTGTCAAAGAATCGGCTCCTTTGGCTCGGCTCCCTTAAAAGAGCCGGCTCTTACGGCTCCCAAATGGCTCTTTATTTAGTATCACTCAGAGCCTTCTTTTTTAGCCCAATTTATCAATTGTGAATGTTTTGTGTATTAGTAAGCAACTTTTTAATTCCTTATTTTGTCATTAAAAAATACACAGTTACTATTATTTAACATTTTAATAAAACTTTAATTGAACAATTGTACACAACCACAGCAAACAAATCAAATAACCCAAATAAAGGGAAAAGTCTTAACATACACAAAAGTTTTAGAACAGTCAGATATTTAATGGTTTTTAAAGATGTTTCTTCTGCTCATCAAGGCTGCATTTATTAGATAAAAAAAAATTAAAAACTGTAATATTGTGAAATATCTGTTTTCTGTGTGAATATATTTTAAAATGTTTTAAAAATAAATTTTAAAATTTATTCCTGTGATACAAGGCATCATTACTCCAGTCTTCAGAGTCACATGATCCTTTCAGAAATCATTCTAATATGCTGATTTATTATAGAATTATCAGTGTTGGAAACAGTTGTGCAGCCAAATATATTTTTTGGAACCTGTGATTTTTTTTCCCCCTTTTTGTCCTCCTCAGGATTCTTTGATGAATAACAAGTAAAAAACAACATAATTATATTTTACCAAATATAAAACATTTCTAAAATGTAAATCTATGCTGTGACTTTTTTGTTCATTCAATAGATCCTTGGTTCATAAAATTATTCATTTGTTTCAAAGAAGAAAGAATAAAAATGTACTGATCCCAAACTTTTGAACAGTAGTGACACAGTAGTTCTGAACATTATTATCCATTTTAAATAAATGCTTCTCTTTTTAATATTTTAATGATCAAAGAATCCTAA